>OY856413.1:271673424-271940924 GCA_963693085.1 Alisma plantago-aquatica
AAGCTTCAGAGGGAGTTCCAAGAATGACAACCCCTATCACCATTTGGATGCTTTTAAGAACATCTGTGATACTATCAAGATGAGGGGAGTTCCCCAGGAGGTAATCTATTGTAAGGGCTTCATCTTTTCTCTGGAAGATAAAGCTCTATCATGGTACCTAGGGTTGCCCCACCAGGCTCTGAACGGATGGGGAGCTTTGGCGGATGCATTCATAAATAAGTTCTACCCAAATGAGAAGATAGTGAGAAACAGACAAAGGATAACTTCATTCATGCAAAAGGCTAATGAGAATCTCCATGATGCTTAGGAGCGATACCAAGAATATCAGAGGGACTGCCCTCACCACAACTACAAGAAAGGGTTCTTGATCGCTACCTTCTATAACGGCCTGACTCCAGAGGAAAGGGTTTCGTTGAACGCAGCAGCAGGGAGTGACTTCCTAGGGAAAAAGCCGAGCATGTCTGAAAAGATCATCAAGAACATGGCCGAGCTGCAAGTCGACACTGACTATGACAGATCTGACCGGGGCCAAGCTAAGAAGGGTAGTGAAGGATCTTCTTTTGAATCCAAGGTGCTAGAGACAATCACTTCTTAGATCTAGAGGATAGCTACAGACAGCTAAAAGAATCTGGCGGAAAGGGTAAGAAGCAAGTTGAAAAGGTAATGAAATGTGTAACGTGTGGAGAAGGCAGACACGGGGTAGACAATTGCATCTACACCCAACCAGACGCATCAAGCGATTCCGAATCTGAGGATGAGGAAACTGAGAAGATGGCCTTTGTGAATTTCAAAAGGCTGGACCACCCTAGTTTCAGCTATGGCAACAAGGATGCAGCTGAAAATGTGCATCAGTTGCAAGGCGCCTCCAAGCAACCTCAAGCTTTTGAACAAAGGGGAGGACCAAGCCAATACCCCCAAAACACTCATTTCCCATCGAACAAAGGGAACTTCCAAGCACAGGGGAAGTATCAAGGGCCTAACCGAGAACAAAGCAAGGGCACGTCCCAGGCAGACGTGGTTGGCCAGTTATTTGATTTTGTCAAGAAGCAAGATACTATCAACAATCAACTGGCACAGAGTGCGTTATCAAATTTCGGTGTCTTGAACTCATTGCAGGTACAACTGGCGGACATGCAGATGCACCAACGCCAGATCGACCAACAGCTAGCTCAATTGGCTGAAATTGTGAAGAACCCATCAGGAAGGATTCCGTCCAATACCGAACCGGCGAAAAGAACGGGACAATGACCGCAGGAGCACGGATGAGATGCAGGATGAAAGAGCTTTGAGCATCCAGCTGAAGACGAGAAACACAGCGCTTCTCGGGAGGCAACCCAAGTTTTCTTTTTAATTCCTAGAATAGGATGTTTTACTTTCCTGCAAGAAAAACATTACAAACATTTTGGGATGTAATAAGGCCCGAGTCAGTGCATGCGCCAAATGCGCTGACTCCATTTTATGGGTCACCGAAGTATTCTTTAGGATGGGATGGGTAATGCTAGCTGAGGCCAGGACCTTAGTTTCGGGCCAGTGATGTTTTACTCCTCAACCACTTTTGTTACCCCTTTTTGTTTTCAAGTTTCCTTTTCTTTCTTCTAGCTTTTGCTCCAAAGGTCGTAACGGAAAGCAACCCCACCGGCAGGATATGCACAGCATCGTGCAAAAAAGTGTTTCGGGCATCGCTAAAGCCATGACAAAAGATGCTCCTGGACGGCATGAGCCTGTGACGATAGTGCCAAAGGACTGATCACCCTTCGGCCGACGGATGGACTGCCCGTCTCGGGAAGGAAATGCCCTATCGGCCGATGCATGCCCAGGACTGCTTGCCGTGTTTTCACCGCCGAGTTTGAGTTTGCTATATATATGAGAACAAGTTTTACCATGTCGGGCTACCTGAATTACTGTGTTCGTACTCCCGTATCGTGCAAAGGACTTTGTGCCTTTTGCTCCCGTGTCGCGCGACACCCCCCCTTTGCCTTCGTAATGCGCGGAAGTCCCGAACTCTGTAAGGTACATCCCGACATACCTATCGCCCGACATGCATATCGCGCAACGTATCTTTTAGTATCTATTGCCCGATATGCCATGTCAGGCGATAGTCGTATCGTCCATTTTTGTATCGTCCCGAAGGTTTTGTTCCGGGCGACACGCTGTTTTTTTTTACAAGCCGTATCGGGCACCTTTTATCGCCCAACACGGCCGAGCGTTTGTCACCCTATCGCCTTATGCGTATCGGGTGATACCCGTCACTAGTATCGGCCACATGACTTCACCTCAGAATCTTGTGTGTCGCTCGATACTGGGAGGGGGAGGCCAGAAAATCTTTGTACATAAAAACACCAGGCCACACATTTATTCTTTATTATATACTTCTTTCAAAAATCAACATATTTGATCAAAGTATTTCTTTTGTTGTCCTACAGAGATGGCCCGCACCAAGATGACTGTTGTCCCCGTTGACTCCCAGGATAGGAGGATATACCCCGAGACTGCGGCTGAACCCTCCAACGCCGGGCGGAAGCGCCCGAATCCAAGACCCGTCGAGGCCTCCACAACAGAAAATAGGGCCAGGGTTGGAGAAGCGGCAACTCCAACCCCCCCAGCAGCAGCAGCAATCTCGGAAGCCTTGGCAGAGAGTTTTGAGCCAAGAAACGACGAGCATGCTCGCCGGTATGCTGAGCTGATGCCCAAAATCTACCGCCCCAGCAGGTTCTGCCACGAAGCATCATTCACTAATCTGGGAATCAAGAGGAGGCTGAAGGCCATCCTCGCCGCGGCAGGATTAAAGAAAATCTACTTCAGCAGGTCTTCCTCATACACTAGGCTGACAATGGAGTTCATGTCTTCCCTCAACTGGGAGAGAAACTCACCGGCGGAGAGAAAAGAATTCGGAGGGCCAGACAGACTCCAAGCCCGACTCTACAAATCGGAGTACACAATCTCCGAGAAGCTTATGAACCAGATCTTCTCTTCAAGCGAGGAGGAGAGGAATCTGATGGACAGCGGTGAGAGAATCACCGAGGGAGACGGGTTCGACCCCGTGAAGCTCTGGAACAAGTTAACCGACGAATCTTCATTCAAGCCGGGAAAGAAGGTGGCTGCTATGCACTCATGCTTCTGGAGGATAGTGCACAAACTGGTGGCATGCCTCCTGTTCAGTAAGTATGAATCCAGCAACATATACACAGAGGAGCTCCATGTCATGTGGCACATAATGGAGGGCTGAGTGATCAACCTCGGACGATTTTTGATAATCAGACTACATCCGATGAAGGAAGCTACAAAGGACTACTGCATGGGCGGAATAGTCAACCTTATTGCAGAAGGACTCGGGTACCCGAAAGAGCCACGCAGCCTTTTGAGGACGCATGGCGATGAGGTAATCGACACCAAGTACATGATCAGGGCCAGTATTATCAGGAAGGAGGGGAGAGACTTTTTTCTATAAGTTCGCAAGGACGAATATACTCCTCCCACTCCCTCTCTGCACTGACTACGACGCAGACAAACTAGTCTTCACCGTCGCAGAAATTGAAGCTGTGGCGGCGAACACAGCCCAAGCCGCCACCACAAGAGTCCAAGAGAGGACAACTTCAGAGCTACCGACAACCGCTGCTGATAGAATTGTCACCACTCCATCCACATCAACTACCGCCCCTGCGAGGACGGTGACAGCTGAGAAAGAGCTAGTGATCGTAGAGGTCACCGAGACATCAACTTCGGGAGCTGCCACGGGAGAGGCAACCGCAGCCCCCGACACCCCTGAAGGGCATGTAGAGGAAGAAGAAGCACATGAGCCGGACACCAGTAATGAGGTGTTCGCCGAGATCCTGGGAAGGGAGCTCGAAGGTGCGCGACTGACACCGACACCGGTGTCCCCTGTCAAAGCTGCTGGAAGGATCGCCGAGGACGTAGAGGTGGAGCAGCATCCGCCCACACCACGACCATCTTCACTAAGATATGAAGGCGAGGCAGAGGCGGCCGCAAGGGGGCCAACACCTCGCCCAGCAACATCTGCCACACGAACAATCGAGATACACTCTACCTCGTCTGGTGGGCCATCACGCGGGCAGGATGTCGCGAGGATGGGAGGGAGGCACGCAGGAACCCCTCCGTCGCTCGGGAAGATGATAGGTCATGAGCTCGACCACTTGCGAGAGGTAACAAACAACAACTCCGCTATGTTTTTCCCTAACTCGCAAGCTTGCATCTTTCCAAGACAGGTTGAATAGCCAAGAGCGAGAGCTGCTGACTCTAGTCGGTCTTCTCGGTGGGCTAGATTCTCTGAATGCTACACTTCAGCAAGTTCTCCAACGCCTCGACAAGATCGAGGAAAGGCTAGATAGAGGGGACGACCATCCGCGTCGAAGACAGTCGAGAAGGTCGCCGTCGCCCCCTAGTCGTGGCTCTCCATCATCTTCTTCGACGTCCGCTTCGACCTCGGCGTCACCCTCTGCCTCCAGCGGGCGATCCTCAACGCCCGAGGAGGGGACGTAGCGAAAGTCGACCAATGGAGCTCCAGCAGGACAGACGAGCTCCGTAGGTCGCGAGGAAGAACATCCCTCGGTTCCCCTAGATGATATTGAAGATGATAACGGAGATGTCAACATCGGGACCGACACTTCTGACGAGTCGGAGGAAGAAAGGGGGGACGTGTACGCAGCCAATGAAAGACACTTTCCCCGAGGTAGACGCTCGATGGTAGACAGGTTCCGTGAGCCATCAAAGATACCCTCTTTCGAGATGGTCGACTTCGACAGAAGGGCCATCGACTACCTGTCGATCAGAGACCAGAAACTGCTAGACAAGGTCCACAGATCGTAGACATATGAAGAAGACGTCGTCTGGAGCGACGACTACTTCTCTGTATGACGGGGAACTCTCCGCAACATGTTCTGCTCGCCGGCCATCGTCGGAAAAAGGCTATTAAGGGTCCTCGAGAATGCTATAATAGAAAATATCGATAGTAGGACGGGTCGGAAGAAAATATACTGCGCCACCCCGACCTTGGCGAGAAGGTTGATGTGTAAAGAACTAGACTCCCCTGCGGTGTCCAACATGCTGCAGCACATTGACGAGCATAACCCTAACCTCGTGTTGGTGCCATACAAGCACCGCAACATATGGTTCCTCTGCGTAGCAGACCTAAGGAACCACAAAGTCCAGCTCTTGAACTGCAGCCGCAACGAGGTGCCGCACTCCGGAATCGCCTTCAGCGGCCCGGAAGACAAAAACCTGAGGCTTCTACCGATGCGTCTTCAAAGAGTTATCAAGCAAGGAGCCAAACGCCACAGCGGCGTTTGACACTTCTTTTCTATTCACGACTTCCCCGTCCGGGCAGAAGAGGGAAGCAGAAACAACGCCTTAGTCGTCTTAAGCGCCATTGAGGTGCTCAGTACATTTGGCAACTTGAGGGCCCTTAGGGGCCATTGTTTCTATCAATGCAGGAGCACCTACGCCATGTTACTAATCAAGGACAAGTGCTATTTCCAGGATGTAGGGGTACCGGAGCAGCTGCTGGATAGTGACCTAGATGAAGACTCTTCTCAGTCCAGCAGCCCCTCAGAAAAAGAAGAAGAAGTGGCGACCGTCAAACATGGGACAGGCAAGGAACTGATGGTCCTTAAGAAAGTGCACGGGATGGAAGAAACTGCTTCGTCTAAAGCCACAGAAGGAATGATCAAAAACTTCGATCGTTTCTCGTGCGCTACGCTCATGCAGGAGCAGGTAAATGTAATCCTTCTGAAGTTAGCAGATGCTACCCCGAGGAATGTCATTTACAAGGCGGGCAATGTCGTAGTCCCTATTGATGAGCTAAGGGATGTGGTTAAGGAAGGAGGATGTTTGGCGATATCTGTATTAATCGCTTGCGTCCAATTATTACAACCAAAGTTTGACCACGCATATATAGCACATCCTATGCTGTTTAATGACGTTTGCCTAGCCGACGAAATAGGAGCACAAAAGCTTTTTCTAGAAGAGTTGGAAAGTGGAGTCCCTAGTCAAATCTTTCTGCTAATTCTTCATTATAACCATTGGACGCTCCTGACGGTGTACACCCGGCAACGAGAAGGAATCTTTTACAACAACTCGGATGGCAACAAGAACCATCCAGTGCCGTGTACATCAGAACCGCTGTCATCCGTCGAACGCTTAACTCAGAAATACTACGACGGGGTGACAAAGATGATACAACCATTCATGGACACACAAGCAAACAAATGGCACGAGCTTCAGTTCTACCACCGCAGCCCGCAGCAGATCCCATTATCCAACGACTGTGACATCCACGTCCTGGAGTGGATAGCAAATAAAGAGATGCCTGACCAGCTCCATCACATCGATTACCACAGCAAAAGAGGAGAATATGTGTGGGAGCTTCTATCTGACGAAGGCACGCTCGTCGGCTAACCCTCACTGGATTAGCATTACCTTACCTAATCTACTTCACAACTCTGGGACAGAGTGTGGAGTAAGTTGGGGGGGGGGTACCATGGTACCAGTGAGGGAGGTACAAAATTTCTAACTTAATCATTTGATTCTTTTGTTTATCATGTATACATATACTTGTTCATATAAAACTCTTGGATACATATACATGTTCATATAAAATTTTAAATTTTTTGTCCCTATGTATATGTACAAAGTTTTTGTAATATTAGTAAAAACCCTGATGCAACTGCTTGCCAAGTTTATTTTCTTTGTGCTAAATGTTACGCAAGTCCTGTTATATCTTTTTGATAATGCTGCTTCAAATGAACAAAAGAATATGTTTTGCTATGTCAAAATTTTTCAAAAATATAATAATCTCACAGACAGCTAAGAGACGAGTATGGAGAAGGAAAAAGCTGCCCAAACAGCAAGAATCTCTTTGTTCCCTCACCCAACAAAAATCCCTAAAAGAGAGAGAAGCCTTATGAGCGTGAATAAAAGCATGAGAGTTGTGCCCAATAAAAGGAATATATATATATATATATATATATATATATATATACACCATTTGTTTTTCCAAAAGTACCCATCTTTAGGCATGGAAGATCTGGGGCAGTGGTACGTAGGATGTGAAATCACTACTCTAAAGTCAACTGGCTTGGACTGCAGGGACCACTTGCTCGTTAACGGACCCTTACCTGGATGGACCGATGGGAAACAAGAAGAAAACCCAAAAAGCCTTAGCCTACCCTTTACACAACTTTTTGCCCCAAAAATAAAGCTATTTGGTGTGGAAGCTAACTTCGGAATCATACAACAATGTCTCGCCGAAGCTGTAGAGAATAATCTTACTTAAACAATAAGGCAAGAAAGACGAAGTCTTTTGTTCATAATGACGCAGCATTATCTCTAAAGGCATTACAATACTTGTTTTACATCTTGGCCTGAGAAGCATACTACGTAAGAAGAAGCATCACAAAATAAAGTTTAAATATTGATTGAGGACAATCAAAATGCTAAGTTTGGGGGAGTTGATAACACCCATTTTTGTGATGTTTTTGGCCTTTATTCTGTTATCAAAACTGCCCTTTTCTGCTGTTTTCCTCACTTTTATATGCATTTTCGCAATAATTGGCCAAGCAATGCTCTCAATCCAATACTTCCACCTTTTGCAGAGTTTCCTCCCTGTTTGGCCCAATTAGTACCAATAAGGCCGTTCCGGCCCGCAAATAAGTCCAAGACTGTCTCGGCCCCCTAACGCCCGATACATACGCTCCCCGGACGACGCACGACGCAAGGATGCCGCGCGAGAAGGTACTAATGGACGACACACCTCTTTACTCGACAGGGAGCCAAGCGCGCCGCAATTACTCCGGTTGCCGCGTGATATCGACCACCCACTGGCAGGCGCCTCTCGCCATGACGCCCGAAAACTGACCTCCTTGTGCCGGGCGATATCGGGCGATACCCGCGTCAGCCGACCACCGACAGAACGACAGAAAGGAGGACACGTGGTGATTCGATCACCATATCTTCCCCCGACCAGCTGCCTATAAATAGCAGCTACAGGGAGCCGAAAAGACATCTTAGACAATTCAGACAAGCTTGGTCACTTCAGGTTTCAGATAGTCGAGTGATCTTCGGAGGAGGCTGCGAGAGCAGGCGTATCGTGCTCCAGTGTTCATACCGGGCGACACTAGGTGAGCTCTTCCTCATCCCGAGAGGGAGGGGATTGGTTCACCTAGGACTGTACCGGGCGACACTGGGAGCCGATATCGGCCGATGTAGATACGCGACACGAGTGCCCGACACCAGTGCCCGGCAGTAGGATACACAGCTCCATGCCCGACACGATAACGAACCCGATACGCTCCGCTCGTCAGGCATGTCGCCCGAGATGGCGTATCGCCCAACTTGAGCGTATCGGCCAGGCCCTCAAGCGATGCAGTCGCCTGTCGCGGTGTGCCTCTTGAGAGAGTGTGCCGCCCGACATGGCTGTATCGGGCTAGGCCCCTGTCCGATATCGGGCGGGATGGTTACTGTAGCTTGTCATCCTTCTACATCAAGAAGGCGACACATATCTTTAATTTTTTTATTTAATTCTTTACTGATGCATTGTAATTAAGACCTTTAATGCTTATAGAAATAGAAAAGCTTACTTACTTGTTGCTCTATGCTTGGTATAATATGTTGGATGACTGCTATGTTTGGTATCTGAACTCTAGCTTGCATGTTTTGGATCGCGTTTCGCTTAGCTATCGAATCGTGTTTTCCCGTCTCAACAACTTCGAGAGTTGTGTTGTGGCTCTAGTGTTTGGTCCGATTCTGGAGTACGAGAGTGCCCGAAATGGAGTTGCTTTAGTAACCTTTCCACTCTAATTTGAGTCTGGTGACCCCTAGAGTGGAACCGATGCCTTGTTAGAGGTGCCCGCTTCGAGAGGAGGGGTACATGATTGGTCCTACCGCCACTTGCTTTACCGCAGTTTTATCCTTCATACCTCGCCTTAGCTCCGAGTGTATCCTTCTATTTCTGTTGCATGAAAACCCCTAAAAACTGCTAAATGTTTAAAACCTTAAATCTTTCTAGTAACTCCACTTGGAGATAGTTTTCTTGTTTTGTTCGTGACATCTTTATGCTTCCCTCCTAGGGAATTTATCATCTCTTTATACCGCTGGAGTGTAGCGTGTCGATTCTGGGTTCTCAACACTACCCCCTTGTCCCTGTGTTCGACCCCGTATATCTACTTCGACCCCGTAAACAAAGTTGCGGGGTCCTAGAAGGATTCGGGTTTATAAATGTAAAAGCTCGACTACCTCTAATCCGCCTCCGATTTTAGGACGCGCGATTTAGGCCGGTCAACTTTTTGGCACCGTTTCCGGGGACAAGGCAAAGACGGTACTGTTGACGAATCCGAATCCGAATCCACTAACTACACTCCTGTGCCTCAAGCTTAGAAATAAGTTTGACAACACACTTTTTCTTTTATCATTTCCTTTTTCATTACTATTATTCTTAGCCTAAGCTAAATAATTCAATTTTCTGACTTGATTTTTCGTGCCATTCTTTTAGGAACCCTGAAGAACAAATCACTGTTTCACCAAGCTCCGACACCATTCAACCAATCAACAGAGCACAATCATTGACATTATGCCTCCCCGCGTCAACCCGCAACATGTTGAAGGGGGACAACAAGGAAGGCCTAGGGAACTAACGTGTTTTGTGTGGCAGCACGGTCGTGTTGGGCAGCACGGTCATGATGGGTGAGGTGTAGAATTGTCGTGGTGGTAGGGAACTAATGTGTTGGGTGGAGGCAAAGTTATAGTTTGAATGTGGGGAAATGGATGTTGGTGGCATGACCATGGTGGGGGATAGGTAGAATGGTCGTGTTGGGTAGCACAATCGTGTTGGGTGACTGAACTGGAGTTTGTTCTCTTTAACTCACCCATTCTGGTCTTTCGCAGCACGACCGTGCTAGCTGGCACGATTGTTCTGGGGGCTCTTTGTAATGGTCATGTTGTCTAGAACAACCATTTTGCTAAGGCTGTTGTAGCCTTGATGAACTTGTGATGCCACTGTGATTTTGGTATTTGTCAGCATGACCATTCCTTGCCACCAAAAACATGATGGGGTCTTCAGCAACACTTTGTACTTCATTCTTTTAGATCCATGGACTTCTTTGCTTGGATTGACTTTTGGCCATAAGTGCATTTGACAAAAATATGCATATTGAGGGAATAAATTGCATTATAACAATATTTAAATGTGATAAAAGTGCAAAAAGACTCATGATGAAGCCCTAAAATAGGGTTGCATCACCACCCTAAACTTAAAACATACTTGTCCTCAAGTATGCTCCAACATAATCTCTCTTCAATTTCTTTCAACAAACAAGAATGACAAATGCATTGCAGCAGTTGATTATTGACGAAATGGGCTTTAAAGTGAATAAGTACATGTGTTCCACCTCTCTCCTATCCAGTTTCACAATCCAATCATGAAAAGAGCACTGAGCATACAAACTTCAAATATAGGCATAGAACACATAACCAATACATATGAATTTCATGTAGCATTGGGTAGACCGTTTCATGGTGGCATTAATCAATGATGACTAGGAGTGTTGTTTCACTTTTATTCATTCAATTTCATGCTTCAAACCACACTATATGACCCACATGGATGCGGAAAAAGGGTGAAGTGAGCTAGGTTTGATGTTTCCTAGATCAATGGTTATGAAAATAGAAGAAAGGTTTATGGTGAGAGATTGGAATGCTATTACATAGAGCACTCATCCCTTCTTTATTTTTTTTTGGAGAAGTTAGAGGGTTATCTTATTCATCCTGCCCCTCTCCTACAAGCCATATAAAGTGTAACTACATTATGATCATCATACACATTTGTAGTTGTACTACTACCGCCATTGCCAGATTCCCGATTGAGAATTTCAACCAAAATAGTAGGTGTACTTCTATAGTGATAGAGTCCACTTTGATTTTTTTGGTGATGCTTAGCTAGCCGGTGTACTGCTTCATTTCCCTCTCTCTTAATACTCGAGCAATGCCACCTTGTTTTCCACTTCATCTTCACTCCCACCAGCCATCTAGCAAGCTTTGGATTGTCAGAAATCTCTCCTTCAATAGCCTCACACCCTTTTTGAATCGATTTCAATGTACAACCCATCACAATCCATAGATTGTCCCACTTCTACTACCAACTCAATTTCTTAGATTTCTGCCTCAAGCACACTTTCTGCTTGAATCTTGTTTCCCCAGCCTCCTCGCCAGTGGCCCTCCTTATCATGGTAGACTACAGCTATAGATGATTGGTTTGTGCTCGCGTTGTAGGTGGCGTCGGTATTGAGTTTCAAATCCCTGCTCTAAGGTTTTCTCCAAATCATAGAGATGGTTGAGTCATGTACTTTTCCTTCATAATCTCTTACTCACGCCTTCATGGAACATGCTGTCTCCTTGCATATGATATATGAGATGTACCAGCTTGGTCGGTCAGTGTTTTTGAACACCTTCTGACCCAACAACCTATCATAAACAGTAGGTTATGGGGAGTTTCTGGCGACATATTCTTAGCTAACCAATTCCATAGACCTGGTTCAGTTTAGAAGGAGCCCCATGCCATTCGATCTAGAATTTCTTTCCAGACGTCGGTTGCAAGATGGCATTCCCATAGGACATGTAGTGTAGTTTCGACTACTGCTCCGTAGATGGGGCACGAGCTGTCAGTAGTTAAGTTTCGTGTGACTACCCGACCATTTGTTAGAATAGCATTGTGTCCAACTAGACATAGGAACATCTTCACCCTCGTATCTACTTTAGGCTTCCATATGATATCCCATGTTCCTGAAGTTCTAATGTCCTTGTCCAATCTGATAGCATCATAGGCAGTCCTGGTAGAGAAGGTACCTGAGTCAGTGTGGTTCCAGGCCCAGGCATCATGAATTTCCATAGAGAACAGAACTACAATATTGGTAACTTTTTTCAACACATCTGGAGAAAGCCACTGTTTGAGGAAATCAACATCTCATTCATTCACAAAATTCACCAGGCTCGAAACTTTCAGGTCCAGGAGTTATGGAGGAATAGGTTTGGAAACAACTTCTACTAAGGTGTAGTCCTTGATCCACCCTTTATCGTACAAGACATTGGTATCCAATCCACTTATAGGGATCATAATAGAATTATCAGAGATGAATTGCTTGCATTGGAAGACTGCACATCCTAACCTTGAGATCTGGGGTGGGCTACCTCCCTTGAAATTCATATACTTAGAATAGCCCTGCACTCCACGTTGAACATCTGCCTGTACTTAAATCCCAATCATGTTTTGAGATCAATGTCATATTGAGTTCCCTTATGGACTTCAAGCCTAGTCCTCCATGTACCTTGTTATAAATGATTTTGTTCCAAGCAACTAGTGAAAGAGGACGAATTTTGTGACTGCTCCCCCACACGAATGTTCGGATGCTGCTATCGATTTGGTCACATATTTTCATTGGCAGAACGACACTTTGCATAGTGTAGTTGGGAATCTCCGTAAGCGTGGCCTTAGCTAGGCATACACGACCTGCTAGGCTAAGAGTGTGAGCAGACCAGGAGTTTATAGAGGAGCCAATTTTTGATAAGATGCTACTGAAGTATCAGGCTTCACTCTCCCATGTAACAGGGGGACTCCAAGATATTTGCCCATATTGTCAGATTGCATGAAACCACTAGCTTCACATATTCTTTTGCACAGTCGTCTGGGTACGCTCTTTGCAAAGTGGATGCAAGACTTGGTCACTAATATAGCTTGTTCATAAACTAACCCAAATTCACCAAAGCATTTGATAATGGTTTTCATTTGATTTACATCTGCCTTTGCAAATAAAAACAGATCATCGACAAAGCAAAGATGGGATATGAGCGGGCCATTGTTGTACAACCTGAATGGAGTCCATTTCTTATCACGTACAAGGCTTTCAATAGACTGACACAAACATTTGAGGCAGAGGACAAATAAGTAGGGCGATAAAGGGTCTCCCTGTCTCAAACCTCTAGTCACCCTAAACGACCCATCGAGCTTCCCATTCCATAGGATAGAAGCTCCTCCCCCTGAGATGGAGTTTAGAATGTAGTTTCTAATGGGGGTAGGGATCCCAATTTTGACTAAAGTGTCTAAAACAAAAGGCCAGGTCATCTTGTCATAGGCTTTTGAAAGGTCTATTTTTATAGCCATCATCCTAGCTGACATATTCCTCCTCATGATATGAATTATCTCTTGTGCAATAATGATATTGTCAGTTATTCTACACCCAGGTACAAATGCACTTTGAGAAGGGGATATCCACTATGCAAGAAAGCCTTTCAATCTTTCAACAATGACTTTGGAAGCAAGTTTTACACTGATGTTGTTTAGTGAAATTGGCCAGAAGTGTTCACATAATTCTGATTTGGCGGTATTAAGACAATACTTGTATTGCAGAGACTGTCTTCTAGAGCAACACTAGATAAGGCCATGCCTATAGTGTTGAGAAGTGATATCTTGATAGTGTGTCAATTCTTTAGAAGAAATGATCCATCTACTCCGTCTGGGCCTAAAGCTTTGTGTGGGTTGCACTTGGAAAGGATGTTGTGTATCTCCAATAGAGTAGGGCTCTCCATGATGGATTGGTATTGATCGGTCGTCAGTGGTTCAAAGTAACCAATGAAGTTGCTGACTTCTTCTTCATTGACATGGAAAGGTTGTGTAAAGATGTTCTTGAAATGTAAACAAACCATCTCTCTAAGGTCCACTTCTTGGGTAATCCATTCACCCTGTTGATTCTCCAACATAGTGATCGTATTAAACCTCCTCTTTTGTTTGACAAAAGCATTATAGAAGCTTGAGTTTCTATCACCATTAATTAGCCAATTGATCTGACTCTTCTGTTTCAAATCATCCTCCTCGCGTTGTAGTATTGCATTATACTTTGCCTCCATATCTGCAATAAGATCAACGGTAGTGCTGTCATACATATTTGCTAGACAAACTTGGAGGGATTTTAAGTTGTGTAAGATCTGCTTTTTCTCTTTATTAATTTTTTTGCTGGAATCTGTGACCCAGTGAAAAATGTCCTTCTTTGAATTCTCCAAGGCATCGTAGAAATTCTGATTGGATTGCCAACTTTTCCGAAGCATTTCCTGAAAGCTTCGGTCCTTAGACCAGGATTCCCGAAGACGAATCTAGGTGGAGTAGAATGCTGGATAGTAGATCTTAGTAGGATAGGGCAATGATCTGAGTTCGATCTAGGAAGATGTTCTACAATAAACTACGGATATTTGTTGATAAATTCTATATTGGCAACTGCACAGTCTGGTCGTTCTTGTAGCTGTCTGTGGATGTAAGTGAATTTAGGACCACATAATCCAAGATCAGAGAGACCAGGTTCTAGCAGAGTTTTTTTGAAAAGATTGGCTTCATTGAGATCATAATGCACACTTCCTTTCTTTTCATTTGGTGTCAGAGTGGTGTTGAAATCACCCAGTACCACCCAAGGGAGGTTGAAATTCACACCCATGTCAGAGAGGTGTCTCCATATCAGGTTACAGACATGTTTGTGTGGGTTAGCATACACAAAAGTAATCAACACTAAATTCCTAACGATGCAAGTGATGAACTTCCTGTGGCAATTAATAATCTTGATATCTCCTGCATCCTCCCTTCAGCAGAGCCAAATTGCCCCCAGCAAAGCCTCGTGCCTCACAATGAAATCCTTTCTTTATTTAGATGCTATTATATAGGATCAAAAATTATTTTCTTTATGCATTTTCTTTTATTTTTCTTTTATTTTTCCCTTGGTGAATCTAGGGCACATGGTGGTGAGAGTGAAGTGGGGAGATATATAGATATGGCCACCCCAAACTTTTGTAGGTGGCCAAGGCTGAATGTGTGCACTTTGGCATCCTTTCACGAGGCGGAGGGGTAAGAAGAAGATGACAGAAAAGTCAGGTTAAAGAGGGGTCACTAGTGTGGTTTTCAACATAAAATCTCTTGCATGAAAACTATTCCAACACTTCATCAAGTAATGTCACACCACATGAGCGAACAAAATGAAATTCATACTTCTATCATATGATCCCAAAAGACCTAAGTGTTCATAGTTTGCTTAAATCAAACTTTCACAACATGAGAGGGGTGATTCACATATAGAAAGTCAACAATTAAGGCCATTTAGCAATAGAACATAGAAACTTAGCATGCATTTTTCATAGATCAACATTTTCACTTCAATAGGTGGAGATTAAGTCAAAACATGCATGTTAGGCAAGAAGTTCCAAACTTGGGCAAAATTGTCCAAATGATGATAATTTGCACTAAATCACACCCAAACCTACTTTTAGAGAAAAGACAACATAAAGCAAGCAAATCCTAACTAAACCACACACAAAACTTACCAAAAACCTACATGAGAAGCAATGCATTAGATGGAATGGCAAAAAAGCAAAATATTTTGAAAAATTATGTAAAAATGCATGAAATTGAACTACATGTATGAATGGATGCAAGCAGGAACACATGGTTTGGATAGACAAGCACAAGAGTCAGTCAAATATTTGTTCATCTCAACAAAATAAGGAATGTAGAGGAAAATTAAGACAAATCAAGGGCTTACTGCCTTACCACCCCAAACTTTTAATTTATGCTGCTCCAACATGAAATAGAAGCCTAGAATGGTAGGGAAGAGGGTATGAAGTCATTTTTAGACAACCGTCAATGAAAGGGAAAGATAAACATAGCATTAGGTGAGCAGGGCATACCACTACAATCATTCTATGTGAAACGACCATTCTGGATTGCCTCAACACGGTCGTGTTGTGTGGGATGGTTGTGCTACACACCTTCCTGTAGCTTTTTCATTATTTTGCAATCTTCTTTTCAATTTTGATCTTCCCTTTGGCAATCTCTTTCATGCATCATGTCTCCTTTATTGTTCATTTACTAATAATGATTGACAAATAGAGAAACCATCAAGTGTGGTGTGTGTGTGCACATTTCTTGGAAAAACAAAAGTGTAATAGAACAAGACAGTTTTGAGAATCTCAAACCATGTGTGTTGCTTCCCACTAGCGCTACATTTAGAGCCTTCAACCAGGCTTGTTGTTCTTTTCCTATCAAGTGTTCGCACTAAAGGTGTCTCTTTCCTTTTCCAAAGTGACCCTTTCCAGAGCTCTAACTACTTGGTCTTCATCCCAAGGAACATGCATTCTTCTATAATTGTGTTTTTCCAACCACTTCTCACTAACATTGGTCTAATCAAAGTTGGTACACAGATCTTCATCCATCAACCTTTGTCTTTCTTCCTCTGTGAACATGAAAACATCTATCTTTATTCTATTATAGTTGACCGTCATAAATCTGGTGTGAACTTAGATCTCCGCATCCACTATAGATAGGAAGGGTCTTCCCAAGATGATGTATTCATTTCCATCCAAGGGCTTGACATATACAACCAGAAGATCTGTCAGGTAGGCAACACTCGTTTTATTATCAACTGACACCATCTGATTGTGCAAGATGCCAACAGGAAATTGCCTAGACCCATAAGCTAGTACCAGAACACAATTTGTTGGCCTCATTCTCTCTATACCTAGTCACAAAACCATGTTATAGGATATGATACTCATGATGGAGCCCAAATCTAGAATTCCACATTTGACACGCTGACAATTGATGTAACACTGGATATAGGGTATCCCTGGGTCTCCCCTCTTTTTAGGGAAGTATATGCCCAAAATGAAGTTCACTCATTCTATAGCAATGACTTCTTTGGGTACTTATTTTATTACCCTTCTCTTAATGTTGAATACATTTCTAATCAGAGACATGAAGGTTGATAAGTGCGTTCTTCTTTTCTTTGGGACTCTCACCCCGTAATCCTGCTTCTTTGGGAGATGGAGATTTTCAAAGTCATCGTGAATTGACTGTAGTGGTGCCCGAAGTGTTATCATCTCAGGAGAATGTGGAGCAACACATGTTATATTATCATAGGATCGGGAGAAAACTGAATTTCTAGTGCCCTTGGCATGTTCATGAAATGATGGGATAGATGGTCTCATGACCTCCACTGGGGGTGAGATGAGTGACTTTTCCTTCTTAAACAACGGTGGGACATTGTGTGTCATTTCCTCAAGGTAACTGGGGCAACAAGAGCTTCATTGCACTTGGCACTTTCAAGCAAAAAGGAAAAAACAAAATCTTTGACGCTCTCATCATCTCTGCAAGACTAATCTGGCAATGGTTCTTCATCACAAACCTTGGTCACCTTATCCTCCCCTTCCATGAATTCCTCAACAACCTTCTTTCCCCATATGACTGAGACCATATTGACTTGCTCATGGGAAGAAGGGGGAGCTCATGAGGATGATGGTGATGATGGTGGTCTTGGGTGAGGGGGATTAGGATTTTGGAGGATGTAAGTTGTTTGTTGTGGATGTTGTTGTGGAGGTGGTTGTTGTGGTTGTTGGGCAAAGGATTGGTATCTGGGTGGGGGTTGTTTGTATGCGTGTCATAGAGGTGGAGTGTATTGGTAGTTGACGAGGGTTGTGGAGGTGAAGGATCATATGGATAAGGAGGTCCTTGGTATTGTTGCAAAGTTGTGACTTGCCCTTGTGGTGGGACATAGGCACCTTCAGAAGCACTCAGAGAACCACCATCACTGTTTGGGTTGGCCATGGTTTGGGAAGGGAGTCTTCCATCCTCACAGCGGGCAAGTGAAAGAGACATTTGATATAGCCTTTTCTCGAGGCGACTAATTGTTTGTCCATAAGAGGACACATCCCTCTTCACTTCATCCAAGTTTCACAGTCTCCCAAGAACTTCATCTTTGAATTTTGATTTGTACCTTGGCCCTTGGTGTTGCCTAGGTTGTCCTTGTCCTTCTTCACCTTGTTATTTCCTAGAAAAATTGGTGTGATTCCTCCATTCTGGAGTGTAGGAGTTTGACATGGGGCCTTGGTTTCTATGACTCCCAAAATCATGTAGAGCCTTCACCTCTTCATCATTAGAATCAATGGACATGGTAGAGTGGCTGGTAGAACCCCCAACTCGACTCTTCATTTAATCCATCGTGTCAACTAACATCTTCATCATTTGGGGGTTGGCCTCATCTTTAACTAGAGTTGGAGGAGGAGGATGAGGAGCCCAGTTCCCGTCACAATGCACTCCCATGCTTAAAGCCCGGTGGCATGAATTCTCATCTAGGTTCTCAAAGAGTGTCCATGACTCTTTTGGGGACTTGACCATGAAGGTTCCACCATAATAGGAATCAACCGCCATTTGACCCAGTTCAGACAGCCTGGTATAGAAGGATTGCACAAGTTTCCAGATAGGAACCCCATGATGGGGGCAATCTCTCAGAAGCTTCTGGAACCTTTCCCAAGTCTCATGAAATAGATCATTCTCCTTTTGAGTGAATGATGTGATGTACCTCCTCATTTGTGTTAGATTTATATAATTTCTTCAAGAACCAATTCTTCATTGACATCCAAGTAACCAGTTCTGGGCTTCAAGATATACCATTCATTGACTTTCTCCTTGAGTGAAAATGGGAAGAGGGTTCTTCTTATGGAATCATTGATTTCCACATGAGTACGGAAAATGGAGCATGTCTCTAGAAAAGCATCGACATGGTGGTATGGGTTTTGTTGTCCATCCCATAGAAGGTAGGAAGGAGTTTGAGCAAGGATGGTGGGATGGAAAATTGTTGACCCAACATTTGGTCAACAAGGATTTCAATGGAGGAGGTATAGTACCCCAGAGTGAAGTATTCATGGAGAGGGTGGTTGGGTGGTGGTTGAGCATATTCTCTCTCAATGTTAATCATCCTTGTCTCCCATTTCAATCTCTTAGTGTTGCTTGTGTTGGTGTTGACGTCTCCTTCTACCTATCTTAGGATTAAAAGAAGCCAAGTTAGTAGAAGTTGAGCATCATCCAAGCATGCACAGTTGTGATGCAGGAAAACATGCTCATCTAGAGCTCAAATAGTATTTTAGACCTCTTATTTAGAGTGTTTCATGATTTATCTTTTATTTATGAGTCTTTATTTTAATTTAGGGTTTATTATGAAACTGTTTCAGTTTTAGGATCTAAATGTAGTGTTAGGGACTTACTTGTAAGTTCTTAATTAATTAGTTTGATATTCAATGGAAATAAGCCAATTAGGGCTTCCCTTGTGTTATCTATATAAGCCCATACCTGGGGGCATTGTTCAATAGAGTTGAATTATGAATTGATATTTTAGTTGCAACATGGTTTGCATTATGTGGTATTAGATCCTGATATTTAAACCCTAGGTCTAGATCCTAGGTGTGACCTAAACCACCTATCCTCAACCACATGTTGGTCTCCTAAAGCCTAGGTCTAGGAGCCATATCCACTGTCCACTGGATCCAAACCCTAGGTTAGATCCGTTGACTAATACCATCCATCCACCAAATTCCCCCCATCCATCTATCAAAAGTATAAATATGTAAAGTTGTTCTTCATCATAGTGTGTCATCGTTGTTGTTCTTTATCCCAGTTCTTGCCAAGTCTTCTTCCGTCAACCCCTCTATTTTCTCACTACATCACCCAATTTCTTCTTTTCCCTAGATTGCTTGTCCATATTTTCTCTTACAACCTCCCTTCCCTTTCCTTGCATGAAAACACTTCCAGATCTAGATTGCAATTACCTCATGGTCCCCTGACCGTGATTGCCTTTGGAAAACAACCATGTCCACAACGACATCCATGTTACTTTGCCCAGTAACTTTCACATCCACTTCTCCTTACAACCTCCCTGTGAGAACCCATTACACTAAATGAGACTATTCAAAACATAAAACACAATCAATCACTAATTAATCACATACCCAAAAATATGGGTAAATTAAATCTGATTTCAACATCAACACCCACTCAAAGACATTTGCATAAGAGCCCAACATCTTTCTTGTATCCATACTATGCCAAGAATTTGATACAAATTGTTCTATCGTCTTAGCCACAACATATATATACATGAGAACAATAATCGTATATGCCATAAACAAGCATTAATATGCTAACAAAAGTCTGATTTATTTGAAACACCATATACAAACTTTTCCTGCCCGGACTTGAGAGTACAAGGAGGACTCTAGTACACACTAGACATCTAATCAACTTTATCAAAGATTCATTACTATAGCTCCTCTTTGCTACCACATGTTTGTTTTCATCACTTCTGATTACCTAAGAAAATGTGGCGAACCACAAGGGTCCCAGCAAGAGATATAACCTCCAATAATGCTTATTGATTACAACATTTTAGGTAATGAGACAGTTTAAGTAGCTTAATCATATATAACAAATAGGCTGAGCAACACTGATGATTAACAAAATACATAAAGGAGTTGATAACAATTATCATCATCAAGCTGACTATAATCATTGTCCTTATTAACCATATAAGAAATTTAATAGCATATGCATAACTAGCATAAGCAAGTCTAGTAGCATATTATCTCTATTAACATGAATAAGTCTAGCATCATAAGCATATCTAACAACATTAGCATGTCTAACAGTTTGAACAGATCAATAACATAAGCAGAGCTATCAACATAAGTACGAGTATTTGCATAAGCATGATTAGCAATATATGAATTTCTAATTATAGAGGCATGGCTAGCATGCTAAACATAACTAACAACATGATATAGCTAGCATCCTAATTATAATCAGTAGTAGCAATATATATATCAACATAAGCATGACTATTGTATGTACACATTTACAATCTTAAGCATATCCACAACATAAGTATAATTATTATCTCTTAATTTCACTAAGCATCATCTTTATGTAAAGAGAACAAACAAGGGTTATCATCCAATGTGAAGCGTCGTGTATAACCCTAAATAGATATACTATACGACTGTATTACACCTTTTATTATGCCTTGGGGAATTTGAATTGTACCATTCAAAGTCCAACGACCCCTGCAAAGGGCTATTTAGTTCCGTACAAGATCTAGGAGTGCCAGTATCCTAAGATCTCTTCCCCTCGATTAGTACGAGTAAAAAGGCAGTGACATATCAGTCAAAGTTGCCACCACAGTGACATATAGTCAAGCTTCTAACCACTAGTCCGCCCTTGGTACAGATCATGGCACTAGAAACCAGGGTATACAAACCCAATCACTAAGGTACAACCACAATTTTCCTTTAATAACATCATGTTATAATCACCGAGACACAACCACAACCGTTCTTAATCACATCAGATGTATGAGGCATGATCATAGCCAACCTCCACAATCTACATTGTGGATGACAATGATATATACTCAATCTACCACCCCCACATACTCAACAATATGCACTCTGAGTTTCCCTTAGGAATACTCATTTCACCATCCAACAAATTCTGACACTGAAGATGGTTCTACGACATAGGGCACTACATGATTAGAGTTACACTTGATAAGTTATGCCAATTGGGTTAATTAAGGCTAGGGGTGTAAACGGTGCGGGTACGGTGCGGGTCTGCCCATACCCATACCCATACCCATCTAATTTAGCGGGTCCGGTTCCGGTTCTAGACCCACATAATACAAAACTTGGACCCGTACCATACCCGTACCCGCAATAATAGCGGGTATGCAGTGCGGGTATGCGGGTAAGCGGTTCTATAAAACATCATATTGTTTATGTAAGAGAAATGACTATGTTATATATATTTAACACAACAAGATATTGTTATCATATAGTATATTAACATGTAATAGTTATATTAGACAATGTTATATTCTATACAATAAAATTAATTGATTAATTGTTTACATATTTGTAGTCATGATCATAACATTTAATTTATGTAGAAAGTAATGTAGATTAGTAGACATTTTGATTTTAAGTTTACATATGATGTTCATTATTGTAACTAGAATAGCTAATTCTTGGTTATATGACTAGTCTCAATCTTAGAGTAGGATATAATCTCAATAATTATATTAATTAGACTAGTAAAGTATGATATATAACATTTTATTTTAGTAGTTACTTATGTATAGTGGGTACACGGGTCTAGCGGGTCTGGGTCCAAGCATACCCATTATTGGACCCGCTTATATGCGGGTCCAAGGGTATACGGGTCCAAGGGTATGCAGGTATGAAAAATTAGACCCGTGACAGGTTTTTTAAGGGTCCGGATTTGCGGGTCTGCGGGTCTACCCGTACCCATTTACAACCCTAATATTAAGGCTGCATCAAACACATGGACATACACGCCCTAATTCACTTCTAGCAAGTATATAAATATCACAACTTTGAAAAGATATAAAATGTGTGAAACATAATTTCTCATCCCATCATCATATGGTATTATTCACTTGCCATTCATGAGACCACACTAGTCATCATACTATCACAAGATATAAATCCTTTTCACAATATCATAGGGTATCAACCCTTATAAACATAAGAGGATTACACCTCATTCATGGCTCAACCATGCCCAAAGGTCATTAATACCATCATACTATTCCCTGCAATATCATCATTATCTTTGCACGCCTAATAACAACGCGCAACAACATCACTTACATATAATACACCAGATCAGTACAATATTGCATCAATGAGCTAGGAGATATTCAAAAACAATCATAGTAGGGTTATATTAACATTTAGAACATTCCTTAATTACATCAACATGCAAGGAATCTAGATATGATTAACCCTCATCATATTCATAATGCACATGTTTCACATAAGCAAGTATCAACCATGTGGCTATGAAAACCACCAATTAACACATTAAGGTTATGATCATGTTAAGGTGGTTATTTCACCATCATGCCATCATATCAGAATGTTAAACATGAATACTCATCTTTATCTATCTTCATTAGAGTTAGATTCAACAAGATAAATTATATTAATGTTACTAATCAACACTTATACCCAAACCCTAACTCACGACATCCCCATTGGATCATAGATTCATAAGGTGAAGCATCACCATCACATTCCATACTATTCTGAAGTATGAACCCACACATAAATCAAGGTGTAACCATTGGGTTATAGCATACTAGGGTTTAACCAAAATTAACATAGTACTTCATGATTGTATTAGTCATTCAAGGACTATTCATACCCAATTACCATCATTTAGTTATATTAAAGCTAGGTATAACAAGCTATACCTCATTAGGGTTACATATCAACACAATATGATTATCATAACTTCTATTCATATGAGTGAATAGGTAAGACTACCTTATTGAGGGTAATCCTTGATTTGTTCCATCATCATTCAGCCCATATCACCATACCACAATGTCACCCAGAATCATTGGATGTTTAAAAGGTAAGACCATTGGTTGTTTACATAAGTAAACACCTTGACTAAACCACCTATGAAGTCCTTGATTTGTTCTCTATAAAGATTCACTATCTAACCCTAGACATCCCTTGATTAACAACACAAAAAGTTCCATTGAGAGTAGGGTAAAATCCACAATCGACTGTTCATTTATAACAAGCCATCCATTGTCAACAAGTAAGCTCCTTAAGCTGATCATATAAAGGAAACCATCTAAATCACATTATTAGGACCAAAATATTACATTAGCCATAATTCCACTTTATTGGAGGAATAAACATTATATCTTGACCATTGGGTCAAGTTCATATATTAAAACCATCAATTATAGTATAGGTCCGACCATTGCATCAAGTTACACAAGAAACCATTGGTCTAAGGCTTAATTGATGATACAACTATAAAAATTAACTCACCATAGGTTTTGGATACCTGATACACAATCATATGTGACCATTAAGTCACCATAGGTTGTTAGATCAGCACTATATTCGTTAATCAACATCATATATGAAACTAATATCACCATTGATTGATAGCATCATTAGGGTACTTAGTTGTTAATCACTAGACTTATAATTAGGCCAAAACATGACCTAAGGGGGTGAACGTCAGTTGACACCCTTTGTTACCACCATCCATTGTCATAAAGATAACACCATAGGGTTGTTGCAATGGTACCATCATCGGGTCATGGGTTTATAGAAGAAATCAACTTAAAACCCTAAAATTGACCATTGGTTGATAGGTGCTTAACACCATAGGTTGTCAAACCAACCTGATAAAAGTCATATTATACCTTAGGAATAACTTACACATAATCAAAGGTTCATCTATAACTGAAATAAGAACATGGAACATTATAAAAATCAAAATCCAAGTCAAACATAGCTTTTTAGTACATGGATCATCATTTTCAAGCAAGAACATGACCTAGAAAGCTTATTGTAAGCAATAAACGTGAAGCAAGTTATAAAACTTGCCTCTAATGAGAAGATGAAACCCCAAACAGAAGAAATATCGAGCAGGTAGGGTAGAAAATCCAAGCATAAGCTATGAACTCATCCATCTAGCACCTTTCTTGATCAAATGAGCAAACCCTATGCATAAGGAGCAAGAAAGGTAGGGTTTTAGACCTTTAGAGCAATTTATACCATGGAACAACAAGGTTCCTACCTGGAGGAAGGTCTGAGGAAGGATAAGAGCAAGAGAAACGGATAAGGAAGGAAGAAAATAACTTGCCTTGGTTGAAATCCCTAGAAGATGACCTTGGAAACCCTAGGTAGGGCTAAATGGAGCTCTAGGAGACCTTCTTCTCCAAAAAGAGGTTATCTTCTACCTTAGAGCACTTGGTTCTTCAAAAAAACAGAGTGGAGTCGTTTATACAGGTTAGAGGAAAGAGAAAGCAAGAAAAGTTTTGATCTTGGGCAAGGAAGAGGTAAATATAGCCCATGCATAAGGATGGGAGCAAGCATGAGGTGTAAACGTAGCTTCCCCATGTGTCTATGGCCTTAAACTATTAAGAATATACAAGAAAACACACAAGCAGATCCCCCACCATCCTTATAGACCTGCTTATCTTTCTGTTTTCGAATTTCCCAGCCAATCACATAATTCATTAGTTGATAGCTACTAAAGGTAGCTCATCTGTGAAGGGGTAAACCCTAAAATACCCTTAGAGAAAACACCTTCAAACCAAGGATTAAATAGGTACCCCATGGATCAAAAAGCTCAATAATGATGAGATAATATCCAAGGAACATAATACAAGTGATAAATTGCAAATAAAACCTCTCAATTGGGTAAATTGTAGAAAAGTCCAAAATGTGCATAAAATTGCATAACTTGCTCAAACAGTGTCAAAATTGGACCAAATTTGAAACTTAAGCTTGTATTATGATTTAAAAGTATATCACAAGGTTATATTAGGGTTATAAGAATTAAATTATGATAATTAAGCTTATTCAACTCATTAAGCAAGTTTAGGGGCCTTACACTCCCTTTCCCCGTTCATCACCCTATAAGACCCAACATCACCCGACACCTAGAAACCCCCCTCCTTATTCCACGTCTGCATCCATCAACTCCCTACAAATTGTGGCTTTCCTGATTATAGATCCTTTCCTAAGCACCACGACCTCCCATGATTTGTGCGGCATCACCCTCCTTTTGCTTTTGTTGCCCACTCTTCCAGGACTGATCATGATCTTCCCCATACACTCTCCGACCCCCTCCAATCTAATGGAAACCACCTAAAACACCACTTTATAACCCTACATAACCCACCTAGAAGCCCTTCCACTCCCTGATCTACCGTGTGATCTACCTCATCCATCACTTTGAACAATGCACACCCCCCAAACTATTGTTGTTTGCTCAACATACTCTCCTTCTCCTCCCGCACACACTCATGCATGTACTATAGTCTTCACCAAGGAATGATGCGAATGATCTAGTTACACCACTATGGTTACTCTACATCCATCCCTTTCGCAATTATCACTATTAATCTTTTATAAGTCACGACCTTCGAGTACTTACTTCCCACAAGCCAAAAACTACCCCACACTGGGATTTGTAGAGGGGAAGGGAAATGACAACATGACCCCTAGAAGATTCATCACAGTTCTCTCTAGCACTATGAATAGAATATGCAAGTCAATGCTCAAAGAAATAGCCACAAGATCACCCAAGTCAGCACTCAAGACTTCAGTCCCCGTGCAAATCAGTACATCTTCGGGTGTTGAAATGTTGAAAAATTTCTTTTGGCCAACTCACTACGGAGATGGACCCATAGATAAGGGGGTAGAGATACACTTCCACACCAGTGAGAAAATCCATCGACATTATCATGGTGTGCAATGAAGATTACCAAGCCAAAGTTGTAGAATTCGAGGGCCACCTAGTCAGCCATGATGAGCGGTTTGACTGCTCATAATCCATGGTGCAAGATATGTATGCCATACTTTAATGCATGGTAGAACATTCTCCTACACAACGTCCACCACATCTAGAAGCCCCTCCTAACCAAGAATGCCTACTTAATATTGATGTTTCTAAATTCCATGGCACTGGCAAGCCCGATGTCTTCTATGACCGGGCCCATAGTATGGAATCATTCTTTGATTGACATAAACTTGATGAAAATTGTAAGGCCAAGTACATAGAGGTCAAACTTTGTGGTGCTGCTCTCACCTGGTGGAAGTGACTACTTACAGTTTGCTGCATCAACACTTGGATAGACATGAAAGCTGACATTGATTCTTTTTTGTCCCTGTTAATTACAAGCAACAATTATGCCTCAACTTGTCAGAATTGTAGTAGGGATCTGATTATATGGATTAATATACCTACAAATTCTATGACTTGATTTACAAGTCATATGTCACATGGGATGCTACCACCAAGATCACAATATTCCATCCTGGGCTCAATTCATCTATTGCCACATCATTGCCTACGCCATAGATTTCTTCTATGGATGACATGATTCATGTGGCTACGCAGATAGAGCATGAGCAAAAACAATGTCCAAAAGACTCTGCTTCTTGGCAACATTATGCTTTGACAACAACCATGTCCCATGAATCCACTACTATCATGACAATGGTCACCCCAACATCTTCTACAACATCATACTCTAGTCGAATCCAATGCTTTTCTTATAAGGGTTTTGGATATTGTTCCAACCAATGCCCTAATCGTTTGATGATTACATCTACATCCACCAAGTCAAACGAAGATGATAGAATATGAGGAAATCTTTCCCATAAGATATCCTAGTGACAATGATCCCAAGGAGGAAGATAAAACTTAGTGCAACTTGTTTATTGGGCATTTTCTTCCCACAGTCCCACAATGACACCCCTACTTATTGGAGTCTTGTTTTGTCAACACAGGGGGAGTTGATACATGACAACATGCTCATCCCGAGCTTGAATAGAATTTCAAACCTATTGTTTAGAGTGTTTCATGATTTATCTATTATTTATGAGTCTTTATTTTGGTTTAGGATTTATTATGCAATTATTTTAGTTTTAGGATCTAAATGTAATGTTAGGCACTTACTCGTAAGTTCTTAATTAATTAGTTTTTAATTCTTGTTTTAGTTTGGTCTTCAGTGGAAATAATCCAATTAGGACTTCCCTCCTGTTATCTATATAAGCCCATTCTTAGGGGTATTATCCAACAAAGTTGAATTATGAATTGAGTTTTTAGTTGCAACATCACTTGCACAAGGCACAAACAAGAAACGAGCTAAGTTAGAAGACAAGAATGCAAGTAAACAAAGAATAAAGAATAGTAATGGTGAGGGTGGTAGGAAAAGCTAAGATACACTAACTAGCTAGGCGGGGAGCCGCTACTCTCGGGCAATGGTTCCATCAAGCTTGGTGCATTTCTCCTTTCCTTAGGTTACTCCGAACCAATAAGGTTTGATTAGATGCGACCCTAGGGCTTGACACACTTGGATCTTTTCAAAATTTATAAAGGACCTAATGTAACACACTCACTTAGACCAATCATACTTCACCCGCAAGAGCATGGGGTCGTGTTGTAGTATAGGCAAGTGGCAAGATAAGGGACGATCTGTAGGGAGAGAGGGGTTACTAGAGCTTAGTTAGCACGTGCTACATTCCTAAAGTAGAGATTCAGGTTTTGAGGGTTTAATCTTGATCTGGATTGATTATGCTGAGATTCAAGCAATTCAACAAGAAAGGAAGAAAAGACAAACAAGAACCCTAGTTCAACCCTAAATAAGAAATTCTAATTAACAAAGAAGGCAACTACTTAAGCAAGAGCACAAGATTACACTAGACTAGAAATTGAAGCACTAAAGCAATTAAAACTCTAAACTACCACAAACTAGATTGAACAAACACAAAGAATTACTAACTACCCTAGAAAGGATTAACTACCAAGACTAGACAATTAATATAAGGAAAAATTAAACTAAGCAACTAAGCAAGCATGAACTAGCAAAACATCAAAATGGGTTTTAAGCAAGTTATGGGAAGAGTGGCCCATTTGGGGAATGGTACTAAGATATTAGTTGGGTAACATCTCATGTGAAACCTAACTATTCATTCTAGATTGCTAAACCAAACAATTAGTCAAATGCAATGAAATTACCCTGGACTATTGGTTGGCCATGGATAGAATAGAGTGTGGGAAGGGGAACTACACCCTTGCACACCCTATCTAGCCTTACGAGGCTCAATTGGACCAAGTTTAGGTGGGATATCAATTGGATTTGACTAATCTAGGTTTCTACAATAGGAATGTTTAGTGTAATTGGGGATCCAAAGGTAGGATTGAGGAATAGAGGTAAGGGTATTTCACCTCACATTATTCACCATCTAGCTTTTTGCAAACTCCTAGGAAATTACACGAAGCAATCCTATACTAGATACTTAGATATCACACCTAGGAGTAGAAGAAGGGCTATATGTGTGGGAAGATGGGATGCTAGCTGGGGATCCACTAGTTGGACCTAAGAGCAAATCCTAAAATAGCCTCACATATGCTATCTTATCCTAGACATAGGTGGTTTCAAGCATAAAACCATACGAAATTCATTTTTTTAGGCTCAAACCATAAGTAGAAACGTGGGAAGTAAGATAGAAGTAGAAAGTAATCATCATCAAATGAAAATATAGAGTTTTATAAGATAATTTCCCCCAAAATGGTACAAACTATCATTTTACCCCCAAATAGCCCATCAAGGGGGCTTAGCTAGACATAAAACAAGAGAAAGAAGAGAAAGATGGAGTAGAGTGTGGGACCATAGAATGTGTCATCCTGAGCTTGCTCCTTACCTACGATCATTGTGCCCCCAGTCATGCATAAAACTATTGGTAAGTGGAATTGGACATATTATAGATTAAAAAAAACTTCTAGACTGAAAATACACTTTAAACATGAAACATTGAAAAGGAGACAACATTGCTTTTAAACTTGTTTATTTTATATTGACCTATATAAGAATCCTCGGGTTGCACATAAGTGCCTCTTATATTATGCACCAAACTACTTCTTCTCTTGTGCACCAAAGTGCCTCTTCTCTTATGCACTTAACTACCTCTTAGTTTTGCTCTGAGGAACCTCTTGGTGAGGATCTTATGTAAGTTATCTTTTATCATTATATTTCTCTTAAAAACTCTTACCTTTTCTTTAGATCTTGTTGTAACCTTATGTTTAATGTGCATGAAGGTGATGCAACAATATGAACAATAAAAGATGACATTCAGTTTATCATAAATTCGTTGACTTTAAAAAATTTAAATAATAATTAATACGTTCATATATTTTATACATACATACCATAAAAAAGAAAAAATATTTATGTCCAGTAGGCATGGACCACTTACCTTCCACTTAACGAAGACTTTATTTCTCTTTTTAGTTTGAGGAAACCCTAATCACATCTGTGGGTCTGAAAACCCCTAATTATCCTATTCAAAACATATTTCATATCAATATGCATTGTACCCATAACATTAAACCCTAACATCACTTCTTATAAAACTAGGTTTTGGTCAAAGACAAAAAAGACACTGAAAGCTAGATATTCAAATTACTCACAATAAAACCTTTTTTAAAACATATTTTTGTGCATTTTTCTGAGAATCCTATGAATTACTGTGATTTTTGAAAATCAAAGTATTGGAAAAAGTTCATATAGGCGACTGTTATCCACTGAGGTGTCAGGACCCATCTGAGGCGGACCAATCAAGGCCGGCCATGCAATATGGGCCCACTTAAGACAAGGTATGTGGTTGTTATACCAGGGGTGCGATTAAAACCCTAAAATGCCATTGCATAGTAAATTGTTTGATTAAAATTGTGTGGGAATCAAGGTACTTTTACCCTTGCCATTTTTCTTCCTGGTTCCTTGCTCGACGAGAAGCACCAAAACTATGAAGATCCTCTCTGAGAATGGGATTATGCAACCTCTCGAGGCACACTTACTGACATGTTACCTTCTTCCTGGTTCCTTGCTCGACAAGTAGTACTAGAACTCTGAAGATCCTCTCCACGAATGGGATTCTACAGCTTCTCGAGGCACGCTTAATAGCCTGCTACCTTTGTACGCTCACAAGGTGAATTCATTGAGCCAAAGGAAAGGCTCAAGGGTTCACTAGAGCTCTAGATCCAAGCCATGTCAATGGTCGACTAAGGATGGAAGTAGGAAAGTGCCAATGAGGGCAAAAGGAAGAAGAAGAAAGGGTGAAAATAATAGGTTTTGGTCTAGCGTAGCCAAAGAAGCACACAATAAGAAGCAAGGACCTTCACATCCTCGTCTCATTAGAAAAACCCAAAATATAGGGGATGGAGCTCAACATGTGAGAACACAATATGGTTTGGGAAATAAGAAAGCATGGGAGAGAAATCGTTCCATAGGGTCCCACAAACTCAGGAAATGTAAAACTAAGGACAAAGAGGCTCTGAGGCTCCTTGGAGACTGGGGCTGGCGAGGAGAATACGGTTTTAGATTGGGGTCATGGAAGTCCTTCTTGTGCAGGTCTTAGGAAAAAGGTAGAGGATGACCACAAACCCTAGATCACCAATACATCGACTAAGATTAAAAGTTACATCCTATTTCACATACTAAGTCCCATTTAGTCTGTACTTTAGGCGTGGCAACCTTACATTTATTTTAATCAAAAGCAAACCCTCCACATTGTTAGAAATATCCCAATATTCTAAATGATATCTATCCAATCATCACAAACCTTTAGGATTATCCTCCTAATAGGGCTGTCCCAGATTACACCAAGTTTGAGATTAAAATACCAAAGAGAAATGCCTCCTTATTTCCATTCATGCATGTACCTAATTTAACAACCTAGGTCAAACATAGTCATGTCATTATCCCAAAAATTTGTATTCATATTCATTTACTCATTATCTCATGTGGGACCAAGAATTAGGTTAAGTTAGGTTTGGTCGATACTTAAGTACTTGTATTTCAAGTAAAGACTAGATAAATACCCATTTAATTATCTAGGTTATTATTCACTTTGAATCTTCTAGTATCTTGTTAACTACCTCATAGTGAGTTTATCAATAAAATCACAATATTATTGTCATATCATATGTGCACTAAATTCCAATTTCTTTAATATGTATCCCATGGACTCAGATGGAAACCCTAGTTGGCCCAAATGGGATTGAATTGGGTGCTAGGGCCCATGGCCCATATCTTGGACTCATAAAGGGTTCATAAGTATTATTGTCTTCTTAATTAGAAATTTAGATCTTGAGCTGTCTTAGGATCTCATATAGAGTCTCATGTTAGCATATCAACTCAATATACTTTAGTCGCTTGAATTGAAAACTCAATCTAAGTTTAGCTCTAAAATTCATCGTTTCCATTCAATCAAAGTCATGTTGTTGATCTCATCATCCTAATATTAATATAATTGACTTAAGTTGAATCTCAATGCATTATTTTTAAATTCATTATCATGGAATCCAAATTATAACATTTGAGGATCTTATACTTTCCTTGTGTTCCTTCACCTAGAGAGATTGATTTTGAAATCAATATGGTACCTTGTACCATACCACAAGCACCATATAGGATGATGACAAATGAGATGCAGGGTTGAAGGTGAAACTTCAGGAGTCGTTGTGTAAAGGGTTCATACAAAAGATAGTGTCCCTATAGGGTTCTCACAAAGAAGAAGACCATATCTTTGTCATTATGAATATATTATAGGAAGTTGAATAGGTTGACAATGAAGAACAATTATATGTTGTTGATGATATATGACTTGTTTAATTAGTTTAAGGGATCAATAATGTTTCCAAAGATAGATATGAGGTATTGTACCATCAAATGAGGGTTAAGGTGGATGACATACCTAAGGCAACTTTTAGGATTAGGAATGGTAATTACGAGTTTTAGGTTATACTGTCGGTGCTAACTATTGTGCTTGCAATTTTTATGGGTATGATGAATAGGGTGCATGTTGTACTTAGATAAATTTGTATTGGTATTCTTAGATGAAATCATGATCTACTTCAATTTCAAAGATTAGCATGAGCAACATCTTCACATGTCACTATAGATGTTGAGGCAACATCAGTTGTATGCAAAGTTTGACAAGTGCAAGTTTTGTCTAATAGAGTGGTATTTCCTTGGTCATGGCATATTAGGGAGGGGGATACATGTAGGCTCCAAGAAGGTATATTCATTGATACAGTGGGAGCAACTAAAGATTCCTACAAAATTTTTGAGTTTTATTGGTTTATCTGGTTATATAGAAGGTTCATCAGAAACTTCAGCTCTATATACTCACTATTAACCAGGATAACCAAGAAGGATACATTTTTTTGTTTGGGATACTTAGTGTAGAAGTTTATTTTTATTGTTGAAAGAGATGTTGACTTTACACCTATGTTGGATCAACTAGATATGTGGAAATGTTACACCATCTTTTGTTTTGCTTCAAAGAAGGTATTAGTTTGTGTGTTGATGTTATATAAGAATGTGATCACCGATGCTTCTAGGCATCTAAAGAAACAAGAGGAGTACTATTTGATAAACTATCTAGATATGGATATAGTTCTTTTGAATTTTAAGGTTTAAGGCACTAACTTTATTGGGAGAAGTGCCAGATCTTCATGGGTTACAAGAATCTCAAGTACATCTTTTCCTAGAAGGAGATAAACATGATATATTTGGTGGTTAGACTTGATCAAGGACTATAACTATACGATAAATTATCATCATGGAAGGGAAAAAATAGTGGTTAATGTTTTTATCAAAAAGTATGCTTTGTATTCTTACATAGACAACACATAGTTGACTCCATGGCATGCATCAAGAATGAGATGTTGCTATCCCTTCATCAAAAAGAGGTTGTTTTTTCTAGGAGGCTTCTTGAATCAATTGTAGATAAATTTAATGTTGGTACAATAGATCATAGATGCACATAAGGGGATATTTGATAAAGAATATCCAATCAATGTCTAGTGATAAGAAATGTGATACGTTCCATGAGCCTTAGAACCCAACAATTTTGAATTTTATTAGTGTGGGAATCCAATTTTTTGATTTTGCTTTTATCAGAATATAAGTATGGTAGATTTGTAATATCCTATTTTAAACATTGGAGAAAGACTACCTTTATATATGTATATATGCATGAAAATGTTACCATACATAGAAAGGCAGAGAGTGTCCATGTAACCTTAGAGAAAGGGAGTGAAATCAGTCTAGATGAGAATTCCTAGATTATAGTTGTACTATCTACATTTTCCATAGACATAATAAAGTTTAGGACTAGCATATCTAACTCTGATGTAAGTCTTGATTTATAGGATTCAAATTCAGTATGGATGATGAATTTCAAATTATGCTAACCCTAGATGGTCTAGCATTATTTAAGACTGAAGAGGTTGCTTCTGTAGTCTGCTTGTGCTCCAATTGGGTAGTGTAATTACACACGTATAATTACATAGTATACATACACTGAGCTAAGCTAAGTGATATCATAACATGGACCTCAAGAATTTATAAACAATGACATGTGGTCTTAGAATATGTTTCTAAGTGAAGATTAAGAGAGAGAGAGAGAGTTCCACTAATAGGGGGGTATGTATTCACAACTCCTTCAAGTAGGGGAATGGATTTAGAGAAAAATTGACCTCCAAGATGGAAGAAACATGAAAATCATGATATAAGAGTCCCAAGATAGATAAATTGTTAGTAGTTGGGTTGATAAAACCTATTTATGGTTCCTAGAAATCCAAACTAGATTTTTTTAGGATTGAATCTAACCCTAGAGTGAGTGGGTGAGGAAGTTGAATGTAAGATATTTTCACATTCATTTGAGGGAAAGTCTAAGATCTTAGGGGAAGTAAAGGCAACTAGAAATCCATAAAAGAGCCTTATGATTGGGATAGTGATCCCCTACAGTGGAACTAGTGGTTTCATATACATGATTGAGATGCATATAATTATATCATCGATATAATTCATCCCTTATAGGTCATAGATCAAGTGGCTCAAGCTTGTGAAGATGAACCCTAAAAATAATGGAGGCAAGCTATGAAATCTGACTATAAAAGGAATGTTCTAGTGCATAAATCACTCAGAAATGTAGATATACACACTTGCTGTAGTTGATATGTAACATAAGTAGCCTCACTTGAGTTAGAGGGTTAATATAGGTATGTAAAGTCATTCATGTAATCTTGACCTAATAAAATATATGTACTCTATGTCATGCAAATATGTAAGTTTGAGCTCGTGATCATGAGTTCAATAAATACATATATCACAATTTACATGATCATAATATATATATATATATATATATATATATATATATATATATATATATTAGTCTCAATTGTAATGAAGGTCTAAATATCAAATATATTAATTTTGGTGAAAATTCATATAACTAGGTGAACTTTAATAACCATATATGAAAGTAGTCACCTCAATGATAAAATATAAGTAATAAGTCCAATCATAGTCCACATTAATGAAGCAAAACATGAAAAGTTTCTATAAGAAAATATATGAAACCAAAAATTCACCATGTGTAGATCCATAAAGTGAAAGATAAAACCTGGTTAATTGCTTTATGGATAGATAAATATTATATTAGAATGCTAATGCTTAAGGGAATTTGGGTTTTCAACCAAGAAGATAGACTATCTAGGAATTTCATATTATTTACCTAGTATTATACCTTTCTAAGTTGAGGTGTGGCCCATGAGTTTTCTTCACAAACTATAGCATTTATGGATAATGATAGACACTGTGTCTAAAACTATAAATGGACAAATTTATAAGTATAATCAACAAGCCTTGTGGGGCCTTGGAGCGCGTTCCAATTTACCTACGACGCTAACCCCCGTGGAGGTATGGCATGAGAAGGATTTTAGGATTACATTCGTTTTAAGGGGTAGTGTATATATGCAAAAATTTGGTCCTTGGGTAAAGTATCCAAACTCCCATATTTGTAAATTATTTTATCTTTATCCCTAAATAATAATTGGGTGTAAAAATGATAAGAATATGAAAATAGTGATGTATTTGATTCATGGATCAAGATGGACCATTGATTCAATTTTCTCAGACCTCATTGCATTTGGGTTCAAATTTGGATAAACATGCTTTATATAGTTTATACGCATAGATTAGGAGCTATTGAATGTAATGGCACTTGGGAATGAATTCAAACTTGATAGTTATTCTTATGAACCCAAATTAGATGCCAGATTAAATTGTATTAATTCTAGATAACTTTTAATGCATTAAATTAATCATATTGAGATAATACCAGGAAGATGATTTTTTATTATTATTTAAAAGTCCAAATCTTTCACAAGGAAACCCAATTTTTGTGGAAAATAACTTTGTTGGGGCACAAGAAGCACTATTTATTAGGATAAGTTTATTCTCATTTGAAATTTCAAAATTTGGAGATATGTATGAGAGTAAGTGGGATTTTTTTACTATATTTTCCTTGTTTCCCTTTTCTAGTGCCTTTGGGATGAAAATATAGTATGGTAAGGAGGTAATACACCACTGTTTTATCTCCAACCTCTTGAAAAAGGGGTGAATGATGGGCTACAAATATGCCACTATAGTCTCCTCTCATTAGCCAAACCTTGCAATCAACCTCCCATAATCTCAAAAATATCCCTAACCCAGACACAAATTTCAAGTTTGACAGTAGTGGGAAAACAAACTACACATTCGCCATGAGTTATCCATGATGATCTACATATATGGAAACATGATGATGGGGGAGAGAATGGACATATAAAATACTTATGTGTGGTGGGAAACAAGGAGAAAATGATGGGGAGTAATTCTACTACATTCTCTACAACTTGTAGTGAGGCTTTGGCGGTGTCCATGGTCATAATGGCTTGGGGTTAAGGCAAGAATTGAACCTAGGGAATGGATGTCCAATGACTCTTGGGTGGTCCAGGAGGCCTTATCGGGGTCCATATGAGCTACTAATATAAATAATAATAGATGAGAATGAACAAGCCCCAAGTGCCTCTTTTAGGGCCAGGTGGCATCAATAACAACATGTCTATCCTGCCTACTAGCCCAAATGACTATGAAGTCTTAGGGGTGGGGATTGGGGTGGGGGTTATTGTACTAGGAGACACATCACCACTTCTATTGGATTTGTATCATATTGTATAATTTCCAAGTTGATGGACAACTCCTCATCATATTTTAGTCGCATGAAAAAATGTTACTTCCATGTAGTGGTAGAGCCACCTTCAAGCACCCTGAGTCCCATGCATCACCCAATATCAAGATCAAAGTTGTGGGAGTGCACTGACTTAGATTTAATAGTCTGAAGAAGTGACCAATTCTAGTTGCCATTGTGATCCCAATACTTAATGACCATATATAATTCCATAAATGATACCTGGAAGAAAAGCTCATGGTGGTCAGGACACATACACAATGTGAGAGTTACGAGACACAACCACATGAGAACATTGACATTGAGTTATGAGATGAGTACCACCTAGTGTTCTACTTTACTATTCCTACTGATATCGATATACACAATACATACTTTTCATCCTTTTTGTCACGATATATGACTTAAAAAAATGTTTGATTGCTTATTATCTTTTATGTGTAGTTTGTTGCTTTGTATTTTTCATTGTATACGTCAAATAGAAGTTGTATTTTTGTTTTCCTTTCTTCATTTTTCATTTGAAATAAAATTAACTTTTTATATTATTGAATTCTTAAAAAATAGATTCTTATAAGAGGATACACTATTTAATTGAGGATAATCAACAGAGACTTATAGTGTCCTTTGAAAGTGGTGGTAATTTTGAAGTTGGATGGTGCATCATGTGCGTAGTGGCCACTAGTTCATAAAATGTCTTTCTCTACTTTGTCACTCATTGTATGACCATAGTCAAAATACACCCTCATTGAAGTGAGAATACAATGAGTTAATATTTTTTATATTGAGAGAGAATTGATTTGCCTCTTATATCCAATGATTTTATATTTGATTATGGTATACTACTAAAAATCACTTGCAAGTGGCATGTTTGTATGAAATTTGATAATCAAACACTTAATTGAATTGTTGAATTGTGTTGTAGATAATATTGAGCTCAAGGAATAGAGAGAATGACAAAGAACTTACATTGTGTGCAAACTATTTTTGAATAGGAAGAAACTATGAACTTGGGTTGACATATTAGGAAGTCTATGAGGTTCACATTACAAAATGTAAGACCCCCCAACCTGTGTTTTGGACTAACCCTTTTGTTTGAATTAATTAAAGTTCTTATAACCTTTCTCTAATCCTTTTATATGCTTTTACAACTTGAGGAAAGCTTAAGTTTCTAGTTTGATCTTGTTTGGATGATGTTTGTGCCTTATATGCTTGCTTTGGGTCAAATTGCAATTTACACAATTGAGAGGGCTATCTTGCAATTTGCAAAACCTAGTGTGTACCTTCTCTCTCTTGGCTTCATAAGAGTGAGTGTGATGCTTTGGGGAGCCTTAGTTGAGTCTTGGATGAGTGGTGACACCCTTAGAGGTGAGTAGGGTTTCTAGGGTTTTGATGTGTCTCGACCATGTGTGCATGGCTGTGTGTAGCGACCCTTGTCTTGACCTTGTGAGTGTGTTTTGGGTGTGGCTTGACTGATACACCTGCCCTGGCTTGGTTTTGTCTCTACCATGATGGTTTTGGTGGAGTTAGATCAAGACAGTGGTCTTCTTGAGGGGTGTCTCGACCAGAATGTTGTGGTGACCTTTTGTCTTGACCTAGAATTGTGCTTGGGTGTTGTTTTGACCCCTTTGGAGTGTCTCAACCAAAAACAATGGGTTGGGGGACCTAAGTGCTCGAGTCCCAACATTGGTTGTTTCACCATAGGTTGCATGCATGCATATAGTGGTTGCATTTTGGTTTCTTTTGTGGACAAGTGTCCCTTTTGTGTCTTTAGGTGTTGACACATCATCTCCACCTTACTTCCCTCCTCCTTCATGTATATAGCCCCTCTCCTCTTCAACCATGCATCCCTTTAGGCCCTCCTTATTCTACCCCTTGCTTGTGTCTAACCTTGGAGATAAGGAGTGCTGATCTAGTTGCTTTGGTGGCTGACCAACCTTCCCTTGGTACCTGTTGTGACTTTTGGATCATCTTCAACCTTGATAAGTGTTTTCTTTTCTTTGGAGGTGTTTTCCTTTGATCTCCTACCCCATCCTCTTCTCTTTTCTTGGCCCTAGACCATGTACCATCCATGGTGGTCGTTTTGGAGAGGAACTCCTCATCACAAGGGTCATAGGCCATGTTTTGACAAGGTGGTACCCAAATGTGAGGAAGTGTCCTTCTTTTGGTTCATCCTAGGGTTTCTTTCCCTCTTTTCTTGAGAAAACTTTGACTCGGTGTATTCTTCTTCTTGAAGTGATCTTATGGCCAAAAGTGGAGCTTTTGGTGGAACTTCATCACCCTTGGTGATCGTGTGCTTGGAGCTTGTGATCCTTAGAGTTGATCTCCCTTAAGGTGGGTTATATAACTCTCTACCCTCTTCTATTAATAGCAATCTTAATCTTGCTCACATGTTGTTGTTTCTATTTCCAAAACACAATCTTAAGATTCTAGGTGATGTTGCTATAATCTAGGGTTAATCCTTGGTGATGACCCTATGTGTTTTGCTCTTTCCTTAAAATCCTAATCTTTGTACTCGATTTTGAGGAAGTTATGAGATAGATGTGTTCCTCTTGTTTTAGATCAAGGTTTTACATCAACATGCAATGGTTTGAGTACCTTTATATAGTAGAGAATTTAGGTTCTGATTTGCTTGTGTTGATCATGAGATATCTCCCTTACATAAGGTTCTTTTATGGTGGTTTCCATGGTACATGTTTGGAGTTTTTGGTAACCACCTTAGTATGGATTTTTCCACCGAATTGGTGATAAGTTTTATTTGAAGGTAATCTTCTATTTTGACCTCTAATTTGATGATAATATACTAGATGAAGTGATAATGAATTAAGGTTTAAGATTGCTCTCTTTCTTAAACCCTAATTCCATGAATCCAATTTCTAAGTGATGGATAGGGTGATGATGCTACATGCAACATGATTCTTGGTTTTATCACCATGCAATACTTTGGCCAAAATCTTTTCCTTGATGTTTTGAGTAGTTTCATATGTGATGAAGTTTGGATTTCTCTCTCCTATGTGGATTTACTTGTTGATCTTCATGATGTTTGTTCTAGGGTTTGATTATCATTAACACACGAGTGTTGACCATGGTGGCATATAGTTTTCCTACTATCTACCCTTTGTTTTGGTTGAGACATCCCATCTTGGGTTGTGAATGAGACGTCTACTTTGTTGAGGTCGAATGCATGTTGTTGAATGTTTGAGATGCCTACTTCTGGTTCTAGATGCAACACCTTGCCTTGTTTCAATCATGACCGTAACACCCCTGATCTTGGTTTTGGCATAACCCTAGAAGCTTTGCTTAAGTAAGTTGCTTAGATCCTTGTATTAATCTTTTGAAAAGTAATTAAGACTTGAGAAGAGTTTATTTCTCAATCTTGAACTTATTCACAAATTGTTTGTGCCTTATATGATAACTTTGGTAAGAAATGCAATTCACCCAAATGAAGGGTTTATGTGCAAATTATCATCTCTAGAATGTATCTTATCTCTCTTAGTATCAACTAGAGGACAGATAAAGAAGAGTGTGCCTTGTTTGAGTCTTGGTTGAATAATAACACTCTTTGTGGCGAAGAACCAAAGAAATGTTGAGTACCTTGAACCCTAGATGAGGTTGTATCAAGTTTTGAAGTGTATATGGGAGTGCCTATCGGCTTGGAAGCCATAGAGGAGGTCCCATATTGGTTTTTAACCTTTGAAGGTGTTCATGAAGGGCTAAACACCTCCAGTAGGTGAATCCTAACGGTTTGCATGTTCCTTGCAAAAGTGGTATCAGTTTGCACTTAAAGAAAGGTTGGGTGATGATATCTTGTCAAGCAAGACACCCAAATGGCTGATATAATACCTATGGATTATCCTCAAGAGTTTTGCATGGCAATATATTATGGTTGCATGAAATTACCATGCATGGACACATGCCACTTGAGTGCACATAGTGATGACACCTTATACACACTCTCTTTCATGAACCTCAACTATATATACCTCTCTTTTCACTTCCTAGTAGACCTTTGAATTCCCTTACCATCTCTTTCTTGGAGGACAATCCTAGGAGCTCAAGTAACAAAGAGAAGGCCGAGAATCTTGCCTAAGGTGAATCCATGATTGTCTTCAACCTTAGAAAGACTATGCTTCTTGGATCATGATTCTTTCCTTCTCTTCTTTCTTCACCAAATTCTTAACTATGGTATCTTCTTTCATAGAGAAGTGTTGTGATCAAGTCTTGGACTTTTGATAAGTCATCTTCAACCTTAGAACATGGAGCTTTGAAGCTTGAAGCTTTTGAGTTAATCTTAAGGTACGTTATATAACTTGAACTGAACTTTATTATTATGCACCTTTTATCATGCAGTACTTGGTGGTTCCTTATTTACTTCAACTTTTCTTGTTTGGATGATGGTTATATGACCTCTAATGGATATGTGGGGTTTATATCCATTAACTAGAGTGGTTATGGATGAAAGGATAGAGCTTGAAGATGATGAAACCTTTATGCACAAACCGATATCTATTTGTGGGAAACCCTAGCCCGATACATATAAGTATGTAAATCGATACACATGAGTAAACTGACATACATGAGCCCTTAACCCTCCCCTTTGGTTTGTCCATGCATAGGACTAATGTCTATGCAGTTGTCGAGCCTGTCACTCAAGGATAAGATGAGGGAAGGTCGATACCTTGGAAATAATTAAGTTAATACATTCCTTTACTCATAAATGGGGGTGGTTGTCATGACTTGATATGTTCTAAATGATATGTTGCTAATATGATACGACCAAGAGGGAGATAGGATGATATGCTAGACCCTATAAATTGATATGCCTCTAAGGCTATTGGCTTGTAATAATCTAGAGATGTCTAGTGAAGGAAGTGTATGAAATCATGTTTAGTTGGTTGAGTGTGGTGGCCGATAACCTAAGTTGAAGGGGTGGACGATACCTTAGATGATGTTGAGTGGTCGATACCCTAAGTTGAAGGGGTGACCGATACCTTAGACAATGTTGAGTGGTCAATACCCTAAGTTGAAGGGGTGGCCGATACCTTAGATGATGTTGAGTGGCCAATACCCTAAGTTGAAGGGGTGGCTGATACCTTAGATGATGTTGAGTGGCTGATACTCTAAGTTAAAGGGGTGGCCAATACCTTAGATGATGTTGAAGTGGCCAATACCCTAGTTGATGGTGAGGCTGATACATAAGATGATAGTATGGATGACATACACAAGTATGTATTATGGTTAATATACCTCAAGCACCTTACAAACAATACCACTCTAAGCATCTATAAAATGATAACATTTGATATGATTTGGCCAATACAAGTATATGTGTCTAGGCCGACATAAGTGATGTGTCTAGGACGATACAAAGATTGGAGTGGAGGATGATACACCTTGTAGAGTGTAGGCCGATACACCTTATAGAGTGTAGGATGATACACCTTGTAGAGTGTAGGCCGATACACCTTGTAGAGTGTAGGCCGATACACCTTTTAGAGTGTAGGCTGATACACCTTGAAGAGTGTAGGCCGATACACCTTGTAATGTGTAGGATGATGCACCTTGAAGAGTGTAGACCGATACAACTTTAATATAATCAATGAATTCATCATGAAAGTAATGAGATGAATACACTTGAATAAGTGTAGGCTGATAACCTTAAAGAAGGATAAATCAATATAATAAATATGTTGAAATCAATATCCCAATAAGGATGAGAGAGAAACTGGTACTACTCACATAAGAAGGGTAATATTTCATGTTGATAATCAATTGATGATACTTGAGTAGTATGCTTGAAAACTTATGACAATAATATAGCTCTTATAATGTGAAATAGGGTTGGTTGATAATTATGAACTTGAAAACCCTAAATCAGTTATAAGAGGTAACCATAACCCTAATCATGAGAAGGTTGCAATTTGAATGTTTTCTCTTTTTTTTGAAAACAATGCCTTTCATTACTGAAACAAATCAAGGTACAAAGAAACCATCACTCTCGGAGATGCCACTCCATTGACTCGGCATAGTGCCATGCCTAATAGAGTGACCCCCTGAGTCAATAGCGTCATGAAAAATAAAATGAGCCAGAGAATTATGGGCTCTCTGAACATGGAAAAAATAGAAACAACTAAAACAAGCAGTAATGCTCCGAATGTCTTCAGCAATGAGACCCAGATAGTCTCATCTTCTGCCTGGATCCTTCAGCGCCTTCACAAGAGAGAGAGTCAGAACACAATACCAACTTCTTGTCCAGATGGATCATCTCCTTGGCCAACAAAAGCCCCATCGTGGCCGCCATGGCTTCCGCTACTACCTGTTCCCAACTGGCTGCTACATGCTGCTGCACGACTCCCACAAAACCACCTTCCCCATCCCGTAGGACAGCCCCGAGCCCCCTCTTCCCTTCATCCACCACAGCTGCGTCCGAGTGTATAAACACCCATGACCGGTCCACCCCCTGCCTCCCCAAGCCCATTCATCCTCACCCCTCCCTCCATTCCTCTCCCTTTCCTCTGCCGTCTCAACCCCCTTCCCCTCTCTCTTTATGGCATGGTCATGATATTTGCTTGATATTGCAATGCTTTGAAATCCTAACCATGCATGTGTTATGGGATGATGAACATAGCCATGTATGAGCTATGATGATTTAGTATAATACAAATTATATAAGGCCTTGTGAGCCATGTGATGTACTTGTACAACAATTATGATTTATATATGGGTCTGATGACCTAGAGTTGGTTATTGCCTAATGAGAGGTGATACTATTCAATAATGAACAGAGGGTTTGATACCCAAGCATATGATCATGATAATGATAATAATGAATGGATGAGATTCCTGATAAAGTATTTAGAGGACCGAGATCCCAGGATAAGTGTAACAAGATACGTACCAATTGAGATAATATCTCTTGAAAATATGTTACACCTTTATGTATAACATGTATCTATAATTCATCTTTGTAACTTGATTGATGCCAAAAGATGTTGTAATGCACTTAATCTATCTAGAGAACTAAAAATGTAGTTTCCCTGACCATATAATCATTCAGTGTCAGGATCTGCTGAATGATGAAATGAGTTTTACTCAGAGCACATATTTTTGAATATGCGAGGGTGCAAGATGAGTATTACCTTGCTTCCTTCAAACCCTAGGATTTGTCCTTGAGCCATTTTCTTAAAAAGAGTGTGGTTGTAGGCCATAGCTCTATTGCAACATTGGGATTGGCGGTAAATCCATACCCCTAAAAGAGTATGGCTGCATGCCATGACTCAATATATTCAAGCAAGATTGACTGTAGGTCATGCCCTGGATAGAGAACATGCTATACCCTGTATCTCTATAGAAAAGAGCCTCTATATGCCAGGATAGCTAAAATGCAAATTGACTCATAATGTCACTACCAATAATCTCATACTGATCAAGAAAGGAGAGGTCATGGATTTTGACTCTTCCACAAACTTATATGGTACCGATGCTAGATTCACAGTGGTCAGTTGGAGATGGAAGGTATATTCCCATATCTACATGGCATAATAGCATGGAATGTTTAAAGATGTAATCAACCATGTAGTATATTTGTTTAAGGACCAAATACAGAAACATTGGTTGATGCCTTGCTTTGGTTTATACTGTTTAGTTTATAATACTTATACATGTTCTTCATATTCCTTCTAAAAGTGATTTAATGACCTATTGCTCAGTTGTAGAACTCTGAACTAATAAGATAATAAGACTGCTCTACTCTACATATAATAAGCAGTTGTATTTATTTAATTTAGTATAGATTTCTTCTGTTCTCATTCATAAAAGATTAACTGTGATAAAAATACTATTGGCAAAGAGTTATATCTCTCGCTAGGACAAGTTGTCTCACCCCATGGGTTCCACAAATTTTTAGGTGGACATGCATGAGGAGGTAGAGACCGTGCAGTAGAGAGTGGGTAGCTGTAGCAAGGATAGTAGTAACAACTCAGGTTGAGTGTGCTTCTATGTGTCTTGTAGATATGAAGTCTTATCCATGTACTCCCAGGTCCTCTGGGAGATATTGTGTAAACAAATTTATAATCGATATGAGATTTTGGCTAGTACACCTCGATACATGATGTTACTTTTGTGTATGTTTTGATAAAGCAACTGTGATCTCAAATCGTTGCAAGGCGCTTGAACATTGTATGTACAAGTAAACCATGATGTATATATATGTGGTTTGGTTCTTTCTGAAAAGAATGTCTTGGTAGTGGATCTCTTGGCGAAAAGGTTTTAATTTTTAGTGATTTTCGTAATCCTCTATTAATGATTAATTCTGCATAGTTTTGTACAATTAAGCTGTCAGTTTGATAGTAGTTGCCACAGTGACGTCCTGTTGTGGAGTGGTCGTGGCACCCAATTGTGTGTGTGGTTGAGACGCCTAGCTGTGATGTGTCTCGATCGTGACCAGGTGTTGGTGTGTTGCGGTCATGACCCTTGCTATGGGTGGGGTCGTGACATATGGTGTTGTAACATTCCTGACACATATGATTGTGGTGGTCGTGGCCTAGTTGATGTGTCTCGTTCGCGACCTGGTTGGAGTGTCTCGGCCATGACCCTTTGTGTTGATGGGAGGTCGAGACACACATGTGTGTGAGTGGTCGAGACCTCTATGTGTGATGGTAGGTTGTGACCCATGTAGACTTGGTATGATAATCTCAAATGTGAATGCAATGTTGGTTGAAACGTAATGTAAGATGGATATTTTCTTAGTTAAGATGATAATGATGTGCTAAACCTAAATAGTTCCAAGAAAGTGGGGAATGGTGTAAGTAGGGTTTGGTGCCATAACCTTGATGTGATGGAACTAAATTAGCTATGTATGTGGGACCCTAACCCTAATTTTAGGTCATATGATGTGTCTTTCTTATCATACTTGGAATGATTATCATATTATAATGTTTTTTATCTCTTATTTATGAACCCCTAACATTGCAGGTGAAATGAACACCATGGCTTGTGTATGCTATGGTGAAAATTATGTCATACAGGGCATAGGATATAAGCCTTGATGAGATATGATGAGATCCTATTGATGTGATGGGTCCTATGACCTGGTGAGGGCTTTATGCCTATTGTGAGGTGGTATCCTCTAGTGATGTGATTTGAAGGATATATAACCCCACACTGATGTGATGTTGGGGAAAGTGTGATAGTGATGATGGCCTTGTGAATGGCTATGCTACAATGCTATGTGATGATGAGGCTAGTTCACACCTTATACATTTTATATCTTTTGAAGTTGTTCCATAGTAATGCTTTCTAGATTGAATTAGGGTTTTTTTATGTCCACTTGTGTGCTAAAGCCTAAACTCACCCAATTGACATAGCTAATAAAGTGAAACCTTAATCATGTAGTTGCCTTGTGCCATAGATCCTTTCTAGTGTCAGTTTTAATTGCTGGATTGGTGAAATGAGTTTAACTCAGAGCACACATTGTTAAATATGCAAAAGCACAAGTTGAGTGAATATCCTTGCATTGACAATCATATGTGATATGGAGGATGATTGTGGCCATGCGTGAGTGATAACCTCCCATTTTTCTATGTTATCTAACTAGTTTTCCTCAGTTTTCCATACTCTTTCTTAGTTAAATTAGATAGAATCTTTAACTTTCCACCTTTTTGTAAATATACCATTAGATTAACTTATCCTTTTCACTTCTTACAGAAAAGCACAAAAAAAATTACAAAACCCCCAAATGGTCCCAAGAATGAATGGAAGCCAAACGGTCCCAAGACTGAATGGAGACCAAACGGACCCAAGACCAAATGGAAGCCGAATGATCCCATGACCGAATAAAGATCAAATAGTCCCAAGACTGTGTGAAGCCAAATGGTCCTGAGACTGTATGAAGCCAAACGGTCCCAAGATTGAATGAAATCAATCGATTCTGAGATCGTATGAAGCCACACTGTCCCAAGACCGAATAAAGGTCAAACGGTCCCAAGATCGTGTGAAGCCAAACGGTCTTGAGACCGTATGAAACCACACGGTCCCAAGACCTAATAAAGGTCAAATGGTCCTGAGACAGTGTGAAGCCAAATGGTCCTGAGACCGTATGAAGCCAAATGGTCCCAAGACCGAATGGAGATCAACCGGTCCCGAGACCGTATGAAGCCACACAATCCCAAGACTGAATAAAGGTCAAACACTCCTGAGATCATATGAAGCCAAACGGTCCCAAGACCGAATGGAGATCAACCGGTCCTGAGACTGTATGAAGCCACATGACCCCAAGATCGAATGAAAGAAAATGATTCCAGACTAAGAGAGTCCAAACGGTCTCCAAACCGTGTCAAAATCCAAACGGTCTCCAAGTCTGTTTGGACCCACATACCCCAAACCGTTTAAGGCTCACTCAAAATCCTATAAATAGAACCCAAAGGGGTCCTCACAAATTATCAAGTCTTAGATGTCCAAAGGCTGCCTCTATTGTTCCAGAGCCATCCCATCCTTCTCCCACTGCCCTGAGGCTGCCGGTCTGAGATCCATACTCCATCTCCAAGCTACTTTCTCTCTCATCGACAAAGGTGGGAAGAGGAGGATTCATCATCAAGCAAGCTATGAAGTGTGAAGATCATTGCTCTCTCTCCTCCAAGGGGTCAACCTTCCACCCTCCTTCATGGAGATGATGCTCTCTCTCTCTCTTCTCACCCCTTCTTTGTTCTTGCCATGAGCGATTAGTCTCATACACTAGGGTGCGAGGAGTAGCCCCGCTACCCATGTTTTCATTTCATGCAATGTAATTCATGAGTTTGCAATAGAGATATACTTTCTTTTCAGTTCAGCATCAATCGTTTAATGAATGCTTATTGCTTGATCACCAACTTGTGTTACTTATTATCTATTAGTATAAATTGTCTACGTTTGTACTATTAGATTCGAATCTCGATTGAATGTTGGTTCTTGATGTATGTAGTCACCATGCATCTGTTTTGGTATCTAGGAGTGTTTTTCAAGGAGTGGAGTAAACTCACTTCCATCGTTGTAATTTCATACTATGAAATGGAATCAGTTGACGTATAAAAGTACAACCTTGATAAGTCGATGAACACACTTTGCGAAGGGAATGATGCAAAGTAAGTGACCATTTGTTTGGGGATGGTTGGATTTGTAACATTCCCACACTTCTCGTAGTTAGTTCTCCAAAAGGAAACTAAATCTACAAAGATACTAACTGTTTAGACTCTTATTGCAGGCTATGTTACTAAGTTGAATGTTTTGATCCATGTGTAGTGATGGTGAAAGCCGATCACATCCTAGGGGTTTCTTAACATTGTTTACAACCTTAAATTTACTTTCTTGCTTTTGATTTACTTGCACTTAGTTTAAACAACCAAACCAACTCTTTGATCTAAATACCAACTGTTAAGGAGTTAAATGAAATTCTAGAATTTTCTATCTTGTTGATCTTAACAAGACCGTTGTCCTGTGGATTCGACCCTTAACTATACTACGATAAGACTTCCATGTATCCTAGCATACGTGGGTGGATTTTTTAATCTAGTATAAGAAAGGGTAAACCTAAAGACTTACCATCTTTACGATTTTTAGTGGTGCACGTAACTCCGCACAAGTGGAAGCTCCATCAAAAATTGGCGCCATTACCGGGGACAATGGAACATTTTTATTTCATTTATCATCTTGCTAGTTGGTTAGGGTTTTACACTTTTTCTTTAAACATTACCCCGTATTCTCTTGATTTCATCATATCTCCTGCATCATCTAAAAAGTGTGTTTCTTCCTCTACTCAAGTAGAAGACGTGTGTGCAACCATCACATAATCTTGGATTCTCCCCTGATCCAGAGTACGACTCTGAGGTAGAGAGAAGCTTCCACCGCCACATTAGACTTAATCATCAAAGAGCCAGACAAATGGTCGAAGATCAATGCCAAGCTGCACTAGTGATGGAAAGGGTCAATGCTGCCATAGCAGCCCAGCGAGCGCAACTCATTGCCGACACGCGCGCCCAAGTTCAGGCTGAAGAGCAAGCCCGCATCCGTGCTAAGAATGAAGCAGCCATGACTACTGCTCAACTATTGGTAAGAAGCAAGCAATTACGGGATTATGTTGTTCCCAAGAACTATGAAGACAACCATCCAGTCCAACCACCACTCATTAACACTCCTAATTTTGAGATTAGGACACAATGGATCCAAATAATGCAGGGCATCTCATTCTCTAGAAGTGCCGGAGATGACTGCATGGACCATTTGAAGAAGTTCAAAGCTCTTTGCAGGTTGGTACCACAAGTTGGAACAACCATGGACGCAGTCATGCTCAGACTCTTCAACTTCACCTTGTCTGGAAGAGCACTAAGCTGGTACAATTCTTTGGACGGGGAGCCAATCACCACCTGGGCTCCCTTGGAAGAGAAGTTCTTGGAGAAATTCTTTCCCCCTTCACTAACCTACCAAATCAGAGGACAAGTCAACCAATTCCTTCAACTACCGGGAGAGTAACTGGCTGACTCATGGGAAAGGTTCAAGGAACTCTTGAAGAAATGCCCTCACCATGGAATCTCACAAAATTAGCCCATAGAAACTTTTTATAGTGGAGTAAGTGATGAAATTAAGAAGTTCTTAGATTCCTCATCCGGAGGAAACTTTATGATATAGAACTATGAAGACACCTGGAGGATCGTCACTCTCAGAGCTGAAAATCAATCCAATTGGGGGAGGGCAAACACGTGAGGAGTTCTAAAGGTTTGTAAAGTTGAATAATCTATGGAAATGAAAGCCATAGCCGAAGCTTTGAAAACAATTGCCAACAAACAACAAGCCCTCGAAGCATCATTTGGGGAGTATGACAGAAAGAAGAACCCCCAACAAGCTAAAGCAGCTACATGAACTTGCGAGGCCTGTCATGCATTTGATCATCCCACATTGTCATGTGGTCTCCTATACAATGTAATGATGGATTTGCAACCACCTCAACCACAGTATGAGCCGATCATTAAACACCCTGAGGATTAGATGCCAGAACAAGTAAATTCCATCCATTCCATACCAGGACAAGCTTACTACAATCCAAATCAACTGAGAAACCATCCCAGGTTTCAATATGGAAATCCCACGGGGACTGCTAACCCGCAACATCAAACACAAGGTGGATCGTCCAACAGACTACCACCTGGATTTCAAAGCAACTATAACCAAAATCAAGGGAATTTTAGAAACAATTTCCAGAGATCCAACTACCCAAGAAATCTCTCTGCATACTACCAATATACTCACCCTCCTCTGCACCCGCAATTACAACAAACTCAACTGCAACAGCCGCAACAACCTCAGTTTCCAGCAACAACTCACTCAATTTCAACAGAAGAATGCCACACAACAACAGACTAATGAACTTTCCTTGATAAGGCAGATGCTACAATCAAAATAAACCATGCTGGCTAACTAACAATCCCAGCAAAAAGCTATGGAAACCCAGTTAGCATAGATAGCATCTCAGCTAAAACCTCCAGTGGGCACTTTCGCTGGCCAGCCAGAAGCAAATACAAGACACGATCAACATAGACCAGAACAATTAAATGCTGTTACAACAAGGTCTGGTCGTGCTCTCACTAAAGCCATATCGGTTAATCAAGAAGACATGGATGTAACTGAAATCATCCCAACAGAAGAATCAGGTCAAGAAGCTGAAGAAAGGAAAGAAAAGGAACAAGGTCCCAAAGAACCAGAGGTTCCACAATATAATCCAAGGATACCCTATCCTGGCAGGTTAAAGGAAACCAGACTAGACTCTAGATTCTAGAAATTCAAAGAGGCAATGAAGAAACTTTATGTTGATATTCCCTTTTTCGATGCCTTATCTAAAATCCCAGCCTGGTCCAAATATATGAAGACCTTACTGTCAAAGAAATATATGACAGAGGAGCATGGAACTGTCGAGCTAGCCCAAACCACTTCTGATATCATTTTGAATAAAATGCCAAAAAAAAAGAAGGACTCTGGCTCCTTTGGAATACAATTCTCTATTGGGAACACTTCTTGTAAAAAGGGATTGGCCGAATTGGGAGCCAGGATATCAATTATGCCATTTTCCATGTGCAAAAGATTGGGGTTCACTGACTTGTTGCCTACAACAATGACCATCCAGCTCACTGATTCCACCATTACTGCACCCCTGGGAATCATTGAAGATATTCCAGTAAGAGTGGGGAGGGACTCTTATGTCCCTTATGATTTCGTCATTATGGATATAAAAGAAGACCTAAGGTACCCGATAATACTTGTTAGACCCTTCTTCGCCACAACTAGAGCATTAATTGATGTCGAGGCTGGCACAATTACCTTGAGGTTGGGTAAAGAAGCCGTTCAATTTAGGGTTTTCAACAGCCTGAAGAGCCCTAGTATCCATGAAGAAGTTTTTCTGCTTGAAGCAATTGATAAAATGTCTCAACTCAAGAAAGCAAATCCAGAACCAACAGATGCCCTAGAGGATGCTCTAATAAATCCGGAAGTTGAATTTTCAACCAACGAGTTAGTTCAGCAATGCCTGCAATACTTGGAGCAGGCTGAAAAAGCCCCAGAAGCTACTTTTGAAGAACTAAAATCTATCACCATATTAGAGACAACAGAAGTACCCAAAGCCCCAGAAATGAAAACTCTACCAACTGGGCTCAAACATGTCTTCCTAGATGAAGAAAAATTATGTCCAGTTATCATTAGCTCCTCTCTAGTTGACGATCAGGAATAAAGGCTTCTCACTGAACTAAGGAAGCACAAGAAAGCAATTGGGTACAAGATGAATGACCTAACATGCATAAACCCAACTCTATGCATACATAAAATACCTATGATAGAAGAGTTCAAACCCTCGAGGGAGCACCAGAGAAAACTAAACCCAAATCTGAAAGAGGTAGTTTTCCTCGAGGTTCTTAAACTCTTGAAAGTGGGAATTATCCATCCAATTTCTGACTCTTAGTGGGTTAGTCCTGTCCAAGTGGTCCCTAAAAAGGGGGGAACCACTGTTGTCTTAAATGATAAGAATGAACTAGTACCTACAAGGACCGTTACTAGTTGGAGAATGTGCATTGATTATAGAAAACTGAACAAATCAACCAGGAAAGACCATTTTCCCTTACCCTTCCTTGACGAAGTCCTTGAGCGGCTAGCCCACCAAAAATTTTTCTGCTACCTCGACAAATATTCTGGGTTTTACCAAATCCCAATTCACCCCGAAGACTAAGAAAAAATGACATTTACTTGTCCTTTTGGAACATATGCCTTCAGAAGGACGCCCTTCGGGCTATGCAACACACCCGCAACCTTCCTAAGGTGCATGACTGCTATCTTCACGGGATTAACCGAAACCATTATGGAGGTGTTCATGGATGATTTTTTAGTATACAGAGACTCTTTTGACAACTTTCTGCTCAACCTAAGTAAAGTCTTATAGAGATGTGAGGAAACAAACATTATCCTAAATTGGAAAAAATGTCACTTTATGGTGACCGAAGGTGTTTTCCTCAGACATCGAGTGAGCGAAAGAGGAATTGAAGTAGACAAGGCAAAAATCGATGTCATCTCAAGGTTGTCACCGCCCAAAGACATAAGGGGAGTGCGAGATTTCTTGGGTCATGTCGGTTTCTATCGGAGATTTATCAAAGACTTCTCAAAAATAACAAAACCTATGACTTACCTATTGACCAAAGATACTGATTTCAACTTTGACCATGAATGCCTGCATAGCTTTACAACCTTGAAGAATACTCTAATCTCTGCACCCATTCTGAGAGTGCCTGATTGGTAACAACCTTTTGAAATAATGTGTGACGCTAGTGACTATGCTATAGGGGCAGTGTTGGGGCAGAGAATAGACAAAAAGCCATATGTAATATACTATACATCCACGACATTAGATGAGGCACAAAAGAATTATACTACTACTGAAAAGGAATTCTTAGCCATCATCTACGCCTTCGAAAAATTTTGTTCTTATCTAATTGGATCAAAGGTCATAGTATATACAGACCACTCCGCCATCAAATATCTTATTCAGAAACAGGATGCAAAACCCAGACTCATCCACTGGGTATTGATGCTGCAAGAATTTGATCTTGAAATAAAAGACAAGAGCAGAGTGGAAAATGTCATCGCTAACCACCTAAGTCGTATCGAGTGTCAAGAGGACGACAATGTACCTATCTGAGTCTCCCTCCCTGACGACCAGCTTACGAAAATTACCACCGGATTTCCCTGGTATGCTGACATAGTGAACTATATGGCTACATGAATCATCCACCCTTCTGCCTCTCACCACGATAAAAAGAAATTTCTCCATGATGTTAAGAAATACATCTGCGATGAACCCTATCTTTTTCATCTATGTGCAGACGGACTTTTCCGTCCCTGCCTACCAGAAGAGGAAATTACCCCTGTCTTAGAGCACTGTCATTCTGGCCCCACTGGGGGGCACATGAGTTCGAAGAAGACCGCTCTCAAAGTTCTACAATCGGGTTTCTTTTGGCCAACAATAGCCAGAGATTCCTATGATTTTGTAAGATCCTACAATAAATGTCAGCTTTCTGGTGGTATAACTAAACGGAATGAAATGCCTCTCACTTTGTGGTAAGAAATTGAACTTTTTGATGTTTTGGGAATAAACTACATGGGTCCCTTCCCCTCATCTTATGGATTCTCTTACATATTGGTCACTTTGGATTATGTTTCAAAATGGGTAGAAGCTATACCCACCGTATCCTACGATTCCAAGCTACTTATCAAGATGTTCAAAGATATCATCTTCCCCAGATTCAAAGTCCCCCGAACTATCATATCAGACGGAGGAACCCATTTTTAGGAAAGAAGCTTCAAAGCCCTCCTGAGAAAATATGGGGTCCACCATAAGGTCGCCCCACCTTACCATCCACAAACAAGTGGCCAAGTTGAAGTTTCAAATAGAAAATTGAAAGCTATTTTAGAAAAACAGTCAATAGACATCGTACTAATTGGTCTACCAAGCTCCCTGATGCCCTTTGGGCATACCGCACAGCTTACAAAACACCGATAGGAACAACCTCGTTCCATCTGGTGTATGGAAAGTCATGTCATCTACTGGTTGAACTAGAACATAAAGCTTGGTGGGCCATCAAACAGCTGCACTTTGATCTCAAAAGTGCTGGTGAATATAGACAACTTCAACTACAAGAACTTGAGGAGCTTAGAATGACAGCTTACCAAAGTGCCAGAATCTATAAAGAACAAAAAAAGATGTGGCATGATGGCCATCTCAAAAGAAAAGACATCACTGTCGGAGATAAGGTCATCCTCTTCAATTCCGGACTTAAAATGTTTCTTGGAAAGCTCCGCATGAAATGGTCTGGACCTTTCACAATTAAACACATCTACTGCACCGGAGCAGTCATCATCCTTGATAATAATGGGGGAGAACGGACCATTAATGGCCGCAGATTGAAGAGATATTACACACCAGCAGACAAAATACCAAGACAAACTATCGAGATCCATGATCCCTCAGCATCAACATAACCAAATCGGATTTTCATCGAGCCAGTGACGTAAAACCCAGACGCTACTTGGGAGGCAACCCAAGATCTGAGTACCACCATTTTATTTTGCCTAGTTTTGCTAATTTTCTAATCTCTTCGTTTGATTTAGACTTATCATCTTTAATCTAAAAATATAAAAATTCACATAAATAACCAAAACAAACATAAAAATATAAAATCCAAAAACCTAATTAAAGCTTAACCTAACGGTTTTGAAACCATTTGGACTCAAACAGTCTCGAAACCAATTGATCCTTTCGATCTCGAAACCGTTTGGTCCTTTCGGTCCTAACACCGTTTGGAACCCAAACGGTCCCAAAACCGTTTGGACCCCAAACAGTCTCAAGACAGTTTGCCCTTGGGAATTTGTAGCGACACCCAACGTTTTCTATAAATATAACCCCCCATCATTTTCTTTCCCTAGATTCTCGATTTCTCTAAACCCTCACGCGAACCCTGTTCCATTCCATTTCTCTACTCCTGACTCCAGTTTGTTCTACGACCATCATCGATGTCACTGCCGACACCACAATATCTACGCACCCCTTCGCGACTTCATCTTCGTCATTATCACCATTCTTCACTTTGTCTCTGTCATCGTCACCTTCACCCTCATCACCATCATCTTCTTCATCCGCAGCAGCAAGGTAGAACCAGCCAAAGCTGTCCATTCTAATGCTAATGATGAGTTCTTCTTTCATTGATGCCATCTTACCCGCCGACGTGCACACTGCCATCATCGTCTGCTGCTTCCGCCCATTTTCAACCGTCCAGATGCTTCACCTTCCTAACGATCTCGGCTCAAACGGTCCTGAAACTGTTTGAGCTTGGGACTGTTTGGACCCAAACGGTCTTAAAACCGTTTAGTGCCAAACGGTCCTGAAACCGTTTGAGCTCGGGACTGTTTGGACCCAAACGGTCCTAAAAATGGTTGGTGCCAAACGGTCCTGAAACTGTTTGAGCTCGGGACCGTTTGGACCCAAACGGTCCTAAAACTGTTTGAGCTTGGGACCATTTGGACCCAAACGGTCTTCAAACCATTTAAACCCAAACGGTTTTCACCTTAACAATTTCTTCTATTAAGCAAACCAAATGGTTTTGCAAATCCCTTTGAAACCAAACGGTCTCAAAACCGTTTGGATCCAAACGGTCCTCCAAATCATTTGGTTCCATCAATTTTTTTTTACTTCAAGATTCCTTGTCAACTTTCAGAATGGCATCACCTATAAAAGAGATCACCACCTAGACTACAGAATAGTTGATGGCATGCAGAACTAAGCTCCAGCGCATCATCGACTCATGTGAAAAGACTAGAAAAACTCTGGCTGACCTACCCATGGTCATCCAAGACCTCGAACAAATCAACCAACTCTTAGCAGTCGATCCTAAGGAAGAGGCCCAAGATATCTCCTCATCTGATGATGCCTCAGAATACGAGCCAAATCCTGAGGAGGAATCCCCATCCACAAAGACAAAGGGGAAATAGAAGACCCAGGAAGCTGTAAAAGAACAACCAACAAAGAAACGAGCAAGGAAGCAGGTACATCCCACCGCTGCAAGGGAACAAACCCTGGTGGGATACGTTCCATCAACCATTGCTGATCCCGCCACCACCGCTGCCCCTGCTTTCACCACCATCACCACCACAACACCACCACCAGAAAATCTTTTCATCCACACCCTGCCATCTATTGATAAGACCCTAAAGCCAACAAAGTATGTTTTCTCCAGTGTACTACTAAAAATGGGGATATATGACAGAATCCTCACTCTGCTCAATAATGCCAACCTTTCAAGACTCTGCTTTGTCCCTGAGATTTCTTATGTTGAGCCCACAACTGAATTCTTCACACATCTCAACAAAGAAGTTGTGGACTTTACAAAGGGCAGTCGGTCAACATAGGATGATAATTGATACACAAGCACACAGCTTACACCCTGGGTAAAGAAATATGTATGGGAGGTCACATAACATCCATCCTAAAATATCTTAAGATGGACAGACTACTCCCCAGGTGCACAAAGATCAAGGGAGACATCCTTACCAATGAGAAGACCTTAAAAAACTCATACATCATCAAAGAAAAGGATACAAAGCTACACTATATCTTTTTCTCTACAGTAAAATCCTCAAGGACTCTACTGCCGCGTCCGGAGCTTGCAGACTATGCCAAGGAAAAGCTTCTCTTCATTGAATAGGAGCTTGCAAACCTCCTAGCTTTGGTCAAAATACAAGAAAAGAAATCCAAAGCGGGGCAGACAGAGCACAACATCACCGCCCCGATAGCAAGAATAAAAAAAATACCAGTGAAATGACCATCCAAAACGTGTTTGCAGACACAACAACTGTTGATAATGCCAAAATCAAAACCAAATCCAGAGGCAAAACCCCCTCCCCGAAGAAAATATCATCATCTCATCACTAGACTCCTTCATCATGAATCTAAATGTTGAACTTACCTCCACCACCACCCCCACCACACTACCATACTCCACTATTCCACAATCCACAACTCTCCCATCATTCTCCACAATGATGTCCACCACATTTCCTTTCTATGCAACCACACCACTACCCGCATCTTCCGCTCCACCCTTTTTCTCTTCGGGCATCCCATTCCCCACTTCAACGCCTGACTTCACCTCCTTCACCTCCACCTCCACTGCTTTTCCCTCGACATTCTCGATTCCACCCTTCTCTCCCGGAATGTCACCACCCTTCCCATCTGCCACCCCGACACCACTGGTGACTCCATCTATAGTCACCATGCAGTTCGAGGGACCATCCACAACGTCTTTTTCACAAGGCACTACCGCCCTTCCACCCCGACGCCAACCACCACACCCATCCATAACTGGGGTCCCTTTTACAAATGTTGGTGAAGAATTCGGACGTCAATTTGACACCATCCGAAACCTACTAACCAACCCTTCTAACATAATGCAATCTATTTCCTCTTGTGTGCATGATCTTACTAAACAAGTCGCCAAGATCGACAAGCAAAACCACGCCTTACCAGACATCCTCTCAACTATCCACCAACGGCAGGAAGTAGCGACCATGCAAGTCGAACACATCGACGACCGCCTACAACAACTGCCATAGTTGGCGCTTGAGGTGAAAATCTAGCAAGAAATGTTGGCTCAGCAAGTTGACAAGATCTCTGCACAGACTCAACCTCTGCCTAAGACCCTGTGTGAGATTAAGTAGCAACAAATTGCTTTTAGCACGCACTTGGACGACATCAACAACACCCTTGCACAAATCCATAGCTGCCAAGAGGAGTCGTCAAATAATGAAATCAACCAATTACAAGCTTAGGTGACAGATCTGACTACACGACTCCTCTCTGCCGAGGCTAGATATTCAGATCTTATAGAAGCCCACAACACACTGCTTGAAACACATGAGCATGTGCAAGTGGCTTTCGAAAAACTACAAGCCCTTCACCGGCAGTGCAAGAAGACTACAACGATGAAAACAAAAGATAAAGCGACAGACGATGACGAAGAAGAAGAAGACAAAGATGAAGAAGATTCTGACTCCTCCGCTGACTCCAACGATGATACTTCCTCTTCAGATGACAAACCTGATGACCCAGGACATGCTGGGGAGGGAACCAGCCGAGGAGAAGAACCTTCAAAGAAAGTAGATGACAAAGACCACCACGAAGGTGGAACCGATCCAAAATCCCATGATCACAATGACAACGTTAACATGTCACATGGGGATCAATTCCTTGAATACTCAGCCATGGGATCTCTGGGGGAAACTGTCAAAGAAGCAGCCTTTGTTGAGTTCCCGCAATGTATATTGGGAACTAGCACAAGTCAACCAACAGCAAACCTTCCACAACACTCCACCCCAGAGAAATCTTCACCTTTTCCCCCAGACCACGAAGAGGAAGATAGAGTGAGTCTAGACATGGATATTGGACTCGACTCTGATTCTAAATCAGAAAAAGATGAAGATCTACAATATTATATGGATGACTTAGTGCAGACTTCTCTTCCACCTCCATAAGAGCTTCCCCCACCACCACCTCTACCTAAGATGATGCACGACCTAGACATGGTGGCCATCTCTACCCTAGATGTCCAGGATATCTTCATCCTGAACACTATCGTAGATGATGCCAAAGAGGGGGGGGACATCATCTACACAAACATAAAAACTAAGCGTAAATTGACACACGAAGATTTCTGCACCATCCTTCGACTGTAATCAACAGTGAAGATGGCAATCTTCCGTGTCCTTCTTGCCAACTATGTCAAAATATATAGAAGCTCAAAGTGACCACAACCAGTTTTCAACGCTTCACTCTGGCTATGAGCCTTTAATACAAGGACTTACACAACAAGTCTATAGAGAGACTACGCATTGGGATCACTCGAAAGGTGTGATATCTCACAGTCCCCTTTCAAGTTTCCAGCCACTGGCTACTCATGATCGTAGACACCATGGCCCACGATGCCAAGGTGTACAACTTTTGTACCAGTGAACTAAAGGCCAGAACAATCAACTTTTCTGGAGAAGAAGTCGGAGAAGCAAGATGCATCCCCTTCCGGTTTCTCAAACTAATTTGTGCTGCCTACCCTTCTCTCAAGAATGGTTGGAACCAACCTTGGTTCCAAATCATCGCTCCACCAGTCCAAACCACTAACGGATCTGGGGATTACACTTTCTGCACTATATGCCACATACAAGCGCTTAATCAACAAACCCCCTTCACCAAGCTGGCCACAAAAGATTTTCACTTACTATAAGGGTGTTACGCCATGGAGCTCATATGTGACAGAAGGTTCTTCAAGGACCCGACTATGGCACCAGACGACGTCCCTCGCTATCTTTTCTCGGCCATCCAACATCCACAAAGGTGACCTTTCCGACAAACATTAACAAAGTTGGAGAAAGAACAACAACCCGCCACGGTCCCTGAAAAAAGACAATGGGACCCTTACACTTTTGATTTGGTGGAAGACACAGGGGACATCGACTTGATATCAGGGGCCACCATCAACAAACCTTCCACACAAATGGTGCCCCTACATGCCATAGAACTGACGTTTCATAACTTTGACCTTGCAGCTTGCAAGAGTCTTTCTAAAAATAAACTCCGACTCATCATGTCTAGGCTATATGCCGAGAAATATGTGCTCATTTTTCTAGCCAGAGATATTCTAGTCATGGCAGATACCCTCCGTGAAACCGTACAATTATAAGGATTTCTATCCGTGAGCCTGATGACTGCTTATCAATATCTCCTCGGACAGAACCATCCTACGGTTTACATGGCGTCAACTTACATGAAGGACGACCTACTAAAGTTAAAGAACTTTGGAACCACGAAAGTGATTATCTCTTGCCTCCAGCATACAACTTCGAAGTTCATTATGCTTCCTTTCCTTCACTTAGAGCACTGGATGTTACTGGAAACAAACCTTCCTAAAGGAACAACAATCATCTATAACAGTTCTGACAGCCAATTTGATCCTAACCAAAACCAGTATGCTGTGACAGCTAACACGCCCACGGAGGAGGTGGAGAAGTAATGTGCTGACAAACTACACGATCTTTTAAGCAAGCACACAAGGGTGTACGATAAAGAACACTTTCATCGCCCAGCCTTCAGCCACAGATGCCCCCAACAACTCTGAGAATCAAACGACTGCAGTTTCCACGTCCTCTACTAGATGTACACCCTCACTATTCTTGAAAGACCAGTAGAGGACATGACAGACATGGATTACCATGCTCTACGTGGAAAGTTCACAGCTAATCTTCTCCAAACGCATGGAGCTAACAAAAGACTAACAGAAGCCTAATGACCTTGTCCATGTACTTCTCAACCTATCACTTTGACACTATGAGGACAAAGTGAGTGATAAGTTAGGGGGAGGCACACTGGACAAGGGCGAGGTATCATTTTTCAACCCTTCTCCCTCTGCTCTTTTTATGCACTCCTATTTTTCTATGCATTGTTTTTTTAATCTTTCTTTTCACATTTAGCATTTTTCAGTAATTTCTTTGATAGAATAATTCTTGTACATAAGTATAACATCACTCTTGGAAAAGGTCACCCCCAGCTAAATTTAGAATACAAGTAGTCCTCAAAAAGCAATAACAAAAAAAGCATTTAGGCATGTAATGGTGAATTAATAAATTACTTTCACACTCGATTTCCATGCTTTTGCTTCAACTCTGCTCCAGACTCTCCACAAGTTAACATCATAGCCGAAGCCAACCAAAACTCTCTCAAGGACGGGAGGGAACCAAGTGAAATCCAAATCAAGGAACTTTGCAAGTGGACCACCAAGTATGAAACTGAAATAAGTGCATGTCAGGAGACTCCAAGAACAATTTTCTTCTTTTCAAAAAAAGAAGAAAAAAGAGAGGCCTAACAACCCAAACAAAATCCCTAAATATCCAACTCCTAAGCCTGTGAGTATAAGAATAAAAGCCAGAGTGTTGAATAAAAACATGACAGTTGTGCCACGCCTAAGGACCTATATGAAGGACCAATAAAGGTCTCACCCGGCCGGTACATTCAGCTTCCCTCACAAAGGCAGATGTGTCGCACACGGTAATGAGATCCTAAGGTCTCTGAATATATGAAAAAGTTGATAAAGGACTTGCCCGACTGGTACATTTAGCTACCCTCACAAAGGCAGATGTGTCGCGCCTGGTAGTGAGATCCTAAAAGTTTAGATAAACCCTCCCCCACTAAAAGGGGGAGTTAAACATCAGCCTTTAGCCAACCCTCATGCCCATCTTAGTTTCCAGTAGGTTTTTCAAAGAAGTATAAAACTAATTGGTGTTGAAAACATGCACAAAATGCGACCGAGGAAAAGGTGGTCCCAATGCGAGCTACGCGATATGGAAGAAATATGAGATCCACACAACTCCCAATACCTGAAAGAGTTAGTGCGAGCAGAAGCCCGATAAAACTCTAAGAGATCTCTGGTTTAGAATTGAAGCAAGAGTATGAAAATCTTCACTAAATAAAATCACCTCGCCACTACATGCCTTAGCTCTATCTAGCTTGAGGACAAGCTAGACTCTAAGTTAGGGGGAATGATAACCTCCCATTTTGTGATGTTATCTTACTAGTTTTCCTCAGTTTTCCATACTCTTTCTTAGTTAAATTAGATAGAATCTTTAACTTTCCACCTTTTTGTAAATATACCATTAGATTAACTTCTCCTTTTCATTTCTTACAGAAAAGCACAAAAAAAATACAAAACGCCCAAACGGTCCCAAGACCGAATGGAAGCCGAATGATCCCAGGACCGAATAAAGATCAAATGGTCCCAAGACCATGTGAAGCCAAATGGTCCCGAGACCGTATGAAGCCAAACGGTCCCAAGACCGAATGAAATCAACTGGTTCTGAGACCGTATGGAGCCACACGGTCCCAAGACCGAATAAAGGTCAAACGGTCCCAAGACTGTGTGAAGCCAAATGGTCCCGAGACCATATGAAGCAACACGGTTCCAAGACCGAATAAAGGTCAAACGGTCCCGAGACCGTGTGAAGCCAAACGGTCTTGAGACCGTATGAAGCCAAATGGTCCCAAGACCAAATGGAGATTAATCGGTCCTGAGACCATATGAAGCCACACAGTCTCAAGACTGAATAAAGGTCAAACGGTCCTGAGACCGTATGAAGCCAAATGGTCCCAAGACCGAATGGAGATCAATCGGTACCAAGACTGTATGAATCCACACAACCCCAAGATCGAATGAAAGCAAATGGTTCCAGACCGAGAGAGTCCAAACGGTCTCCAAACAATGTGAAAATCCAAATGGTCTCCAAGACCATTTGGACCCACATACCCCAAATCGTTTAAGGCTCTCTCAAAATCCTATATATAAAACCCAAAGGGGTCCTCACAAATTATCAAGTCTTAGACGTCCAAAGGATGCCTCTATTGTTCCAGAGCCATTCAATCCTTCTCCCACTGCCCCGAGGTTGCCGGTCTGAGATCCATACTCCATCTCCAAGCTACTTTCTCTCTCATCAACAAAGAAGGTGGGAAGAGGAGGATTCATCATCAAGAAAGCTACAAAGTGTGAAGATCATTGCTCTCTCTCCTCCAAGGGGTCAACCTTCCTCCCTCCTTTGTGGAGATGACACACACACACACACTCTCTCTCTTCTCGCCCCCTTCTTTGTTCTTGCCATGAGCGAGTAGTCTCATACACTAGGGTGCAAGGAGTAGCCCCGCTACCCATGTTTTCATTTCATGCAATGTAATTCATGAGTTTGCAATAGAGATATACTTTCTTTTCAGTTCAACATCAATCGTTTAATGAATGCTTGTTGCTTGATCACCAACTTGTGTTACTTATTATCTATTAGTATGAATTGTCTACGTTTGTACTATTAGATTCAAATCTCGATTGAATGTTGGTTCTTGATGTATGTAGTCACCATGCATCTGTTTTGGTATCTAGGAGTGTTTTTCAAGGAGTGGAGTAAACTCACTTCCATCGTTTTACTTTCATACTATGAAATGGAATCAATTGACGTATAAAAGTACAACCTTGATAAGTCGAGAAACACACTTTGCAAAGGGAATGATGCAAAGTAAGTGACCATTCATTTAGGGATGGATGGCTTTGCAACATTCCCACACTTCTCGTAGTTAGTTCTCCAAAAGGAAACTAAATCTACAAAGATACTAACTGTTTAGACTCTTATTGCAGGCTATTTTACTATGTTGCATGTTTTGATCCATGTGTAGTGGTGGTGAAAGCCGATCACATCCTAGTAGTTTCTTAACATTGTTTACAACCTTAAATTTACTTTCTTGCTTTTTCTTTACTTGCACTTAGTTTAAACAACAAAACCAACTCTTTGATCTAAATACCAACTGTTAAGGAGTTAAATGAAATTCTAGCATTTTCTATCTTGTTGATCTTAACAAGACCGTTGTCCTGTGGATTCGACCCTTAACTATACTACGATAAGACTTCCACATATCCTAGCATACGTGGGTGGAGTTTTTAATCTAGTATAAGCAAGGCTAAACCTAAAGACTTACTATCTTTAAGATTTTTTGTGGTGCACGCAACTCCATGCAAGTGGAAGCTCCATCAGTGAGCTTCACATCATGCCTCGGGATTTGTGATATGTGATATGCGTGATGGCATCAGTGCAATTGCATATTCCTCTTATGGGAAAACCATGTGTGAGTCATTCCTCTAGCGCCTGACCTATACCAAGGCAAGCTAGGACTTTTTAGCTTGACTATATGTCATTGTTTGCAGATGAGTACTCATATATTATATCACTTTGGTATTCTCATGTACTGACCATGAGGTGTTGGAGAGATCGTGGGTTTCATCTCTTCCATTGACCTTTTATGGCACCGATTTTGACTTAGCAGTGGTCGGTTAGATTTGGGTGGTATGATTTAAATCCTCAGGGCAATAATAAAAGACATAATACAACTATGTAGCATATTTTTCTTAGGGACAAATACAAATAACATTGGTTGAGGATTTACCATATCTTTGTATTGATTTCTTGAATTATAAGGTGGTAAGAGAACTTGTCCTTTATACATGTTCTTCATATTCCTTCTTAAAATATGAGATGATGTACTGGTTAGTGTAGATACCTAAACTACTTAGATGATAATAACTACCTTGCTCATATCATTTAGCTAAATCTTCTCAGTTAGTAATCATGTTATCTACCTGCTTTAGTTTATTTGTGCTTTTATAGATGTTGGTAGAGAATTATATCACTCGCTGGGACGTTTGGTCTCACCCTATGGGTTTCCACATCTTTTAAGTGGACGTGAACGTTGAGATAGAGATTGTGTTTTTGAAGCTGTCTATAAGAGGAGGCGTGGACATGGATCATGGACATGCATCTAGTGTCTAGTAATAGAGTCTTATGTGACATCCCTGTACTCCCAGGTCCTTGGGGGTGTTTTCTAGATGTTGTATATTAGTTTGAGTTTTTGGGTCTATACGATGGTGGCACAAACATGATTTGTATACGAGAAAAAGTTATCATATGTAACAAGTGGTGTCTAGTTGTCTAGTGAACTATGATACGTAACATCTTTTGGTATGAATGAAATATAAGTGACACAAGTTCTATGACTTTAAATATGATGTTTTCAGTTGGAGACACCTTTGTGTGATCAGTTTTAATTTACCCTGTTTCATGGTAACATGGTTATTAGTGAAAATTCCGTGATTATTTTTAGTAATCTCACTCTGTGTGGCAATGGGTGTCACATTTGGTGGTATCAGAGCTCTAGGTTTGCTGAGTCTATAGGGACACTAGGACTTAGGACTAGGACGATGTATAAGTTGAGAACCTAGCCTAAAACATAGTGCATACTGCCTAATCTCAGTACTTGAGTGACCTGTTCAGGTATTCAACTATTGAAGAGAAGATAAGTTTGGAACTCTTAGATTTTTATCTTTCTAATTACTCTGATCAAGTTGTCATTCTAAAACAATCTAAAGAGACTAACAAATCGGGAATCATGGTAATAAGGCCTTCATCTTGCACTAAAGAAGAGGAGAACTACATCGTAATTTACCATAACTTGAATGTCTGATAATTATGAGAGAAAGATATGACATCATGAAACCTAAACATGAATACCAATAAGCTACGAGCAGTCCTTGAAGCTGTAATTTCAAGAAGATTGCAAAGAGAAATATGGATATATCTGTGTTAATAAAGTAAGCTGAGGTGTAAAATCCACATAAGATGAAGAGAATTCCTGATATAAGTATGACAAGAGGAGACAAATGAGAACAATAATGAATGAATAAAATGGAATCTGAGTTAACCTCAGACCAACCTATGTGAAAAAGGTAGTTCTAAAATAAAAATCTTCATCATACACGAAAGAGTTAAAGAGAGGTGACCCCTATTTAATGAAGGAAATGTGAAGTATGATGGTATACCTCTTGATGAGGGGTTGGGAAATGTGATAAAACAAGAAAACATGCATGGGAATGATGCACCTTAATTAGAAAATAAATAATGATATACTTTAATCTTGATAATTCCTATGCTGATGGCAAGGAAACTAAGATGAAAAAGGTAAAATGACACATAAGAAGCGGTACATATGTATAATAACAAAAGAGAGTTGGATATCCCTTTGGTTAAGGTTATTTGACATCACCTTGGTATAGAGGAAGCCATGTGGGAGTTTAAGGAAAGAGATGAGGAGGAATGACCTGTCTCTTTTCGTGTGGGACTTTGGGGGCGAAATCCCAATTAGGGGTTTATGTCTTGTAAGACCCCTAACCTGTGTTTTGGGCTAACCGGCCCTATTTGTTTGGCTTAATGAAATTTGTTAAAACCTTTCTCTAATCCTTTGAGATACTTTTAGAGCTTGATGAGAGATTAAATTTCCAGATGGATCTTGTTTGGATGATGTTTGTGCCTTATATGCTTGCTTTGGGTCAAATTGCAATTTACCCAATTGAGAGGGATATCTTGAAATTTGCAATACATAGTGTGTCCCTTCTCTTTCTTGGCTTCATGAGAGAGTGTGTTATGCTTTGGGGTACCTTGGTTAAGCCTTGGATAAGTGTTGACACCCTTAGAGGTGATTAGGGTTTCTATTATTTTGATGTGTCTCGACCATGTGTGCATGGTTGTGTGTAGTGACCCTTGTCTCGACCTTGTAAGTGTGTTTTAGGTGTGTCTCGACCAAGACACCTGCCCTGGCTTGGTTTTGTCTTGAACATGATGGTTTTGGTGGAGTTGGGTTGAGACAGTGGTCTTCTTGAGGTGTGTGTCGACCTGGATGTTGTGGTGACCTTTTGTCTCGACTTAGACTTGTGCTTAGATGTTGTTTTGACCCCTTTGGAGTGTCTTGACTGAAACTAATGAGTTGGGGGACCTAAGTGGTCGATACCCAACATTTGTTCTATTACCATAGGTTGCATGCATGCACATAGTGGTTGCATGTTGGTTTCTTTTGTGGACAAGTGTCCCTTTGGTGTCTTTAGGTGTTGACATATCATGTCCACCTTACTTCCCTCCTCATTCATATATATAAACCCTCTCCTCTTCAACCATGCATCCCTTTCATCAATCCTTCTCCCCCTTTCTTGTGGCTAACATTGGAGCTAAGGAGTGCTGATCTATTTGCTTTGATGGCCGACCAACCTTCCCTTGGTTCCTGTGGTGACTTTTAGATCATCTCCAACCTTGGTAAGTGTTTGCTTTTCTTTGGAGGTGTTTTTATTTGATATCCTACCCCATCCTCTTCTCTTTTCTCGTACCTAGACCATGGACCATCCATGGTATTCGTTTTGGAGAGGAAGTCCTCATCACAAGGGTCATAGGCCATGTTTTGACAAGGTGGTACCCAAATGTGAGTAAATTTCCTTCTCTCTTTCTCCCTTATTCTCTTGGTTCGGCCCAGGGTTTCTTACCCTCTTTTCTTGAGGAAACTTTGACCTCGGTGTATTATTCTTCTTGAAGTGATCTTATGGCCAAAAGTGGAGCTTTTGGTGGAATTTCATCACCCTTGGTGATCGTGTGCTTGGAGATTGTGATCCTTGGAGTTGATCTCCCTTAAGGTAGGTTATATAACTCTCTACCCTTTCTAATAATATAACTCTTAATTTTTCTTGCATGTTTTTGTTTCTATTTCTAAAACATGATCTTAACATGATAGACCATGTTGCTATAATATAGGGTTAATCCTTGGTGATGATCCTATGTGTTTCGCTCCTTCCTTAAAACCCTAATCTTGGTACTCAATTTTGAGGAAAGTTCCTCTTGTTTTAGATCAATGTTTACCATCAACATGTAATAGTTTGAGTACCATGATATAGTAGATAGTTTAGGTTCCATTTTTCTTGTGTTGATCATGAGTTATTTCTCTTACATAGGGTTCTTTTATGGTGGTTTCCGTGGTACATGTTTGGAGTTTTTGGTAACCGCCTTAGTATGGAGTTTTCCACCAAATTGGTGATAAGTTTTACTTGAAGGTAATATTATGTTTTGAACTCTAATTTGATGATAATATACTAGATGAAGTTATAATGAATTAAGGTTTAAGACTTTGTAGTATTCTCATGAAGATTGCTCTCTTTCTTAAACCCTAATTCCATGAATCCAATTTCTAAGTGATGGATGGAGTGATGATGCTACATGCAACATGATTCTTGGTTTTATCACTATGAAGCCTTTGACCAACATGTTTTCCTTCAAGTTTTGTAGTTTTCATATGTGATGAAGTTCATATTTCTCTCTCCTATGTGGATTTACTTGTTGATCTTCATGATGTTTGTTCTAGGGTTTGATGATCATGAACACATGCGTGTTGAACATGGTGATGTTTGGTTTTCCTGTTGTCTACCCTTTGTTTCGGTCGAGACACCCCATCTTGGGTTGTGAACAAGACGTCTACTTTGTTGAGGTTGTAACGCCTATTGCTGAATAATCGAGATGCCTAGTCCTAGTTCTGGACGCAATACCTTGCCTTGTTTTGATTGTGACGTCCTATTGTAGAGTGGTCATGATGCCCAATTGTGTGTGTGGTCGAGATGCCTAGCTGTGATGCGTCTCGATTGTGACCAGGTGTTGGTGTGTTGCGGTCGTGACCCTTGTTGTGGGTGGGGTCGTGGCATATGGTGCTGTAAGGATCGAGACACATATGATTGTGGTGGTTGTGACCTGGTTGATGTGTCTCGGTCGTGACCTGGTTGGAGTGTCTCAGTTGTGACCCGTTGTGTTGATGGTAGGTCGAGAGACACATGTGTGAGTGTTTGAGACCTCTATGTTTGATGGTAGGTCATGACCCATGTATACTTGGTATGGTAATCTCATATGTGAATTCACACGTTGGATGGCATCTAATGTAAGATGGATAGTTTCTTAGTCAAGATGATTATGATGCGGTAAAACTAAATAGTTCCAAGAAAGTGGGGAATGGTGTAATTAGGGTTTGGTGCCATAACCTCGATGTGATGGAACCATAATCAACTATGTATGTTGGACCCTAACCCTGATTTTGGGTTATATGATGTGTCTTGCTTATCACACTTGGAATGATTATCATAGTATAATGTTTTCTCTCTCTTATTTATGAACCCCTAACTTTACAGGTGAAATGAATGCCATGGCGTGTGTATGCTATGGTGATGATTATGTGATTGGGTGTTGGCTATGAGCCTTGATGAGATATGATGAGATCCTATTGATGTGATGGGTCCTATGACCTGGTGAGGGCTTGATGCCTATTGTGAGGTGGTATCCTCTAGTGATGTAATTTGAGGGATTGATATCCCCACAGTGATGTGACATTGGGCAATGTGTGAAAGTGATGGTGGCCTTGTGAATGGTTGTGCTACAGTGCTATGTGATGATGTGAAAAGTTCACACCTTATATGTTTTATATCTTCTAAAGTTGTTCCATAGTTACGCTTGCTAGATTGAATTAGGGTTTTATATATCCACTTATGTACTAAAGCCTTAATTCATCCAATTAGCACAACTAATAAAGAGAAACCTTAATCATGTAGTTGCCCTGTGCCATAGATTCTTTCCACTATCAGTTTTAATTGCTAGATTGGTGAAACAAGTTTAACTCAAAGTGCATATTGTTGAATATGCGGGGGCGCAAGTTGAGTTAATATCCTTACGTCCACAATAATATGTGATATGGAGGATGATTGTGGCCATGTGCGAGCTTCAGATCATGCCTTAGGATTTGTGATATGTGATATTTGTGATGGCAACAGTGCAACTTCATATGCCTTTTATGGGATGGCCATGCATGAGCCAATCCTCTAGTGTCGTGACCTGTACCAAGGCGGGCTAGGAGTTTTTAGCTTAACTATATGTAGCTATTTACAGATGACTCATATGTTATGTCACTGTGGTGTTCTTGTGTACTTACCATGAGGTGTTGGAGAGGTCGTGGATTTTGGCTCTTCCATTGACCTTGTATGGCACATATTTCGACTTAGTAGTGGTCGGTTAGATTTGGGTGGTATGACTCAAATCCTTAGGTCAATAATAAAAGACATAATACAACTGTGTGGCATATTTTTCTTAGGGGCAAATATGAATAACATTGGTTGAGCCTTTACCTTATCTTTGTATTGATTTCTTGAATTATAAGGAAGTAAGAGAAAATGACTATTATACATGTTCTTCGTATTCCTTATTAAATTATGAGATGATCTACTGGTTAGTGTAGATACCTAAACTACTTAGATGATAATAACTACCTTGCTCATATCATTTAGCTGAATTTGCTCAGTTTGTAATCATGTTATCTATATGCTTCAGTTTATCTGTGCTTTTATAGACGTTGGCAGAGAGTTATATCACTCACTGGGACGTTTGGTCTCACCCTGTGGGTTTCCACATCTTTTAAGTGGACGTGAATATTAAGATAGAGATTGTGTTTTTGAAGCTGTATATAAGAGGAGGCGTGGCCATGGATCATGGACATGCAACTAGTGGCTGGTAATAGAGTCCTATGTGTCGTCCTTGTACTCCCAGGTCCTTGGGGGTGTTTTCTAGATGTTGTATATCAATTTGAGTTTTTGGGTCTATACGATGGTGGCACAAACATGATTTTTATATGAGAAAAAGTTATGTAACAAGTGATGGCTAGTTGTCTAGTGAACTATGATATGTAACATCTTTTGGTATGAATGAAATATAAGTGACACAAGTTCTATGACTTTAAATATGATGTTTTCAGATGGAGACGCCTTTGTGTGATCAGTTTTAATTTACCCTATTTTGTGGTAAAGTGGTTATTAGTGAAAATTCCACTCTTGTTTTGAGTAATATCACTTTGTGTGGCAATGGGTGTCACACAAAACTTCATTTATCTTAGCTGTTATGTACCTATACATTATTGGTATTTTAAGAGTCTTGATGAAAAAAGTGAGTTGTAAGAACATAGCCCTTAAACAACTCTTTGATATTGAGACTAGTAATTTCATATTATAAACATTTTCATGTAGAAACTATGGGAATATCTCATGAATTTGTTAAATGAATTTCCATAAAAGATCAATATATCGTCAATGATATGGGTATTTTAATCACTTTGAAAGTGCAACCAAATTTTATTAAACTATGTGGTTTGAGTTAGTTTTTTATTTATTTATAAGGTGAATGTATGTTGTACAAAGTATGGCATACAAATTGAAGAGCATGGTTGACAACCATCTCATATCAAAAGAGCCAAACATCTCTAAGAGGTGAAACCTAATTTGCATTATTAGGAACCACCACATGCAAAACTAAGATATATTTATTATTAAGTAGCATAAATGAATGTTTCAATGTGAGAAACACAAAATTGTAGTAGTCTGTTGCTTATCTTGATTTGACAAATGACTTTTATTGTGAAGACATGCTAATAAAACTTGCACATTAGTATATTGAGACTTCACCTCACAAGATATCAAGAGGCTAATATGTCATTTTGAGAACTATATTTTGCATGATTTCCTTCATTTTTCTTATAAACAACTACAAAACCTCACTGAAGTTGTATAGAAGATGGTATTGACAAAGAAAGACAAGGTTTTCCATATAGTATAAGAAATGCCTCTACTTTTTACAAATATGTTTATTGAGAAAATGTTTTTAATGAATACAATTGTAAAGTATTGTATGTAGAATAGGATGTGTGATGATCATCTCAATGAAATCTCGGTGGCCAATGTCAGAAGACATATCTTTCAAAAATCCAAATGGAGACTATTATCTAGTCTTCAAATATGTGACCTTGACAAGGATCTCTATGATATATATCTTACAAAAATTATGATCATTTATCTTCATGTCTACATATGAGAAATTAGTTACATAATTGTGTATATTTGTTTTATATTTCTACAAACATTAAGACTGTAAAGAAATTCTCATACATGTGCCTGAGCCACTCCTAAATACTAGCTCAACCACTGCTTCATCCCATATGTGAGTGAAAAAGGAGACTCATCTACTTTCAGGAAAGTCCATCACCCCTTTTCTCAAGACAATCTAGACGATATCACGAAATGCAGAAGTATTGTGAGTGTACCCTATATCCATGTGGGGCAGTCAAAATCTCTACATAGCCATATCTAGTCCAAGGTATCGTGCACCAAAGTTAGATGAGAACATTACTGGAGTGCAATGCAAACCTTTCCCATTGGATAGGTGCAAATTTTTAGGGATTGGGAAACTCCCATCTAGGTAGACTCTATAAATCCTTGGAATTGCCTAAAGCTTGCAACAATCACAGAAAACACAAGGAACATTGCAAAATCAAGTATATTGTATGTTTTCTTGATCATAAAAATGAGGGGATAATGAAATCATTTTATTAGGTTACTGATATTGCATTTTATGAGGGTACCTTATATTAGAAGTAAGGTGTGAGCTATCTTTTATATGTAATGATGTTTGCTTATATATATGGACATATATTGTTATAATACATCTTTACACCCATCATCTTAGGTAAAAATATATTATATGCCCTAAGAAATAATGCTTTTCTATTAAATAATGAAACTAGTTTTAGTTAGCAAATTAGGTTTGAATCAGTACAAATGATGCATACATTGATCTTTTAATGATGAATCCATCATATTTAAACCACATTTATCTTTAGATTATAAACTTGAGCTCTTTCATAGGTGTTAAGCATGGAATATCTCCTTACTTATATATGACCCTAATTGAAGTATAAACACTACTATGATTTATGATGTTGTTTCAACAAGCTAAGTAGGTGACCTCCACCGTAAAACATGATGAAACCTTAATATAAGGTATGTTAGGTATTTAGTACCAATAAGGTGATTCCATAATTGTTAGGGATCCTTGTGGTGACCATAGTGTTTTAATCAATTGAAGATTGTTTTGAAATAATAAGTCAGGAACAATATATATAAATCTCAACCAAACCTAACCTAGGGATATCTAGGTAAACATGGAAGATATTAGAATGATTCCATTTAACTAGGGACCCTTCAAACTACCCAGTACCTAGAACCCTAAACTAGGGACTCACTCATGAGAATACCCTGATGATCACAGTTCAACCCTAACAAATTTAATTAAGGAGTAATGATGTATCCAATACATGTCATATGCTTTATGCTTTGAACCAAGTATGAACCTAGTTAGAATCATGGTTTGGATTTAATAATACTAATCAAACACATGATTTATTCCTCTCGATGTGTAATTAGTCCTCCTACGCTAATTAAACCATATAATCTTTTGATTGTTTAAATGATTTTCTTTATTTATGATTCTGCTTGGCATATGATATTGTTGTAGCTTGGATGTATATCCTTTGTTTATAGTTTTGGATAACATTTTACAGTGCACATGTTCTTTCATGGTATTTGAGGATGAAGAACATTAAGCAAGAGTTCGGTTGTAGGCACATTGGGATTAATGTAAGACATGTTTATATTTTATGCACTAGGCACTCGGTTCCACGAGGTTTCATAGCTCTTGCAGTGCTTGAGCATGGATGGCACCCAAACATCATTGTTAGGGTACTAGTCACCGACTATAATATAATGCAACTCAATGTAATGGAAGACATAGTTTTCAGAAATATTTGTTTCCTATGTTCTCATATTATAAGTATTTTTTCTATCATTTTAATATTGTCTATAGCCTTTACATGCGATAAATATTATGTTTATGATTGTAGGTGAAAGTGGCAACAAGTTGCAGGACAACAAGATATGGGATCTAATCATGAGTAAATATGTGTACCTTATTGATGATCTCATGTGGCATGTTACGTAGACATGTATGTTCTCAAGTTTATTTACATATGTAAGTTGATGTTATATAAAATGTTAATTTCTAACTTATATGTTCAAGTGAGACTGTATTAATGTGTTGTGGATGTGTTTGTGCGCATATATGCTTTTGGATCCCATGTCTGATAATAGTTTGCAATGCCTCATGTTTTTGTATGTGTGAAAATCCTGGACATTACAGTTTTCAACATCACACAATATGTATTGGAGGATATATATATATCATGGAAGAGAAAACATTTATGTAGATCCTGATCATCCCCTCCAAGCTTCTCAAGGAGTTGAAGAAGTCATGAGGCCACCCATAATTAGTTACAGAATGGACACACGACCGTGAAGGATCTAGAGGTTAACCGAGATATAATATTTCTTCCTTTGGGGTAGGCTGATGTACATAAAAGAAGAAGGGTTGGCTTGCCATTGGAGGAGGACATGTGACATGTTGGAAGAATCATACGAAGGTTGAAAACTGGATCGGATCCTTGCTTTGTACTCTGGGATGCCGTGCTGCTGCAATTAACAACATAAATTCCCCGTTGTGGTTTGAAGTTTTATAACGATTATAAAGCTTACAGTTCGAGTTCTTGCGCTGATTGAATCGACCCAACGCCACCTGTATACCGTTCACAGACCCATATACAACACGTTACCTTTCCCCTGAATAATATATTTGCTGTTATGTCATCGTGATTATCATAATGGGTGCAGAAAGGGCGCCGAAGTGTGGAGCTCGCAACGTTCCTTCCGTGCTTTCTTTTTCTCCCAGCCGGGAAGCAGTTCGAAGTGGCTATGATTCACGACGTTGCCTGTTATATTATTTTATTTAATCCCAGGACGCTACGTGCGAAGAGCCGCAAAGGAACGTCGGCGACCGGGCCCCCTGAGCCGCACGCACGGTGAGTCGATAGGGCGGGAGACCGGCAAAGACAGCAGAATGTCGCTGAGGTCGGCGTCAACAGTCAGCCTGCCACCGCCAGAGCTGCCGAGGCGACAGTCGCGCCTGGGATGGAAACATTGCCTGAGTGCGAAGGAGGAACATGTGGCCGAATATCCAACCGCTCAGCCCGGTTTCCCCGAACTTGCTGCCCAGCCTTTCCACCGGCACCGCCATCAAGCTTCTCAGACAGCTCTCAGAACTCAGATTCGCTCCACCTAATGGCGGATTTGGGCTCCTACCTCGAATCAGCAGTGGTTAGGATAATGAAGAGCTTAATCATTACACGCTAACAGTTTGGTTTTGTTAATAATTGGTTTTCCGTTTGATTAATGCAATGCGCCCCGTACACGTATGTACGAGGAGAAAAGCGATATACCACGCCTCGTATTTGTACAAGGGAAGTGCTATATATCATACTAATTGAACTCATTTTGGAAGTGGGTTGGGACCGACGAGATGGGGTTTGCAAAGGTGCTGGCAAAAGTGCTGCCAGTCAGATTGGGAGAGAGGAGAGAAAAAGAAGAGGGGGAGGATAGAGAGGATCCATGGCTTTTGAAAAATTATGTCATAAATATGAAGCTCAACTTTGACATACCGACTAGATATATCAACAATTTCACTAACACGGACAAAATCAATTCATAAGACATCTATACGAGATTTTCACCAACTACGATATAGAGTTCATTACATCCATTCTGTCCACCAATACATCTCAAACAACATCGTCGCGGAAATAGAAAAACAAATATGCACCAAAACCTACTTATAACTTCTTCATACATCCGTGTGTCTCTAGAAACTATGATGACAAACTAAGGAAAAGAAAATGTCCACCCAAAATATGTCATAAACATAAAACTCCACTTTAATATACCAACTAGATATCATCAATCTCAGTAACACGAATAGAATCAATTCAAAAGACACCTATACCAGACCCCTCACCAACCAAGAGATAGAGTTTACTAATAAGTGAACGTGCTTTTTACATGACCCATAAATATAATGATTTGATAAAAAAAATATTAATTGAAGGTAACTATTTAGGTTATTGTGGGATTACCACCAATTGATAGAGGAAAAGGAATAATAGTATCCATATTTTCTACTTTTCTGCTCGTTTCTTTGTGACATTATCTTCGAGAAGACTTTTATTATTATATCTTTTTCTTTACAATTTGGTTGGTTAAGAGTAGGTACTTTTTGTCTCTTAGTTTTCATTTATAATATTCTTGGACAATACACTTTAGTATACTTTTGTTTTCTTTGATATATTCATTTAATTTATATACTCTTAAATATTTTTAGACTAATCATATCATAGACATTTTATTCATTATGCTTCAACATTTTTGCATAATACATCATGTTGGTTCTAAAAGTCATCTTTATGTGCAATAACATCTCCTCACAAAAAAATATTTTGTATGTTTTATTTAATAAAGTAGTAATTATTATTCTAAAAGTGTGTGACACAAGTAAAATTACGTGCACTCATTAATTATCGATACTATGTAAGACTGGACAGAGATATATTGTTATGGGTTATCAATCAATACATGTAAAAAATAAAACATATTCATTTTTTACCAATCACAATAGAGTGATTTTTGCTTTATTGGAAATAGATTAGCAGGCATACAATGTTCCAATCAATAGTAGAAAGTAGGATGGATTTGAGGCAATCTAATAATATATTCTCGTGCATCCAATTTATAGACTTGAATGACAACTTGAGAAGCAATATGCTTCACATTTTTTAATGCTAAATTTGCTCTATCCACGACGTTGAAAGAGAAATTATTTCTCTTAAAGTTGCTTGAGGGAAGAGGATGCAACCACTACTACATAACCTACCTTTAGTGTCGGTTATTTAAGGCCTTTAGTGTGGGTTTCTGAGCGACGCCTATGTGGGCGACACTAAAAGGTCACCCATTACGCGTCGGTTCCAGAACCGACACCCAAACTCTTCGCGCGCGACCGAAAACGCGCCATCAGGGGACTATAGGCGTCGGTTATTAGATAAGAAACTGACGCCCAAACCCTTCGCGCCACAGAAAGGGCGCCATCTTGGGCGCTATCAGTGTCGGGTATAAGCCAAAAACCGACGAAATATGTCTTCGCGCCAAAAGAATATGTGTGAGTTACATTTAAATAACCGACACTGTAACATTATGTGTCGGTTGTTGACAATTTCCGACGCCTGTTATTGGCGCCAGCTTGGGCACTATCAGTGTCGGTTTTTAGTAAGAAACCGACACCATATATGTTCGCGCCACAGGAAATAGGCGCCGATTATATCTAAAAAACCGACATTATATCATTGTGTGTCGGTTTTTTACAAATAACCGACGCCTATTTTTTTTTTTGTCAGTCTGCAGACCTGCTGTGGTTGGTCGCAGGATGAGAAACCTGCAGTTCAGTTAACTGAACTGCAGGTTTTACGACATCCATTGATATCAGCCAACAACAAGCCACAAACTTGCAAATTTAACAACAAAAATATTCACACATGCATTTAGTAATTCAACCTGCAGTTCCATTTTATTTTCACACATTTAGAAACATTCATGTAGCTAGCAATCTGTAGTTCCATTCATTCACATTCACACATGTAGAAACATTCATATAGTAACCAACACTTTCATTCATTTTCACTCAGACACATGTAGAAACATCTAGACATGTAGAAACATTCACACATATTATAATTCAGAAATTCATTTACAAAATCCCCACTATTTGTATGGTTGTTGTCCATTCTTCTCTTACTTCATTTAATTCTCCCATCGTATAGGGAGCATGTACATCTGGTAAGTCCGTTCCTGTAGTGGGGTCAGCTTTAAACACCTGTAAAGAGAATGATGTATATATATAATTAATGAGCTATAAATAAGATTGATATATTTCATATTATCTAATGAGACTATATAATACCTGAGCAATACAATCGATGTCCATACAACATGACAGACTAACACATATATAGTACATAACAACAGCAGCGTCGAATTGACATACAACACTAGCTTAGTACATATATAGTGGGACTTATAAGGTGACGATCCCACCTGGTAAAGCAGGTTACCGACAACTACATGTTACGACTGGGAGGTCGTGATTCAGCAACAATATGCATTAGCAGGAGGACAAACAGATCACCATATGTTTGTCCTCATATGGTGATCTGTTTGTCCTCCTGCTAATGCATACGTTGCTGAATCACGACCTCCCAGTCGTAACATGTAGTCAGTAACCTATTTTAGCAGGTGGTATCGTCACCTTAGTCCCACTATATATGTACTAAGTTAGTGTTGTATGTAAATTCGGCGCTACCGTTGTTATGCACTATATATGTATTAGTCTGTCATGTTGTTATATGAATCTGAACCACTTGTGTGTGCTGCACTTTATGTATTGTATGTGTATCGTGCTTCTCTTCATTGGGGCTTCTTCCTGCATATCCTGCATATCCTGCATAGCTATGTCATGTCCGTCCTGCATAGCCTTCTTCCTATATTTATTTTTCAAAGAGAATACAAACAAAAATTATTAGTGTAGAGTTAGTGAAATACTGATCAATGTCTAGAATTGGAATAGATCAAGAACCTACTCTCAGCATCGCGTATGTAATCTCGGGTGAGATTGGTCCTATAGTTCTTTAGCACCCTCCCACAATGTTTAGCATTTGTATTAACTAGAAGATAATGAAACATCAAATCAGAAAATGATATTGATATTAAAAAAGTAAACATTTAGCTTCAATAAAAAAATATAAACATGCATGCCTCTAAAATTGTGATCTTTTATCAATTAAAAATCCTTCATTGTGATCTCTGCGCACATATAAGTCATCATTAGCTTCAATATTTTCTGGAGTTGGCAACCCAACTGAGAATGGACTGGAGTCATCATATTTATCATAGTACTCTTCTTCATCTATAGGATCTTCAATGAACTGTCTTTTACCATGAAGAACAACCGACCATTTATCATTTGCAGGATCATCGATATAAAATACTTGTTTCGCCTATGATGCCAATATGAATGGTTCAACCTTCTCGCCAATCTTTTCAAAGTTCACTAAAGTGAAACCCAATTCATCCACTATAACTCCTTTGGTGTTATCAACCCAATTACATTTGAAGAGCGAAATTCTGAAATCTATGTAGTCAAATTCCCATATCTCTTCAATGACACCGTAATACGACATTTTAGCTTCACGTGGACTCTTATCCTTTGCACTTGCAAAAAACATAGTCGATGCTTGAAGGGTGACCCCACTGTTTTGGACGACACTCTTATCATCTTGGCACTTTGTGTAATATGTGAATCCATTAATGTCATACCCTTCATAAGACATAACAGTCAACTTTGGTTTAAAGGCGAGGCATTTGATAGTTTCAGTAATATCATCTGGTGTTTGAGATAGTTGATGTAAGACTTTATCTTCAAACCACTTAATAAAAGTCTTGTTATGCCCTCTAGCAAGCCACATTGTATTGGCTCGAGGATATTGTCTTTTGATGAAATTGGTATGTTCCTCGATATAAACGTTCACTTCATCCATGTTGTGTAAAATATACAAATGACCTTGTTCCAACTGCTCACGGCTGATTACTTTCACACGTGATCCCAAAATTCCTTTGCCAAATAGTTCGTCAATATTCTTGTCATTATCAGGAGTGTCATTACCACTGAGAAAGTCATTGCAGAAATCCATAACCTCTCTCGCCACATAACCTTCAATAATACTCCCTTCAGGCCGATAACGGTTTCGAACATCACCTTTAAAAATGCTCATGTATCGTTCAAAGGGATACATCCAATGCAAGAAAACCGGGCCCAAGATTTTCACTTCCCTAGTCAAGTGGACAACAAGATGTACCATGATATCAAAGAACGAAGGAGGGAAATACATCTCAAGCTGACATAGGGTAACAACCACTTCTCTTTGCAAATTATCGAGAGTCTCAGGGTCAATAACTTTGCTGTAGAGACTGTTGAAAAAGAAACAAAGTCTGGTGATTGCAAACCTTACATGCTTCAGCAATATAGATCGAATTTCCACAGGCAATATTTGTTGCATTAGAGTGTGACAATCATGAGATTTAAGTCCTATCAACTTCAGATCTTTCATTGATACCAATCTACAGATGTTGGATGAGTAACCATGTGGCACCTTAACATTTATCAAGCATTCACAAAAAGCTTTCTTCTCTTTTCTAGACAATGTGTAACATGCGGGAGGTAAGTATGTTCTTTTACTACCCATTTCACGTATTTCTGTTAATTCTGACCTTATTCCCATTTCACGTAGGTCCAGTCTGGATTTTATCCCATCTTTAGTCTTACCTGGTATATTTAACAGAGTACCAATGATGCTATCACAGAAATTTTTCTCAACGTGCATTACATCGATACAATGTCTGACTGTCAAAGAACTCCAATAAGGAAGATCCCAAAATATTGACTTCTTCTTGAATGAAGAATTGTCACTCTGTGTAGTACATTGTGATCTCTTACCAAATTCATTGACAAAGTCTTTTATTCTTTCATAAAAAACCTCCCCTGGTATAGGTTTAGGTGCACTGCGTTCCTCATTCAATCCATTGAATGCTTTGTGCTTCCTACGATACAGATGGAATTTTGGAAGAAACCTTCGATGACCGAGATATACATTCTTACCGCCATGTTTTAGTCTTGTTGAATCAGTGTTCTCTTCACATATAGGACACGCTTTAGCTCCTTTGACACTATATCCAGACAAATTCCCATATGCTGGAAAGTCATTAATAGTGCAAAACAACATAGCATGCAAACGAAATGTCTCTCTTCGTGAAGCATCATAGGTCATCACACCTTCACCTCAGAGTTTCTTTAAGTCATCAATCAGAGGTTCAAGATAAACATCAATGTCATTTCCAGGTTGTTTAGGGCCCGATATCAACAACGACAACATTACGTACTTATTTTTCATACACAGCCAGGGAGGAAGATTGTATATAACAAGCATGACTGGCCAAGTGCTATGTTGGCTACTCAATGTCCCGTACGGTTCATCCCATCTGTACAAAGCCCAAGTCTTAGATTCCTGACTTCTTCACCAAATTCAGGGTACAATACATCAATCTTCTTCCACTGTGGGGAATCAGACACATGTCTTAGGATCCCATCATTATTTTTCGTAACATCTGCGTGCCACCTCAAATTCTTCGCATCTATCGGATTGGCAAAAAAGCGTTGAAACCGTGATATTATAGGTAGATACCACATCACCTTGGCAGGAGAACCAGTTTTGGACTCCCCCGAAGTCGTCAATTTATACCGTGACGCACCACATTTTGGACAATCTTTCAAATCTGCATAGTCCTTTTGAAATAATACACAATCATTAGGGCATGCGTGTATCTTCTTGGCATCCATTCCCATTGGGCACAACAATTTCTTTACTTGGTATGTTGAGATTGGCAGCTCGTTTCCTTCAGGAAGCATTTCTTTCAACAAAGACAGCAATGACGTGAAGCTTTTGTCGCTCCATCTATTGTTAGCTTTCAACTTATACAATCTCAACACAGCGTTAAGCTTCGTAAACTTAGTACAACCTGTGTATAACGGCATCTCAGCATCATGCACAATGTTTCTAAAAATGGGAGGTGGATCAGTGTGCTCTACCCCACAACTATCCAGCATCGCATCAACACTGTCTACTGGAACTGGTTCATTCACATCTACGTCATCGTAGGCAATTTCTTCTTCCACACAAGCACTGCTATCGACATCCACTGGTTTCGGGTTTGAAATCTCTCCATGCTAGTGCCATTATGTATAGCCTTGTATAATCCCGTTGCACATGACATGAGTTTTGATTTCGTCACCAGTGTTGACTTTCAAGTTGTTACCGCAATGTCTACATGGACAGTAGAACCTATCTCCAGGTTGTTTCCTATGTTCCTCGGAAAATTTAATGAACTGGTGAAGACCAGAAATAAACTCTGGGGTGCAGCGATTGCGAATGGACATCCATGATCTATCCATTCTGTGATCAAAGAGAAAACAAGTATATATTAGGACAAGATTAGGGTCTAGGGTTAACAAATACATGTGATGTCATTATTATATATAATAAATGTGTACCACCTATCCATTCTTGAACACCTAATCTCACTAGTAAGTGTATAATGTGTATTGGGTTTTCAAGAAAATTTCGGCAGCATTTCCCCACTGTTCTCCAAGTACATATGTACTTAGAGAACAAACGGGGAAATGCTGCCAAAATTTTCTTGAAAACCCAATACACATTATACACTTACATCCTAAGTGAGATTAGGTGTTCAAGAACAGTCCCAAACTGGGGACTATCCAAGATTTACTCCTAATGAGTAAATCTTGGACGGGTTTCTAGGCCAACAAATAATGTATTGTCATTCTTATACCTAAAATCCTAGTTCTTCAAGTTAGGGTGATTATTGATGTCTTTAAAAGCATGATTGGCAATTTAGGGAAAAGTTCATCATTTACATTCCAAGCATATCACATGTGTGCATTACAGTTCATCATTAAGCAAGATATAAGAAAGTATGTCATATTAAAATAGACTAAACAATATGAGAAAATAGTAGTGTAATCATGCAAATGGGAACATTCATGGGAACACACACTTCGGTTATAAGCATTCATGTAGCAACTTTCAGTTCCATTCATTAATCTCTTTTTACATCCACACACAGGGGTGTACCCCTAAACAATAACTAAACAAAGGGGTTGGTGTACCCCTAAACATGCACATAATTAAAAAAACTATTAATACAGACAAGTCAAGATAGATAGACAACTAAATACTACACCAACATGGTCCCGCATCAATAACTTCTTTTTGATGATGAAGTTGTGTCACGAAGCTCCTCACTGTATTTAGACAAATCTGAACTGACAGGGGCCTCAGATTCAGATTCCTCATAGATGATATCTGACGCCGTGCGCTCATACCGCAGTAGATGATCGGGGGTCTCGCAGTTGTTGTTGGTTATCCAAACTTTGATGGAATTATGACCAACTGGACGGAGAAAAAGCCTGTTGCAACAAACCACATGCATCTCTCCAATCCAATCACGCCAACCAGATTTTGATACAAGATTTCCCGCCAAATCATACTCAACCTCGATAACATGTGAATAATTGCCAAAAGTTATGGTCACTTTACCAGGCATGTAGTGTCTTCCTTTTAGAAAATGCCAATGTTTGGGTATGACCAATTGGTTTAAGGAACGATCATGTAGGATGATGTCCAATTGTTCTTCAATAGGGAACGTTAACATTGACATAGAGGCCCAATTCATAGTGATTGTTATGGGTGGACAGAGACTGCACAATATTAGTATTAACAAAGTGTAAGTACATATAACGATGTTATATATTTTCAGAAAAAGTTGTATAACATCAGTTAACCTTTTATTGCTTGTCATAACCAACTTTATTGTGGTAGACATGATATCTTGAAAAGAAGTCTACAAATGTACTTAGAGAACAAACGAGGAAATGCTCCTAATGAGTAAATTTTGGACGGGTTTCTAGGTGCTTAATAAAATAGAACCATTATATGGAACTAATCCTACATTATACACATACTTTTCCTAAGTAAGATAATGTGCACTTCATAGAATTATTAAGATCTTAACATATATAAGTTGTTTCTACCTACTTTGATGGGATTTTATAACATTCGAGTCTTCCATTTATAACATTAAGATCTGAATATATATAAGAATCCCATTTGATACACACGATTGAGAATCTTTCACGATACTAGGAAAATACACTAACTAGATATTCATTTAGGTGTTAGAAATCAATATGTGTATGAGCCCTAATTAAAACTGATTCTCATAGGAAGTAAATAAATTAAAAAAAAATGCCCAGCAGCAGGGCGGCACCTTGAGGGAAGACGAGCAGAGGAAGAAGAAGAAGGCAGGGCGGGCACCTTGAGGGAAGAGGAGCAGCGGCCGGAGCAAGTCCTAGCAGCTTCCGGCGGCGAAGAGAGGAGTCGCGGAGAGGGCGGAGAGGCTAGGAGACCTAGCTGCTACTGGCGACGGCGGAGAGGGAGGCCGGCGGGCAGAGAGGGAGGCCAGCGGGCGGGCGGGAACTGACTGCTTCTCGCTCGACGGCGACGAGTGGCGAGCACGGAGGAAGGAGCAGCGGCGACGGAGCACGACGGCGGAGCACGAACGGCAGGGAGCGGCGGCGGCGGCGGCAGGGAGCAAGGAATCACCGGAGCTAGGGAAATCGGGAACGAAATAGGGAAATGGGAAGAATCGTTCGGGCAGGGTGAGCTATTAAGTTGAAAATACGTGTCGGTTATTTAAAAAACCGACAACTAAACCAACAGTGTCGGTTCGTTTGCAACAACCGACACCTATACTATGTTATAGTCGTCGGTTTTTGATTAAATGACAACTGACAACTATTCCTATCTCACGAATACCATTTAGTCGTCGGTTATTTAGTTACGAACCGACGCAATATGTAAAATATTGGAGCCAATTGTTTTGCTGGAATTTTGGGTTTGGCGGTTGAGTTTAGGTGTCGGTTGTTTATTAATTAACCGACACTTAATAAAAGCGGTACCCGTGTCTGGTCGACCTTCATGGGTTGGATGTCAGTTTCTGTTAAAAACCGACACAGTAGGGTTTATGTGTCGGTTTTTGTATACAACCGACACCTTGAAAACCGACTTTATAAGCCATTTTTGTAGTAGTGAACCTTCTCACGAAACAATTGCAAATCCTTGGAAATTCAAAACTTGATAGAAACATCATTATAATCCATGTAAGAAGATATTCATTCAGTAACATTGTTTGTTAATATTGATGTATTGTATGTGCAATATCTAGTGCCGACTTAAGTATGAGACTAATATGTGTGAGTGACAATATACATCCAATGCCAACTTAAGTCTAAGACTACTATGTGTTAGTGAAAACACTCTATTTTCTCATAAAGGGCATCTTTATGATATTGGACATGGAATTTGTAATATTTCATTTTTTGTCAATGAATGTAAGCTTCTAATATAGCATCCTTTCATTGATTACATCTCGTACTTTTTTATGGTGATTGATGAGTTGAATCGATTCCTATACCCATTAGTTGTACTATTTGAGATTTTTTTTAATTCTCGCTATTTAAGCACAAACTAATTATTCATTTCTTTTAAACCATGATTGCACAAATATGTTTCCACCTATGTTGAAAGTACTTTTGGTAATAAAAAATGATGTAATTTAACCCTCAACAAAATGTTTCAAAATTCACAAGTGTATGTTTTAGTTAGAAGGAGGAATTAGTTTTGCACCTTTGTATGATTCAAAGCACCGATAGATGTATATCTTCTTTGATGACTAAGATTCTAATAACTGTAGAAAAAAATGTTTAGGCACTTTCTCAGAAAACTTAATTCACAATGGACAACATCTATATAAAAAATTATTTTATCATATTGGAAAGTCATTTATTGAATAATTTTCTACATGGGGATTGTCAAAAGTTATAACAAATATGATATTAAAAAAATTAGTTCATAAAAGACATACACATTTACTTTTGAAATAGCTAACAATCTTCAATGTGAGTAATAAACAATTTCTCAATATTGTTTAGTCCATTAAAATTGACTTCAATATATGATTGCAAGAAGTAGTACTATGAAAATTATAATTATAAATAACTAATTCTAATACACCCAACCTATTCATAAAAGGCATAACATGATTTAGTCTCATTTTTTTAAAAGAAACTGATGTGTGAAAGAAAATATGTGTTTCGAAAGATGTTGTATTCAGAGTCCACCTTATTAAGTTCAACGAGAAACTCTTAGAATCATCCCACCCTCTAATCCACATCCTCCCAAATACATAAGTAATCGTCTATCCCTAGATACTGGAACACTTTCAAGAAAAGTGAAAAAACAAAAAATACAACAAAATTCAGAGCGACAAACTAAGAAGATTGACATGATTACAATATGATTTTCTATATTTCAGATGGTGTATTATTTTCCAATTGATAAATAACTATATATAACCATATAGAGGAAGCTTCATATTTCAAATTGATAGGAATATTTAAGCACCAGAGAATGCATGTATATTCTAAATTATGAATCATTCTTTTTACAATTTATTTAAACAAAAACTAGACTACAAAATTTTTATGAAAATATGTGTGCACCTAACAATTCATATATGTGATATATTATCCCTTATAGACATTGATCCAACAAAGTTATAATTTTAAAAACACTAAATTCTTACCCTCTTGTTTCGTACATGAATTTGATATGTGCACAAGCCACTAATATGTACCCTTATGGATATGTGGCCAACGATTAACATGGTGAATTGATCATGGGGCAAGGAGGTACCACGATGGCCCAATCAACCATGGAGGTGGAACTCGTTGCCATTATGGAAGAGCTAATGTAGTTTCTAGGCACAACTGCCAATAGGTCCTACCTCACACTCAAAAGATGGCAGTGAAGCACCTCCAATCCAATGAACCATTCCCACCTAGTTTCAATGCTTACAAATGATAATAAATATCTTTCACTAGAAATTTTCCTCGGCTAGCCTAGTCAACATACCCAAAGAGCACAATGTTGTTGCTCACTCTATAGCAAAACATACTCTGAAGTTTAGCTATAGTCTTTTCTTCAACTATGTCTGCCCATGTGGTTTTTATGTTGTAGGACATTAGACTTGCATTCCTTTTTACCTAAAATAGAGAGCATGATGAATAACAATTAATCTTTATCAAATTAAAAAAATATGTATTATTAAACCAATCCCCATAAGACATAAAATGTCTTTAACTATTTAAAGCAATGTTGTTATGGCCAAATTGGTCAATGTACCAAAGATAGTATCAATTCTTGGTTAATCAGTGGCGTTGCTATTAACAATGAGGTGCTAAATTATTTAATATGTTAAAACAATTCTACATATGAACCATTTAATTCTAATTACACTAACATTGAAAGCAATTTCACCTATAATGAGATTTAATAGCCTCACACATCCAAAGCACAATAGTGTCATATAAAATGGTAGTAGAACTAAAAAATACGCATACCATTTTTAATATTACTAATGGTATCAATTCGAATCATAAATCCTAACATCAAGCTCAAGATATAAAAATGACTATGTTTGAAAAGTATCAGTTGGTACTACAGTCATAGTAAATTACCAAATGACAGTACAATCAACGATTACAAAATATTTTTTTATTTAAATATGTCTAGTGACAACAGTAATCTAGATGTAATCACAGAATCATATTGGGTGTTGTCCGGGACGACGATACATATGACTATAAAGCTTGCTATGTTAAGGTTAGTTTAACGTGACCCTACCATGGAAGCGTTCCTTACTAAAAAGTTATCAAATATCAAATCAATAGGGATTCAAGGGGTATTAGGAGTGTCATGGGCTTGCACATCTACTGATTACTTAGACAAGGGTTGTCTCTTACGTAAACTTAGTTAGTTATGGTTAACCAGACTAGTTATATGAGTAAACCGGTTCGATTGTCACCCAACATGTTTTGGAAAGCTGCTCTTTTTGTGTCTATAAGTTAAGCACAAACTATGTCACTGGAGCGGTCAATATATAAAATTTCATACGATTGCAACATGACATGGGATTATCACTACGACAGAAATGGCTTATAAAGTCACTTTTCAAGGTGTCGGTTGTATAAATAAACCGACACCTAAACTCTACAGTGTCGGTTGATAACATAAACCGACATCCAATCTATGAAGGGCGACTAGACACAGGTACCACTTTTATTAAGTGTTGGTTACTTAATAAAAAACCGACACCTAAAATTAACCGCCAAATCCAAAATTTCCAGCGAAAAAAATTTCCTCCAAAATTTGACATATGGCGTCGGTTGATAAATAAAAAACCGACGACTAAAGGTTATTCGCGAGACACATTTTGGTCGTCGGTTTTAGTACAACTACCGACACTTATGAGTTTTCCCGCGCTGTCCGTGGGGAATTTTTCACACCCTTTAAGCGTCGGTTTTAAGTAGAAACCGACGACTATGGTCATAAATTGAGAACGATTTTTTTAACCGGCATATGAATATAGACGTCGGTTTTTTTGTAGTTAAAACCGACGACTATATTCAAGTATTGGTGTCAGTTGTTGTTCAGAACCGACACTATTAGTTTTAGTTGTCAGTTTTTTTGAATAAGCGACGCCTATGGTACAGTTAATAGCCCCGCAAACAGAACTTTTCCTCCCCATTGTCTCTGTTTCATTGCGACTCTGCGCTAGGTCTGGCGATTTCCCCCAATTGCTCCCCGCCACCGTTCGTCTCCTCACGCGCCGCTCGCCGCCGTTGCCGCTCGCCGCCGTCAACGCTCACCGCTGTCGCCGCAGTTCTCCTCATCGCCGTCGCCGCTCGCCGCCGTCACCGCAATTCTCCTCTGATCCTCACCGCCAGTACTGCCAGCTTCACCTCCAGCTGCTCTCCTCTGCTCCGGCGCTGCCAGCTTCACCCCGTTGCCCTCAAGGTATGCCGACTTCTTCCTCTCCTCGTTCTTCTCCTCGTTTGTCCCAATTTTGAGTGCCGGTATGGGAACCATCTGCAGATGGGTCGTGTTGATAGCCCCACAGGTGGGAAATCTGATGACAATGTTTTATTATCACAACCATATACATTCTTCTTTCCCATGCTTTATATAATAATAAAAATTGCAAAAGAACAGTGGGTAGTAATAGCTATAAAAGATCATAAAAAGCACAAAGAACAGTGGGTAGTAAAGTTGAATACCTTGTTGTAGGCTACACAACAGATGAAACTATAGTAGCATTTTCTTGTATATGTGTTTGATATTCTTATATCACTAGAAAGAAAGACTGCCATTTTCATTACTAACAATCTGATAGTCCATGATAGAACAAAGCATATTGACTGCAACTTTGTGCGTCATGCTATTCTGAATTAAGTGTATATGTACTTTATAATTGAATGTTTAAGTAAGTTATAGATATCTTCACCAAACCTCTTTCAGAAACTTGTTTCATTGTTGTGTATATTGAGAATCCTAATCACCCTTCTTGCTTAATTAATGATGAATTGTAATGCACACATGTGACATGCTTGGAATGTAAATGATGAACTTTTCCCTAAATTGCCAATCATGCTTTTAAAGACATCAATAATCACCCTAACTTGAAGAACTAGGATTTTAGGTATAAGAATGACAACAAATTATTTGTTGGCCTAGAAACCCATCCAAGATTTACTCATTAGGAGTAAATCTTGGATAGTCCTCGGTTTGGGACTGTTCTTGAACACCTAATCTCACTTAGGATGTAAGTGTATAATGTGTATTGGGTTTTCAAGAAAATTTCGGCAGCATTTCCCCGTTTGTTCTCTAAGTACATATGTACTTGGAGAACAGCGGGGAAATGCTGCCGAAATTTTCTTGAAAACCCAATACACATTATACACTTACTAGTAAGATTAGGTGTTCAAGAATGGGATAGGTGGTACACATTTATTATATATAATAATGACATCACATGTATTTGTTAACCCTAGACCCTAATCTTGTTGTAATATATACTTGTTTTCTCTTTGATCATAGAATGGATAGATCATGGATGTCCATTCGCAATCGCTGCACCCCAGAGTTTATTTCTGGTCTTGACCAGTTTATTAGATTTTCTGAGGAACATAGGAAAAAACCTGGAGATAGGTTCTACTGTCCATGTAGGCATTGCGGTAACAACTTGAAAGTCAACACTGGTGACAAAATCAAAAGTCATGTCATGTGCAATGTAATTATACAAGGCTATACAGAATGGCACTGGCATGGAGAGATTTCAAACCCGAAACCAGTGGATGTCGATAGCAGTGCTTATGTGGAAGAAGAAATTGCCTACGATGATGTAGATGTGAATGAACCAGTTCCAGTAGACATCATTGATGCGATGTTGGATAGTTGTGGGGTAGACAAAACCGATCCACCTCCCATTTTTAGAAACATTTGCATAATGCTGAGATACCGTTATACACAGGTTGTACTAAGTTTACGATGCTTAGCACTGTGTTGAGATTGTATAAGTTGAAAGCTAACAATAGATGGAGCCACAAAAGCTTCACGCCATTGTTGTCTTTGTTGAAAGAAATGCTTCCTGAAGGAAACGAGCTGCCAATCTCAACATACCAGGTAAAGAAATTGTTGTGCCCAATGGGAATGGATGCCAAGAAGATACACGCATGCCCGAGCGATTGTGTATTATTTCAAAAGGACTATGCAGATTTGAAAGATTGTCCAAAATGTGGTGCGTCACGGTATAAATTGACGACTTCGGGGGAGTCCAAAACTGGTTCTCCTGCCAAGGTGATGTGGTATCTACCTATAATATCACGGTTTCAACGCTTGTTTGCCAATCCAATAGATGCGAAGAATTTGAGGTGGCATGCAGATGTTAAGAAAAATAATGATGGGATCCTACGACATGCGTCTGATTCCCCACAGTGGAAGAAGATTGATCTATTGTACCCTGAATTTGGTGAAGAAGTCAGGAATCTAAGACTTGGGCTTTGTATAGACGGGATGAATCCGTACGGGACATTGAGCAGCCAACATAGCACTTGGCCAGTCATGCTTGTTATATACAATCTTCCTCCCTGGCTGTGTATGAAAAATAAGTACGTAATGCTGTCGTTGTTGATATCGGGCCCTAAACAACCTGGAAATGACATCGATGTTTATCTTGAACCTCTGATTGATGACTTAAAGAAACTCTGGGGTGAAGGTGTGATGACCTATGATGCTTCACGAAGAGAGACATTTCGTTTGCATGCTATGTTGTTTTGCACTATTAATGACTTTCCAGCATATGGGAATTTGTCTGGATATAGTGTCAAAGGAGCTAAAGCGTGTCCTATATGTTAAGAGAACACTGATTCAACAAGACTAAAACATGGCGGTAAAACTGTATATCTCGGTCATCAAAGGTTTCTTCCAAAATTCCATCCGTATCGTAGGAAGCGCAAAGCATTCAATGGATTGAATGAGGAACGGAGTGCACCTAAACCTATACCAGGGGAGGTTGTTTATGAAAGAGTAAAAGACTTTGTCAATGAATTTGGTAAGAGATCACAATGTACTATGGCCACACAGAGTGATAAATCTTTATTCAAGAAGAAGTCAATATTTTGGGATCTTCCTTATTGGAGTTCTTTGACAGTCAGACATTGTATCGATGTCATGCACGTTGAGAAAAATGTTTGTGATAGTGTCATTGGTACTTTGTTGAATATACCAGGTAAGACTAAAGATGGGATAAAATCCAGACTGGACCTACGTGAAATGGGAATAAGGTCAGAATTAATCGAATTTCGTGAAATGGGAAATCGGAGAACATACTGGTTATTATCCCCGAGACGTTCACTGTCTATTATCTAGATCCTAAGGGGAGTAAATTGAATACAAAATATGGACACATAATGAAAATGGCATTACTCCGGTGAGAAATATTTTATTTTCATATCCGTTAACATATGTTATTACATTACTATTTAATTATGCAATGTACTGTGTTACATTAACATGTAAGGGTTTTGATGAGTTCAAAAAGGCTGGAGGAAAGGTCTCCACGAAAAAGAACCATCCAATAATTTAGAAGAACGTAAAAGTAAGTTCCCGACTGCAATATATGTATATATTATTTATGTGAACAATGCTTAATTAGTTGTATTTTTTAATATTTTGTATGTTTGAATTTATAGTGTGCCGCACAAGACAACGGATGGGCATGTGGATACTACGTGATGTGATTTATGCACATGATTATCAAATATACCGCAATGGACATCGATTGTATTGCTGATGTATTATATAGTCTCATTAGATAATATGAAATATATCAATCTTATTTATAGCTCATTAATTATATATATACATCATTCTCTTTACAGGTGTTTATAACTGACCACACTACAGGAAATGCCTTACCAGATGTACATGCTCCCTATACGACGGGAGAATTAAATGAAGTAAGAGAAGAATGGGCAACAACCATACAAGTAGTGGGGGATTTAAGATATAATTGGGATGTTGATAGCGAATAATGACTAAAGAATGATATTTTGTAAATGAATTTCTGAATTATAATATATGTGTGAATGTTTCTACATGTGTGGATGTTTCTACATGTGTCTGAGTGAAAATGAATGAAACTGTTGGTTGCTATATGAATGTTTCTATATGTGAATGTGAAAATGAATGGAACTACATATTGCTAGCTACATGAATGTTTCTAAATGTGTGAAAATCAAATGGAACTGCAGGTTGCATTGCTAAATGTGTGAATATCTTTCTTATTAATTTTGCAGGTTTGTGGCCTGTTGTTGGCTGATATCAATGGATGTCGTAAAACCTGCAGTTCATAACTGAATTGCAGGTTTCTCATCCTGCGACCAGCCATACAGCAGGTCTGCAGACTGACAGAAAAAAAACAAAAAATAGGCGTCGGTTATTTGTATAAAACCGACACACATAGTTACAGTGTCGGTTTTATATAAATAACCGGCGTCTATTTCCTGTGGCGCGAAGGCATATGGCGTCGGTTTCTTATCTAATAACCGACGCTGATAGTGCCCAAGATGGCGCCCTTCTGTGGCGCGAAGGCATATGGCGTCAGTTTCTTATCTAATAACCGACGCTGATAGTGCCCAAGATGACGCCCTTTCTGTGGCGCGAAGGTATATGGCGTCGGTTTCTTATCTAATAACCGACACCTATAGTGCCCTGCTGGCGCGTTTTCGGTGGCGCGCGAAGGGTTATGGCGTCGGTTTTTGAACCGACGCGTAACGGATGAGCTTTTAGCGTCGCCCACATAGGTGTCGCTTAGAAACCGACACTAAAGATCTTAAATAACCGACACTAAAGGTCGGTTATGTACTAGTGTATGGAAATATCAAATATATATAAACTTAGTTGTTAAGATTTTTTCTAGAACTCATAGTAATAAAATACATAGGTAGGATTCAAATGAAGAGAGGTGACCAAGCCTCAAAGAACAATTTGTATAGTCACCATTCTTCTCGAAACCACAATAAACAACACATTTGAAAAGGTTTTAGTTGCAACATAGCTATTGATAGTAGTACGGTTGAAACATAGATTACAAAATCATAAATGTTCTTTTATCAAAGGAGTGTTTTGAATTTGAGGGCAATCTCGACCATAACAAAGGTAACATATGTGGTAGCATGTTTGATCATGGCTTGTGATCTCTTGAATAATTTGTACATGAATGGAAGAAAATGTAAACATGAAATAAAGTGTGACCGACCTTCATTATTCAATGTATCTGACGGTTTCTTACATGAATGAGATTAAAACACACCTTTGCTTTCTTTGTGAGCGTTGTGTCAAATAGGAATGATGCTCCATGTACAAAAAGCACATTATCAATCACCTATGATTATGACTAAGTCAAAAAATTTTGATTTTTTAGGGAAGGGAGCGGAACACATAACACCTTTGCAAAAATAAGACTTCAAATAAAAGATCCGCAAAAGTAGAACTAATCGATTCTTACAAAGTTGTTAATGTCACGTCCATGTGGCAATGATTTCTTGTTGCCTTCTACCAATATTTGCTACAACCGTATGGATTTCTTTTATCTCGTCTCTCATTCCTCATGGATTTATCAATAAACCAGTACACGGAGCGAGTAGTTCATCTGATATTCGTATGTTCTGGTCACACGACATTGAAATAAAGTATTAGCATTACGGAATCGGAGCGGCTACGATAAAAAATACAACCGCTGTGTTTGGGGTGGAAAAATAGGGCTACACGGCTATGCCGTTTGACGGAGACTGTGATGACAAAAAGCTTCCGATACAAAAATATGACATATATAGTTGTTGAAAACACGGATGATAAAAATAAAGACTCCTACTTTTTCTAAAAAATACAATAGATCGAAGTAATAAACGAAGAGTCCTGTTTTATCCAGAGAACAAGATGGACGAAGATGAGTTCTCATGTTTAGAAAAGTAGAATAATAGATTACATCCATTCTATCCACCAATAGATCTCAATCAACATCGTCACCAAAATGGGAAAATAAATATGCATCAAAATTTACTTATAACTTCTATGCATCATCATCATCATCATCATCATCATCATATATCATCTAAGCCTCAATCCCAACTATGTTGGGATCAACTACATGAATCACTAGTACATAACCGACCTTTAGTGTCAGTTATTTAAGGTCTTTAGTGTCGGTTTTAATGCGACACCTATGTGGGCGCCGCTAAAAGACGCGCCACCGAAAACGCGCCAGCAGGGGGTATACGCGTCGGTTATTAGCTTTGAAACCGACACCATAAACCTTCGCGCCACAGAAAGGGCGCCATCTGGGGCATTATCAACGTCGGTTTATTAGTGATAACCGACGCCATCTCACCCGCTGCCACGGTCGTGCTGGCCAGCACGACCGTGTTGTCTGGCCAGCACGGCCGTGGTGTCTGGTCCGCTGCCATGACCGAGGTGGCCAACACGCCCATGGTGTCTGGCCCGCTGTCACGCTTGTGCTGGCCAGCACGGCCGTGGTGTCTGGTCTCATTAGAGAAATCGACGTCGGTTACTAGTAGGGAAACTGACGCCAGAACCACCAGCGTCGGTTCATTATTGATAACTGACGCCACATCACATACATTAGGCGTCAGTTATAATTATTTATCTGACGATGTAATCATTTTTTGTTGGTTTTAAATAAATAACCGACGCCAATTTCATGTTTTTTTTTCTTATCAATCTGCATGCCTGCTGTAGTTGGTCGCAGGATGAGAAACATGCAGTTCAGTTATGAACTGCAGGTTTTACGACATCTATTGATATCAGCCAACAACATGCCACAAACATGCAAAATTAACAACATTAATTTGCACACATTTAGCAACATGCAGTTCTATTCGATTTTCACACATGTAGAAACATTCATGTAGCAATTTGCAGTTCCATTCATTTTCACATTCACACATATAGAAACATTCATATAGCAGCCAACAGTTTCATTCATTTTCACATTCACACATGTATAAACATTCAGACACATGTAGAAATATTCAGACATGTAGAAACATTCACACATATTATAATTCAGAAATTCATTTACAAAATATCATTCTTTAGTCATTATTCGCTATCAACATCTCAATTATATGTTAAAACCCCCACTACTTGTATGGATGTTTCCCATTCTTTTCTTACATATTTAATTCTTCCGTCGTATAGGGAGCTTGTACATCTGGTAAGACCTTTCCTGTAGTGTGGTCAGTTTTAAACACCTGCAAAGAGAATGATGTATATGTATAATTAATAATATATAAATAAGATTGATATATTTCATATTATCTAATGAGACTATATATAATACATCAGGAATGGTATCGATGTCCACTGCATCATATTTGATAATCATGTGCATAAATCGTATCACATAGTATGCACATACTCATCCGTTGTCTTGTGTAGCATACTATAAATTGAAACATACAAAATATTAAAAAATACAACTAATTAAGCATTGTTCACATAAATAATATATATATTGCAGTCGGGAACTTCCACGTTTTTCCAAATTATTGACTGGTTCTTTTTCCTGGGGACCTTTCCTCTAGCTTTTTTGAACTCATCTAAACCCCTACATGTTAATGTAACACAGTACATTGCATAATTAAATAGTAATGTAATAACATATGTTAACATATATGAAAATGAAATATTTCTCATCAGAATAATGTCATTTTCATTTTGTTTCCATATTTTGAATTCAATTTAGTCCCCTTAGGATTTAGATAATAGACAGTGAACGTCTCGGGGACAATAACTAGTAACTCCCAATACATACCACTAGAGGTAAAAAAGTTAAAAATTAATAACTCAAAATCCACAATAAAAATGTAATTTTCTTAAGTCCAAATTATAAGCAAAGTAGTACTTACTCCACATTGAATGGAGTTATTATCACCGTCTTCTTATTTTGACCAAAATTTGTAAAAGCATCACATCAGTATTGTTGAACTGACGGAGGGTCTTTAGCTACTAGACTAATCAAAGATGGACTAAAAAATCCTACATGTTCGAATGAAAAATCTGCACATATCTTGTTTAAGTAGTTACGAAACATATATTACATATGCATTAATAAATAAGAAACTAGATCATCAGATCCTACACAAGGTATATGGATGTATAAAGAAGATCTCACCTTATCCATAGCTCTATCACAGATGTATTCAACCAATCATATCGAAATAACTCCAAAATTTCTTGTATAAATAGTTTGCTTTCGTATGATTGACCTGCATCATCCACATCTATAGAAATAGTTATAGGGCAATTTATATCATGTTCACCTAACCATGTTGCCATACCCCTACAATTAGGACCTAACGGGATAGGTAGGTCCTGTGGAACCAAACTTGGTAATGTAGGAGGTGGAGGTGGAGGCCTAGATGCTCTGGGTGTCTTCTTTTTAACCTGTATATATATATAATTTCAGATCAATTGACATCATATACGCACACTAACAATTTAACGTAATGTAAATTTACCATACAGTTTCAGTATAGAGGACATCTGCTTTTAGCCACAATATCACTCCACCTTCTGCCTCACCAAGCGTTTCACAATCTGGGTGGGCATATGGCAATGGAAGATCCATCCAATTGGAGAATATACGTACCGGGCTCACACGAACCCAACCAGCTGGTAATGGAGACCCATGAAACATTTCCCCTGGTAGGGATGGGTAAGTCGACGCCTCTGCAACGACAAATTCTTTACTTTTTAGACGGCATGGCTTCAATCCCTACAAATTTTTGTGTAAAGAATGTTATATACATATATATATATATCATCTTGAAAACATATCATCTTGAAAAGACTAGTTACTATGTCATAAAAATACTTATAGCGGATGTGCTAGGTGGTGGGTCTATAGGATTAATCCCAACCTCTACAGTAGGAGTAGAGCAGGATGCCATAGGTATTGTCTGCTGAGTGGCAGTCAGAGATGCCTGCCACTTGCTCATTGCTTCTTCGAGTTTCCTATCAACTATCTTATCTACCTATACATGGATAAAAGAAATGTTAGCTTCTGATTATTGAATTCTCTTTTACAGTAACATTATAAAGAAAGAATAGGTTACCTCTTCTTTTAAAAGTCCCGCTTTTGGGACATGTTTGCGCTGGGATGGCCCAAAGAACGTTTTGATGCCCACACCAGGGCCTGTAGCCCTAACACGTTCAAGATGCTTTGGGTTACCCAGAGCAACTGTCAATTCATCCCTTGTGCCCTCAGGGATGAACTTGCCTTGTTTCCTCAGCTCATGCAGCTCCCGCTAATCGCCAAAATAAAAATTTGTAATGAAGTAAACACCACAAATAATCAATATTCGAACGATTTCTCTAAGAGTTGTATTTTACCATATTTGCAGCCGCCTCAGTAGTTGCGGGCTTCCTTATTTCTCCCTTCTTATTTTGCCTCCCAGCTATCCAGACATCATGGCGAGGTAGAGGTGTGGTACCTATAGTAGAGGACTCCTGAGTAGTAGCAGACTGAGCAGTAGACTCAGCCTGTAGTCTTTGGCGAATGCCTGCGTACCCCTTTGGACCCATTGTGTGGTCATGCACATTCAGTGCACGCCTTGCTTTTTGCGCCTCACTGAGGGCCTAGTTAGTATGCACATTAATGATTTGGTTAGTAACACTAAATATTAATCTTGAATAGGTGAATACAACATATATTAATTAAATTGGGAGTGACGCCTAATACCTTGAATTCATCAGTTTGTCTTGAAGCAACAAACGCGTCCCATTCTTCTTGGTCCAGAAAATTCCACTGATCAATGGTTGTCTTCTTCCTCTTGTCACCTTCTTTTATGTATTCTCAGGTGAGATTTTTCCTATAGTTCCTTAGGACTCTCCCACAACGTTGCATCACACATTTATGATGCAGCTTTTCATCCAATTCAAATATACTCTGTAAAATAGAATTGCTATTAACTAGTATCCAAAAAATTAGTAATCTACAAAATAGAATTGCAAATTAATAATAACTCACACATAAATCCTTCCATATTACGTCTTTCTTCCCCTTAGGAACTTTATGCCAAGAATCTATCTTACAACCGCAATGGCTATGAGTAACATACCCAAGATATGAAACAAACAAATTACGATTCACTCCAATTGCATTTCCTACATTATCAAAATCCACAACAAGTTTGGGTTCATTGCCCCTTTGTGCTATTAACTTATTCATCATAGTGATGCCCCTTCTCTTTTCAACGTTTTGGGGTTGCTCATCAAGTGCCTCAAGTGCTTCAGAGGGTACATGTGCATCATAAACCTAAAATTTGACAAAATAAACACACTTACATGATATAACTATAAATGGACATATAGATATAAATATATGATATATTTTTAAAACTTACAATGTGAGGCAGTGCATTGATGTCCTCACCCTCACGGTAATCATCATCACGGTCATCAGGAGAATGCTCAGTCATCTGAAAGTTCACATTCACATTGTAAAGTTCACATTGTAAAGCTCACATTGTAAAGTTCACATTCACATTGTAAAGTAATTCACATTGTAAAGTTCACATTGTAAAGTAAATCACATTGTAAAGTTCACATTCATAAAAATAAAACATATAAAAAAATATAAACATGCCTCTAATATTGTGATTTTTTATCAATTAACAATCCTTCATTGTGATCTCCGCGCACATACAAGTCATCATTAGCTTCAATATTTTCTGGTGTTGGCAACCCAACTGAGAATGGACTGGAGTCATCATACTTATCATAGTACTCTTCTTCATCTATAGTATCTTCAATATGTTGGATCCTATATGGGTGATTAGATGCTCTAGAGGGGGGGGGGGGTGAATAGAGCTGAAAGCACTTAAACAAAATTCATTAAACCTTCAAGATATATCACAAGATAAGGTTTCTAAATAGGTAATTTGAGTGCAACTAAAACATACATAGTAAGGGAGAGGGAGATTGAACATGCACCAATTAGACAAGCTATTTAGAGTGGTTCCACAGTTCAAACTAGAAGTGTGTCAGTCCATTTGCCTAGAGAGGTCAACCTCTAGGACTTCCAAACTATTGTACTCTTATATTCATTCATAAGACATACAATGCATGACCAAACAAAAGACTTACCTATCCAATGCAAAGAGTCTTCAACCTTACCAATGACTTACCCACTTTGCAAGAGTCTTCGGCCTTCTCCAAGGACTTACCCACTCTTGCACAAGTCTTCAGCCTTGCAGGGATCACCCACTCTTCTTGGATCTTCAACTTTTGACTTCACCTTCACTCGGAGAAGCTTCCCCCAAGGTCTTACCCACTTGAGCTTGAGTCTTCTGCCTTCTCCAAGGGCTTACCGACTCTAGCTCCAAGTCTTCAACCTTGATCTTCACCAAGGGACTCCTTCCCTTATTCTTCTTCACCTCTCTTGGACAAGAGAGAGAACCTTCATCTTCATGATTGAAATGAGAGAAATGGAGGTGGTGGAAGTGAGAGCCTCACAAGATATACATGTAGGACTAGATCTCTTATAGATTTCCTACTCACTCTAATGGATGTAGCAAGTGATTAAGCTTAGAGAGAGAGAGGAGGATGTAGGAAGCACTCATCTATAGAATAGGAACCTCACATAGAGTTTGCAATGAATGTTCAACCTTAGAATGAAGCCCAAGGGGTCCTATTTATAGCTGGGGATGCCTCTTAGCCTTTGGGGACATTTGTGAATGAAAATTAGCCGTTTTGTGGCTTGCAACAGATCTATTTTCACTTTTTGCAACTCCACAACGGCTAGAAGCACTTTTCTGCACTTTTTCGTACAGTACAATCGGTCGAGTTTCTATCAGGGTAACTCGACCGATCAAGTAAACGACAAGGCCGATACTCAAATGATCGGTCGAGTTTGTCCTGAAAAAACTCGACCGACCATTAGGAATCGAAATGGCCAGTTGCTTGATCGGTCAAGTTCTATGTAAACACAACTCGACCGATGCAATCTCCAGAAAATTGATCAAGGATGATCGGTCGAGTTTTCAGGCTGGGAAACTCGACTGACAAAGTTCATGTAATCAATTTTCAAAGTTGCATCTAAAGTGCTCTAATATTTGATCTAAGTGCTCCTGATATTTTTCTAAGCTTAAATACAAGTCATACAATCATTACAAGTGATTTACAACATGATTCTAATGGATATACATCATATTACAAAAATGTGCACTTGTATTGACTTTGACTTGTCTTTTCTCCAATTTGAGATGCGTAAGTTAGGGCATTTGGAGTGTGTCTATACCTAATCTAAAATCACTCAAGTAGATACATTAGACACCAATATGTGGAATGGTTAGTCATCATCAAAACACGGGTTTAGTCAATTTAGACGTGAGTCAACATTGACCTAATTGACCTTGAGTCAACAATCTCCCCCTTTTTGAAGATGACAAACCATTCCATAAATGTATTGAAAGCATTTAAGTAAAGTCATACCTTTGGAGAAACCTAGGGGTTTCAATAGAATGGAGTTCATATGCTCCCCCTCAATTGATGCTAGTGGAGTTCTCATACTCCCCCTCAACTGATGCTATTTCTCCTGCATGGTTAGCTTTCATAACATTTATAGAATACTATGCCTTCTACTCATATATGTTCTACACATATATGTCTTCTCCCATTTACCTTCTCCCCTTTACATGGACATACTTCTCCTCTTCATATAAGACATGCCTTCTTCCTCTTTTAAAAGAAGACAAACCTTTCTCCCCCTTTGTCATTTTAAAAAGTGGGGTTATGAAGAAATAAGAAACATCACTTGTTAAAGAGAAAGGAGATAACACAAATATATATAAGGAGAGTAGAAAAGCACAGATAGGGGCTTGTCCAAGCATACAAAGAAAAGCAAGTTAAAGTATATACTTAAACAACCCAAAATGCAAGATAAAGTGCTGCAGAAAAATAATAAAGCATAGTTTTGACCCTCAAGATGACGAATTTTGACCAAAAACCATCAGAGCTCATCGCAACGCAATGAGTCTTGCTCAGAAGGTTGTTTCTGCATGAAAAACACTATTCTTGCACCAAAAACTGAAACTGGAGCAAAATTTGCATAAAAACAAAAAATACTCCAATTTCTACATATAATGTAGATCTATGTATCCTGCATCACAATGTTATGCAAGCAACTCAAGAAAGTAGATATGCAATTCAAGGAACAATCTTGAGCATGTATGAGATAAGATACAAGCATAGCATATAGATGAGAAAAGATGGAAATTATAAACAAGGTTAGAACTACATGTATATGAACTACTAGTAGATGATATCACAAGTTAGGACTACTAGTAGGATCTAGATCATAGCAAGAGATACCATAAGATACACAAGATAAAGCAAGCTATGAGTAGATGAAGAGATATATCCAAACAAAGAGATAAGAAATTTTAGAAGCATGAAAGGATATAACTCACTAGATATGCATCCTTACCATAAGATGATTACCCCTAAGAACCTCAAGGTTGTATCAAAACAAGATATACACCTAGATAGATGTAGCGAGTTAGAGCACAACGGAAGCAATTTTTAGACACAACCAAGAGATCCAAAGAGATCATCATCAAAACCTGCAAAACAACTCAAAGCAAGTAATTGCAAGATATAGATGTACCAATTTAGAGAAATTAGAGAGATAGAGTTGTAAGCAAGATAGGAAATTTAGAGCAAGGCAATATGCATATATAAAGGTACCAAATGAGAGTGCCAAAGAATAAGGCTATTGGTTGAGAAAATCTAGTTGAGAGGGAAATTCTCATTTAATAAGCCAAATGTATATTATGTGCACAGTGTTATCGGTCGAGTTCTATGCATTGACAACTCGACCGATGACAGCTGTTGGCAACACCCATTGGTGCCTATCGGTCGAGTTTCAAGTAGGGCAAACTCGACCGACAGAGCAGCTGTCAAAAAGCACATATATTCATGAAAACATAATTAAAGGCATGCTAAAAATACAAACCATATCCAAACATGTATAAGCAAATTAGTAATGCACTATAGAGGCATTAGAAATATTTTTTGAGAAAGAGTGTGAAGAGAAACATAAAATACCACTTTTGACTCAAAAACCATATGCATAGTGCACACTAACTTGACAAAAACAAGTTAGAAATGGTTACAAGTAATAAAACCATTACCTTTGTGCTTACCATTGCTTTTCCACTTTTTGTCACCCTCTACACATCTCACCTTTCTTCTTTCATGTGGATTGAGAAGTCAATTTGCAATTCAATAGCTCAAGTCAATCCATTTGCAAGTACCTACAAGAAGAAAGATGAAATGGTCCCCAGTCATGTTTTTGGGTCCGAAGGGGTTAGTTTAGCAACCCAAGTCCTATTACTCTTGGGTGCTTTCCTAAAAGGACAACAGGTAGAATAATGACCAATTTCATTGCAATAGTTGCATGTGCCCATATTCTTGGAACTAGAGGATTCTCCATGGAATATTGGAGGTCCTTTATCTTTGTTGTTCCCTTGACTACTATCATATCCTAAACCATGTCTACCAATTTTTTTGGTAGTATGATGTAGGATGTCATTAAGACTCTTTTTACCAACTAAGAATCTTTGCAAAGAGGATCTCAAATTGTCATTATCATGCTTAAGAGAAGCAATAGTAGAAGACAAATTATTGAAATTATCTATAGCATGCAAAAGATCATTTTCTAAGCAAAGAGCTTTAGTTAAATGAGAATCTCTATCAATATGAAGAGCAACAACATCATTCTCTCTACTAGTAGAACTAGAACAAGATTCATGCCCATTGATTTTAGCAAGCAAGGAGGCATTTTCTATTTCTAATTCTTGCAAAACAAAATCTTTGTCCTTGTTTTCAGATTTAAGAACATCAATATCATGCATGAGAGAATCAACAATTAAAGTATGCTCTTCATTAGAACTAGGCAGGAGAGGTTGAGCTTCTAGAAATCTAATCTTATCAAGCAAACTAGCATTTTCAAGTTTAAGAGAGTCTACTTGGCTAAGACAGTCATTATTATCATCAAGCAAGAAAGAATTAGCATGTTCAAGATCATGTAGTTATTCATGCAAATTATCAACAATTTTAGCAAGCTTTTTCTTTTTTCTTTTAGAAGACTTAAGAGAGGCACAAATATCATGAATAATAGCAATCAAAGATTCTTTATCTAAAGAGTTTAGATTTTCCTCACTTGAGTCTTCACTTGTTGATGCTATAAGAGCAAAATGGCATTCTCCTTCATCACTAGAGCTTGAGCTTGATCCTTCACTTGAATCTTCACTTGAACTTGAGTTGGAGGAGCCATTTGAGCTTGATTGCCATTTCTTCTTGTGAAGATGGGTCTTTTTGCCTTGTGGGCAATCTTCCTTGTAGTGACCCTTCTTTATACATGTGAAGCACCGGATGGAGGAGGACTTGCCTTTGTAGAGTTTACCCTTGGAGTACATGGCATCTTTTTTAGCTTGAGAGGATGGAGAGACTTGTTCCATGATAGCTTCAATTTGAGCCTTCATTTCAGCCTTCTTCATTCTCTTTAGCTCTTTCTTCTCTTGTCTTTCTACTTCCTCCCTCTTGTCAAGTGTAGCTTCATGTGCTTGTAGATTTCCAATGAGCTCTTGAATAGGAATATCCCTAAGAGACCTTGCTTCTTCAATGGAAGTCACCTTGGGTTCCCACCACTTGGGAAGAGTTCTAAGGATCTTTGAGTTGATCTCTCCACAAGACATAGGATGTTCTAGAATAGAAAGACCATTCAAAATGGTGTTGAGCCTTGAGTACATGTTGGCTATGCTCTCCTCCTTTCCCATCTTGAAGTTCTCAAGCAGCCCTTTGAGCATGTAGACTTTGCTTTCCTTCACTTGATTTGTCCCTTCATAAGTGATGCAAAGCTTTATCCATACCTCATAGGCTGTTTCACATGAAGAAATCCGGTTGAACTCGGTGGGGGTCATGGAGGCATAGAGGATGTGCATGGCTCTAGAATTCAAGGTTGCTTTCTTCAAAGTAGCTTCATCCCATTCTTCAATCTTTGTCTTTGGTAGCATGTATGGGTTGTTCACCATTTGCCACATCTCCAGACTTGATCCTTGGATGTAGAATTGATACCTTCTTCTCCAATAGAGGAAATTTCTCCCATCAAAGATTTGAAGGCTGGTCGAGAATCTCCCTCCTAGGTAGTCACCCATCTTCTCCTACTTGTTGAAGTATGCTTGGAGAAGACCCACTCTGATACCAATTTTTTGGATCCTAGATGGGTGATTAGATGCTCTAGGGGGGGTGAATAGAGCTGAAAGCACTTAAACAAAATTCATTAAACCTTCAAGATATATCATAAGATAAGGTTGCTAAATAGGTAATTTGAGTGCAACTAAAACATACATAGCAAGGGAGAGAGAGATTGAACATGCACCAATTAGACAAGCTATTTAGAGTGGTTCCACAGTTCAAACTAGAAGTGTGTCAGTCCACTTGCCTAGAGAGGTCAACCTCTAGGACTTTCAAACTATTACACTCTTATATTCATTCATAAGACATACAATGCATGACCAAACAAAAGACTTACCTATCCAATACAAAGAGTCTTCAAGCTTACCAAGGACTTACCCACTTTGCAAGAGTCTCCAGCGTTCTCCAAGGACTTACCCACTCTTGCACAAGTCTTCAGCCTTGCAGGGATCACCCACTCTTCTTGGATCTTCAGCTTTTGACTTCACCTTCACTCGAAGAAGCTTCCACCAAGGTCTTACCCACTTGAGCTTGAGTCTTCTGCCTTCTCGAAGGGCTTACCCACTTTAGCTCCAAGTCTTCAGCCTTGATCTTCACCAAGGGACTCCTTCCCTTGTTCTTTGTAAAGAGGCGAGATCACCTCTTTACTAAAATTTAAAGGAAATACAAACATCCACAATTTTAACAAAATTTAGAGACTTTGAGGATGATTGCATAATATTCCAAGTAAATAAGCATGATTCCAGATACATAATAAAATGTCAATAGCAGCGGAAAGAAAGAAATAATAAGACTTCTAATGGCTTCATTATTTATTACATGAATGATTTCTAAAAGAAAAGATAGGATAAGAGGATCTAGCTATAGCAACCTAGCCATCCTTCTTGACAAGCTAACGATCAACTGTAGAGGAACCTTTCTTCAAGCCTTTCCTTCACCTTGCTCAGCACCAACACCTGGGTGGTTGGGAAGACACCCAGCAAGAGGGAAAAACAAAGGAAGTATGTGTTACAAGAAAATTCTAACAATGGCAATGAAAGTTGTAATAAGTAAATTAGGCTAGATATTTTGGTTTAAAGAGAGACATCAAAGAGTATGAGGCTTTCATAATAAGACTTGCCAATAACAAAATAAATAAAGGTTTTTGCATGTAAATTAATATGTCTACCTAACTAAGTAGGGTTGAGGCACCTACCGGACCTCTAACCTTAGGTGAGGGAAGAATAAAACATTTCCAGTCACCTATAATTTTTATTGGAGAGAATTATAAACATTCCCCTAGGGTGATTATATACATGCCCTCTATGGGTGGTTGTACATAAGTACCACTACTTAAACATTAAATAGATCATTTAATTACATGCTAACAAAAGAGTTATGGCAAGGTTAAGAAAATGAATATGTAACATGGCAGTGGGGTATGAATACCCAATCAAGAGAATACTACATCTACTTTTGAGGCAATAAGCAAATTAGGTTTCAAGATTCAAGGATTTGGATCAAGTTAAACCTCATAAGAAAGTATGGGTAATAGATTAATGTTTTCCCAACTGAAAGGTAGATGCACAAACAAAGCACATACCTTAGCCTCAGGTGTTCTAGAATTTCCCTTTTCAACTCTTCACACGAATTATAAACCCAATTTCCCTAATACATCATTAGATTCATAAATTAGAATTACACGCATTTATTTAAAAGATTGAAAACCCTAATTCACTAACTTTTTGCGCAAACCATCGATTTAGACTCCATAAACCTCATCACCACCTTAGTTAAGTTTTCCTGATCAAAATAACATATAATATTGTATGTATTGAATATATGGACTTTTAGGGTTAATTTTAGTGATTTTAAATTAATTAATTCATTCTAACAATTACATTCTCGCAAACATCAAAATCAAGACTCAAAATTATTTTTAATGAATAGGTCTCATTTTCCTGAATCCAAAACACTATCTACTTTTAATTTTTGACCAATAGAATAATTTATAGAAATTATTTTGTTCTGACAAATCACAACCTGCCACGTAGGCAAGGCCAACCAGGCCGAGCGGTCGTGAGCGCTTGGCAGCGGTGACCCGTGCCTCGTGGACACCCGCTACAGGTCGTGCGACTGGGCCAAAGCAGAGCCGGGTCAAAGCTAACCAAAATAGGGAAAAAGACACGACTTCCCCGAAAAAAAGAAAAGAAAAGGAGAGCCGAGTGGGGGCAAAATGGTAAAATGACGAGGTCATCTTCTTTCCCTCGCCCGAGCGCCATTGCGCTAGAATAGCAACAGCTGCTTGCGATCGATTTGGGAAAAATGGCTATAGGCGATGAAAATCCATGAACAAGTAGTCGAAATGAAGCTCTAAAGAAACCGAACTAGTTCGTACCTGGTATTGGGACGACGATCGGAGACACTGGGAGCAAGAGGCACCGCAAGGTCAGGGGCCTTCGGCGGCCAGAAGAAGGTCTAGATGTCCACGAAAGTCCAAATTGAAGACACGATCAAGTTGCTAAGACGATGGCGGTTGCGAGGGTTGAAATCTTTATAGGCGAGGTACCCTAGGTTAGGGTTTAGGTAGGAGCAAGGAGAGGAGGTCGGCAGCTAACTTGGGCGTTTCTCAAATACTCGCCAAAACCTGCAAAATTTGGGATAAATCAGTGCGCAATCGCGCAAGGAATCCAACAAGGAAAGTTTGAGCAAAATCCATCGATTACAATTCAAGATAATGCGATTTAAAAAAAAATCAGGAAAAAGCACATGTTGCCTTATTTGGCTAGGGGTAGGAGACGACCGTGAGTCGTCCGATCGATGGGACCGAGTCCATCCAGGACTCTGAGCCGTCCGATCTCGCATTAGATTAGGAAAACAACCCTTAGCAAAAATCGATTAAATCCATTAAATTAATAAATGTTTTTCTCTCTCTTTGTTTGGAGGCTCAAACGTCGTCCAAAAATTATCAAATTTTATATCCTGACTTATTTCGACGTGTAGAATCCAATTATGGAGTTAGTTTTGCCTTTTGAGAAAATTTGATAGGTGAAACAATTAATATATCATTTTCTCTTTCTTCCTTTAAAAGAGGTGATAACATTATCTAAAATTAGTATAACTTCACCCATAAGTCTCCTTAAAGGTTTGGAACACAATTTTACAATTATCTTTACAAGTTGAGTTTATTTATTAAAATAATAGTATATTGTACACACTTTCTCTCTCTCCTATTTTACTCATTATTCACACATTATCCAAATTAGTTGCAAATTTGCACAGAGGCTTATTTTTATGTTTAGAATACGAATTTGGAGTTATTTTCCTGATTTGAGAACATTACATATTTTATTTCTCTTTATTGGCATATTTCCTATATTCTTTTGATAATGTTATTAATATTTATAATTAGGTTCCATTTTAAATGATACTTGGCCCTTAAGTTACTTTTTTCTCAAGGAAACGAATTTAAATGTCAAATTATCCTGATGATTTCAATTTATAATATTTGGTGCAAAAATCTTTCTAATTATCTTCTTTACCCATTAATTCTCATATTACCTTTAATTATTACATTTATCTTCTCCCTTATATAAAATTCGGATTTTCTCTTATTTCTCTTATTCTAGGAAATGCTAGAAAGTTCTAGGACGAAACATTTTATTCTTTTTATTACTTGATGTGAAATTGCATTTTAGACCCATTATCTAAACCTAACTGAGGTATTTGTGCATGCAACCTTGTAATAAGAATATATAGGAAACATTTATCCAATAACCATCATAAATCCACCAATTCAAAACCAAGGACATATGGAATGAAAAGAAGGACAAAACTTATAGAAAAGAGTACAAAGAGGTACATCGGGGATTTCAGTATTTTACAACACTCCACCCCTTAAAAAGGATTTCGTCCCCGAAATCTCATACAAAGAGGGAAGGGTGAGTACGTAACATCTCGTCTCTCAACTCCCAAGTGGGTTCTTCTAAACCATGGTATCTCCATAAAACCTTCACTAACTCTATCTCCTTACTCTTCAGGTGCTTTACTCGGGAGTCAAGGATCTTCACAGGTAGTTCTTCATAAGTCAGATTCTCATTAATCTCCACATGTTCAATGGTGAGTACATGAGACAGATCCTTAACGTACTTCCTTAACACAGAAACATGGAACACATTGTGGATCTTATCATAAACAGGAGGCAAAGCTAGACGATATGCACAATCTCCCACTTTATCTAAGATCTCAAATGGTCCAACATAGCGAGGACTGAACTTGCCTTTTACTTTAGATCTTGCAATAGAATGTATAGGTTTGATCTTTAGAAAAGCATAGTCTCCCACTAAGAATCTTACATCAAACCTCTTTTTATCAGCATACATCTTTTGTCTGTCTTGAGCAGCTTTCATCCGTTTCTTTATCAACTGTACTTTCTCAAGCATCATCTGCATGTCATCAGTCTTTACTAGGGAACGTTCACCAACATCATCCCAGTGCAAAGGTGAACGACAAGGTCTACCATAGAGAGCTTCAAAAGGTGGCATACCAATATTGGCTTGGTAGCTATTGTTGTAAGAGAACTCTGCTAATGGTAGATATCGATCCCAGGCACCACCCCAATCCATCACACAAGCACGTAGCAAGTCCTCCAGAATCTGAACTGTTCTCTCAGACTGACCATCGGTTTGCGGGTGGTAAGCAGTGCTGAAATGCAGATCAGTACCCATCTCTTCCGGAATCTGACCCCATAAGCGAGAAGTGAATTTCGGGTCTCGATCAAAAACTATCATAGCAGGGACACCATGCAGACAAACTATCCACTCCACATACAACTGAGCCATCTCAGCAACTTTATACGTGGTTTTGAAAGGCAAGAAATGAGCAGATTTTGTAAGCCGATCAATCACCACCCAAACAACATCATATCCTTTCTTGGACTTAGGGAAACCGGTAACAAAGTCCATTGTGATCTTCTCCCACTTCCATTCTGGAATCTTAAGAGGATGAAGAAGACCACCGAGTCGTTGATGTTCGATCTTGACTTGCTGACATGTCAAGCACTTTGCTACGAACAGAGCTATATCATTCTTCATGTTCTTCCACCAGAAGCTTCGCTGTAAGTCCTTGTACATCTTGGTTGTGCCAGGGTGAATAGTGTACTTGGACCCATGAGCTTCACTCAGAACCTTCTATCTCAGATCACTAGCATTGGGTATCCACAACCTTTGTCTGAAGCGGATAGCACCATCCACTCTGACAGAGAAGTCAGATTGCGGTTTCTCAGATAAAGCTTTCAACTCTTCAAGCTCGGAACTCTCCAACTGAGCAGTCACAACTTCTGAGATCTAGGTTGGTGTAACGGTTAAACTAGCCATATGAAGACACAACTTATCTTCATCCACTGAATCGTCAGGCTGAGGTCTCCAACTGGCCACATGTTCAAGGTTTTCCCACACAGAGCATCTCAGAGCAGCACAAACAACATCCTTCTTGCGACTTAAAGCATCAGCTACGACATTTGCTTTACCAGGATGATAGGTGATGGTGAAGTTGTAATCTTTAAGATATTCCATCCACCTACGTTGTCACAAGTTCAGATCCTTCTGAGTCAACAGATATCTCAGACTCTTGTGATTAGAAAAGACTTCAAACTTTTCACCATAGAGGTAGTGTTGCCAGATCTTCAAAGCATGAACTATGGCAGCCAACTCCAAATCATGCGTAGGCCAGTTAGCTTCATTAGGTTTCAACTATCGAGAAGCATAGGCGATCACCTTTCCATCTTGCATCAAAACACACCCTAAGCCTTGTCGGGATGCATCGGTGTAGATGACATAGGGTATGCCCTCAACAGGCAAAGCAAGCACGGGAGAAGAAGTCAGACTCATCTTCAACTTTTGAAAACTGTCCTCACATTCAGGGGTCCATGAGAACTTGACCTCCTTCCGAGTCAGCTTGGTCAAAGGTAAAGCCAACTCAGAAAACCCTTTGATAAACTTCCGATAGTAACCAGCTAGATGAAGGAAACTACGGATTTCTGACGGGTTTTTCAGAGCATTCCACTTTGTCACAGCTTCTACCTTTGCAGGATCAACAACTATATGGCCGACAGAAATCACGTGACCAAGAAACATAACTTCCTTTATCCAGAACTCACATTTTGAGAATTTTTCATACAATTTATTTTCTCGCAATGTGCTGTGTACAATCCGCAGGTGCTCGCGATGTTGTTCCAACGTCTTGGAATAAACCAAAACGTCATCAATAAACACCACTACAAACTTGTCGAGGTATGGGCAGAATACTCGGTTCATCAGGTCCATGAACGCAGCAGGGGCATTCGTCAAACCAAAAGGCATGACCATAAATTCATAATGCCCATAGCGAGTTCTGAACGCTGTCTTTGGGACATCATCATCCTTTACACGCATCTGGTAGTAACCACTTCGCAGATCCATTTTGGAGAACACGGTGGCTGACTTTAGCTGATCAAATAGGTCATCGATGCGCGGCAACGGGTAACGATTCTTCACTGTCACCTGTTTGAGCATGCGGTAGTCCATACACATCTGCAAAGAGCCATCCTTCTTCTTCACGAACAGGACAGGGGCTCCCCAAGGGGAAACACTAGGGCGAATGAAGCCCATGTCGAGAAGCTCTTCAAGCTGCTTCTTCAACTCCGCCAGCTCGGTAGGGGCCAAGCAGTAGGGTGGCTTCGATATTGGTGTAGTTCCAGGTATGAGCTCGATGGAGAATTCCACCTCGCGAGTTGGTGGCAACCCGGGTAACTCCTCAGGAAAGACATCTGGGAAGTCCTTCACCACATCAACATGTTCTAGAGCAGGAGGTGTAGCATCGAGAACTATGGAGGCTAGAAAGGCTCTACATCCTTGCGAGATGAGTTTTTCAGCTTTGATGGAAGAGATGACGAACTGTCGCTCTCCTCGCTTCATGCCCTTGACACACACTCTTCCTTCATCAGGATGAAACATGCTAACCTTGGATTCCTCACAGTACAAAACTGCTTTATACTTCTTTAACCAATCCATACCCAGGATAATGTCAAAGACGGTCATATCAAGCAAGACAAAAACTGTGGGAAACATTATTCCGGATATACAAAGGTTCAAGGTAGGAGTTTGGAGGTACGAGGAGCAGATTTTACCACTAGGAGTTTTTACATCTAACACATGATCCATAAACTCAGATTCGATTTCCAGCATAGAGGCAAACTGACTAGATATAAAGGTATTGGAGGAACCAGAATCAAACAGGGCTTTTAAAGGATGCATATAAAGGTGCAGTGTACCTTCAATCACTTCATTGCCTTCACCCTCCTCTTCAACATTGAGAGCAAACACTCTCCCATTCCGCCTCTCAGCTGGCGGACGCCTCGGGTTCTGGTTGTTGTTTTTATTGTTGTTGTTGTTCCGCGGCGGCGGGTTCTGTCTCGGATGTTGCGGCTGCGGGGCATTATTCTGCCCTTGCTGGAAATGGGGGCAGTTGGGTCGGATATGCCCAACCTGGCTGCACTCATGGCAGGTTGGTGGAGGACGGTTTCCATTACGAGCAGGTGCATTGTTGGTGGGGCATCTTCCAGGAGGATGGTGGCGATTGCATCTGTTGCAGCGATCACGTCCATGGTTCTCATGCTGGTTCAGATTCTTCCTTTTGTTGTTGAAGACATTGGAAGCTTGAAACCCCGGATAAGACTCAATGGCGAGAGCCTTGTCCACCATTTGTTGAAACGTGAGTGGCAGTTGTGGAACGAGGCTTCGACCAACATGATAGTTCAGGCCCTCCAAGAACAAGGTCGCTCTTCTGTCAGCTCCAAGGTCGGTGGCGAAACGCTCTAACAGTAGAAATTTCTGAACATAGTCGGCCACGCTCATGCTTCCTTGCTTGAAACTGTAAAACTCAGCCTCCTTCTTCCTTAGGAAAGCAGGGCAGATGTACTTCTCTCTGAACAACTTCAGGAACTGGGTCCACTCCATGGAAGAGGTGTCCCGAGTGTGGGCAACACCGTTCCACCAAACGCACGTCGGTCCATCCAGCACGTACGTCGCGAACTGAACCTTCTGGTGAGGAGGGCATGCCATACCCTCGAAGGTCCGATCCAGGGCCAACACCCAGTCGTCGGCTTTGTCCACCATGTTAGGCTCACTCTCACCCTTGAAGTAGGGTGGCTGCATCTTGATGAAATCGGTGAGGGTGAACTCCCTCGGCTTGGTGGCAACAACAACAATGGTGTTGAGTTGTCCCATCATGGTGGAGGACAACAACTATCGCAACATCGCCAGTTCTTGCTCAGGTGTGAAGGCGGGAACACCAGAAGTTGGTTGGTTAACAACAGGAGTCGCAGGAGTGTCGGGGTTGGTAGTGGTTGACTCCTGGTTTGTGTTGTCAAACAAGTCACCTCTCCTGAAATTAGGGTTAACATATTAAATTCTCAGGAGTAAAGAATCATAGATGAGAGGGAATAGAAATAGAGATGAGAAAAAGGATAACTAGAATGCTATTGCCTAAAAGCATACTATTTCGGGAAATTCATATTGGCGCAGGCCAGGCCGGATCATATGGGCACGAAAGTCCTCGTATACCAAGCTAGTGGTGCGGAGGAAAATCTTGCCAGCTCCCGATACCCTGATCCTTTCTAGACACCCTTGCCTCAACTACATGCCCAAATAGTCGGCTAAAGGCTCTGATGCCATGCTGTAAAGAGGCGAGATCACCTCTTTACTAAAATTTAAAGGAAATACAAACATCCACAATTTTAACAAAATTTAGAGACTTTGAGGATGATTGCATAATATTCCAAGTAAATAAGCATGATTCTAGATACATAATAAAATGTCAATAGCAGCGGAAAGAAAGAAATAATAAGCCTTCTAATGGCTTCATTGTTTATTACATGAATGATTTCTAAAAGAAAAGATAAGATAAGAGGATCTAGATATAGCAACCTAGCCATCCTTCTTGACAAGCTAACGATCAACTGTAGAGGAGCCTTTCTTCAAGCCCTTCCTTCACCTTGCTCAGCACCAACACCTGGGAGGTTGGGAAGACACCCAGCAAGAGGGAAAAACAAAGGAAGTATGTGTTACAAGAAAATTCTAACAATGGCAACGAAAGTTGTAATAAGTAAATTAGGCTAGATATTTTGGTTTAAAGAGAGACATCAAAGAGCATGAGGCTTTCATAATAAGACTTGCCAATAACAAAATAAATAAAGGTTTTTGCATGTAAATTAATATGTCTACCTAACTAAGTAGGGTTGAGGCACCTACCAGACCTCTAACCTTAGGTGAGGGAAGAATAAAACATTTCCAGTCACCTATAATTTTTATTGGGGAGAATTATAAACATTCCCCTAGGGCGATTATATACATGCCCTCTATGGGTGGTTGTACATAAGTACCACTACTTAAACATTAAATAGATCATTTAATTACATGCTAAGAAAAGAGTTATGGCAAGGTTAAGAAAATGAATATGTAACATGGCAGTGGGGTATGAATACCCAATCAAGAGAATACTACATCTACTTTTGAGGCAATAAGCAAATTAGGTTTCAAGATTCAAGGATTTGGATCAAGTTAAACCTCATAAGAAAGTATGGGTAATAGATTAATGTTTTCCCAACTGAAAGGTAGATGCACAAACAAAACACATACCTTAGCCTCAGGTGTTCTATAATTTCCCTTTTCAACTCTTCACACGAATTATAAACCCAATTTCCCTAATACATCATTAGATTCATAAATTAGAATTACACACATTTATTTAAAAGATTGAAAACCCTAATTCACTAACTTTTTGCGCAAACCATCTATTTAGACTCCATAAACCTCATCACCATCTTAGTTAGGTTTTCCTGATCAAAATAACATATAATATTGTATGTATTGAATATATGGACTTTTAGGGTTAATTTTAGTGATTTTAAATTAATTAATTCATTCTAACAATTACGTTCTCGCAAACATCAAAATCAGGACTCAAAATTATTTTTAACCAATAGGTCTCATTTTCCTGAATCCAGAACACTATCTACTTTTAATTTTTGACCAACAGATTAATTTATAGAAATTATTTTGTTCTGACAAATCACAGCCTGCCACGTAGGCAAGGCCAACCAGGCCGAGCGGTCGCGAGCGCTTGGCAGCGGTGACCCGCGCCTCGTGGACGCCCGCTACCGGTCGTGCGACTGGGCCAAAGCAGAGCAGGGTCAAAGCTAACCAAAAAAGGGAAAAAGACACGACTGCCCCGAAAAAAAGAAAAGAAAAGAAGAGCCGAGTGGGGGCAAAACGGTAAAACGATGAGGTCATCGTCTTTCCCTCGCCCGAGCGCCATTGCGCTAGAATAGCAACAGCTGCTTGCGATCGATTTGGGAAAAACGGCTATAGGCGATGAAAATCCATGAACAAGTAGTCGAAATGAAGCTCTAAAGAAACCGAACTAGTTGGTACCTGGTATTGGGACGACGATCGGAGACACTGGGAGCAAGAGGCGCCGCAAGGTCAGGGGCCTTCGGCGGCCAGAAGAAGGTCTAGATGTCCACGAAAGTCCAAATTGAAGATACGATCAAGTTGCTAAGACGATTACGGTTGCGAGGGTTGAAATCTTTATAGGCGAGGTACCCTAGGTTAGGGTTTAGGTAGGATCAAGGAGAGGAGTTCGGCAGCCAACTTGGGCGTTTCTCAAATACTCGCCAAAACCTATAAAATTTGGGATAAATCAGTGCGCAATCGCGCAAGGAATCCAACAAGGAAAGTTTGAGCAAAATCCATCGATTACAATTCAAGATAATGTGATTTAAAAAAAAATTGGGAAAAAGCACCTGTTGCCTTATTTGGCTAGGGGTAGGAGACGACCGCGAGTCGTCCGATCGATGGACCCGAGTCCATCCAGGACTCTGAGCCGTCCGATCTCGCATTAGATTAGGAAAACAACCCTTAGCAAAAATCGATTAAATCCATTAAATTCTTAAATGTTTCTCTCTCTCTTCGTTTGGAGGCTCAAACGTCGTCCAAAAATTATCAAATTTTATATCCTGAATTATTTCGACGTGTAGAATCCAATTATGGAGTTAGTTTTTCCTTTTGATAAAATTTGATAGGTGAAATAATTAATATATTATTTTCTCTTTCCTCCTTCAAAAGAGGTTATAACATTATCTAAAATTAGTATAACTTCACCCATAAGTCTCCTTAAAGGTTTGGAACACGATTTTACAATTATCTTTACAAGTTGTGTTTATTTATTTATTTATTAAAATAATAGTATATTGTACACACTTTCTCTCTCTCCTATTTTACTCATTATTCACACATTATCCAAATTAGTTGCAAATTTGCACAGAGGCTTATTTTTATGTTTAGAATACGAATTTGGAGTTATTTTCCTGATTTGAGAACATTACGCATTTTATTTCTCTTTATTGGCATATTTCCTATATTCTTTTGATAATGTTATTAATATTTATAATTAGGTTCCATTTTAAATGATACTTGGCCCTTAAGTTACTTTTTGCTCAAGGAAATGAATTTAAATGTCAAATTATCCTGATGATTTCAATTTATAATATTTGGTGCAAAAATCTTTCTAATTATCTTCTTTACCCATTAATTCTCATATTACCTTTAATTATTACATTTATCTTCTCCCTTATATAAAATTCGGATTTTCTCTTATTTCTCTTATTCTAGGAAATGCTAGAAAGTTCTAGGATGAAACATTTTATTCTTTTTATTACTTGATGTGAAATTGCAGTTTAGACCCATTATCTAAACCTAACTGAGGTATTTGTGCATGCAACCTTGTAATAAGAATATATAGGAAACATTTATCCAATAACCATCATAAATCCACCAATTCAAAACCAAGGACATATGGAATGAAAAGAAGGACAAAACTTATAGAAAAGAGTACAAAGAGGTACATCGGGGATTTCAGTATGTTACATTCTTCTTCACCTCTCTTGGACAAGAGAGAGAACCTTCATCTTCATGATTGAAATGAGAGAAATGGAGGTGGTGGAAGTGAGAGCCTCATAAGATATACATGTAGGACTAGCTCTCTTACCAATTTCATACTCACTCTAATGGATGTAGCAAGTGATTAAGCTTAGAGAGAGAGAGGAGGTTGTAGGAAACACTCAACTATAGAATAGGAACCTCACATTGAGTTTGCAATGAATGCTCAACCTTGGAATGAAGCCCAAGGGGTCCTATTTATAGCTGGGGATGCCTCTTAGCCTTTAGGGATACGTGTGAATGAAAACTAGCCATTTTGTGGCTTGCAAAGGAACTATTTTCACTTATTGCAACTCCACAATGGCTAGAAGCACTTTTCTGCACTTTTCCGTACAGTGCAATTGGTCGAGTTTCTATAAGGGTAACTCGACCGATCAAGTAAACGACAAGGTCGATACTCAAATGATCGGTCGAGTTTGTCCTGACAAAACTCGACCGACCATTAGGAATCGAAATGGTCAGTTACTTGATCGGTCGAGTTCTGTGTAAACACAACTCGACCGATGCAATCTCCAAAAAATTGATCAAGGATGATCGGTCGGGTTTTTAGGCTGGGAAACTCGACTGACAAAGTGCCTGTAATCAATTTTCAAAGTTGCATCTAAAGTGCTCTAATATTCGATCCAAGTGCTCCTGATATTTTTCTAAGCTTAATTACAAGTCATACAATCATTACAAGTGATTTACAACATGATTCTAATGGATATACATCATATTACAAAAACGTGCACTTGTATTGACTTTGACTTGTCTTTTCTCCAATTTGAGATGCGCAAGTTAGGGCATTTGGAGTGTGTCTATACCTAATATGAAATCACTCAAGTAGAGACATTAGACACCAATATGTGGAATGGTTAGTCATCATAAAAACACGAGTTTAGTCAATTTAGATGTGAGTCAACATTGACCTAATTGACCTTGAGTCAACACAATGAACTGTCTTTTACCATGAAGAACAACCGACCATTTATCATTTGCAAGATCATCGATATAAAATACTTTTTTCTCCTGTGATGCCAAAAGGAATGGTTCACCCTTCTCGCCAATCTTTTCAAAGTTCACTAAAGTAAAACCCAATTCATCCACTATAACTCCTTTGGTGTTATCAACCCAATTACATTTGAAGAGCAGAATTCTGAAATCTATGTAGTCCAACTCCCATATGTCTTCAATGACACTGTAATATGACATTTTAGCTTCACGTGGACTCTTATCCTTTGCACTTGAAAAAAACATAGTCGACGCTTGAAGGGTGACCCCACTGTTTTGGATGACACTCTTATCATCTTGGTGCTTTGTGTAATATGTGAATCCATTAATGTCATACCCTTCATAAGACATAACATTCAATTTTGGTTTAAAGGCGAGGCATTTGATAGTTTCAGTAATATCATCTGGTGTTTGAGATAGTTGATGTAATACTTTATCTTCAAACCACTTAATAAATGTTTTGTTATGCTCTCTAGCAAGCCACATTGTATTGGCTCGAGGATATTGTCTCTTGATGAAATTGGTATGTTCCTAGATATAACCACTCACTTCATCCATGTTGTGTAAAATATACAAGTGACCTTGTTCCAACTGCTCACGGTTGATTACTTTCACCCGTGATCCCAAAATTCCTTTGCCAAATTGTTCCTCAATATTCTAGTCATTATCAGGAGTGTCATTACCACTGAGAAAGTCATTGAAAAAATCCATAACCTCTCTCGCCACATAACCCTCAATAATACTCCCTTCAGGCCGATAATGATTTCGAAAATCACTTTTAAAAACACCCATGTATCGTTCAAAGGGATACATCCAATGCAAGAAAACTGGTCCCAACATTTTCACTTCCCTAGTCAAGTGGACAACAAGATGTACCATGATATCAAAGAACAACAGAGGAAAATACATCTCAAGTTGACATAGGGTAACAACCAATTCTCTTTGCAAATTATCGAGAGTATCAGGGTCAATAACTTTGCTGCACAGACTGTTGAAAAAGAAACAAAGTCTGGTGATTGCAAACCTTACATGCTTCGCCAATATAGATCGAATTGCCACAAGCAATATTTGTTGCATTAGAGTGTGACAATCATGAGACTTAAGACCTATCAACTTCAGATCTTTCATTGATACCAATCTACAGATGTTGGATGAGTAACCCTGTGGAACCTTAACATTTACCAAACATTCACAAAAAGCTTTCTTCTCCTTTCTAGACAATGTGTAACAAGCGGGAGGTAAGTATGTTCTCTGATTTCCCATTTCACGTAATTCTATTAATTCTGACCTTATTCCCATTTTGAGTAGGTCCAGTCTGGAATTTATCCCATCTTTAGTCTTACTTGGTATATTCAACAAAGTACCAATGACACTATCACAACCATTTTTCTCAACGTGCATGACATCGATACAATGCCTGACTATCAAAGAACTCCAATAAGGAAGATCCCAACATATTGACTTCTTCTTGAATAAAGATTTGTCACTCGGTGTGGCCATAGTACATTGTGATATCTTACCAAATTCATTGACAAAGTCTTTTACTCTTTCATAAACAACCTCCCCTGGTATAGGTTTAGGTGCACTTCGTTCCCCATTCAATCCATTGAATGTTTTGCGCTTCCTACGATACTGATGGAATTTTGTAAGAAACTTTTGATGATCGAGATATACAGTCTTACTGCCATGTTTTAATCTTGTTTAATCAGTGTTCTCTTCACATACAGGACACGCTTTAGCTCCTTTGAAACTATATCCAGACAAATTCCCATTTGTTGGAAAGTCATTAATAGTGCAAAACAACATAGCATGCAAATGAAATGTCTCTCTTCGTGAAGCATCATAGGTCATCACACCTTCACCCCAAAGTTTCTTTAAGTCATCAATCATAGGTTCACGATAAACATCGATATCATTTCCAGGTTGTTTAGGGCCTGATATCAACAATGACAGCATTACATACTTATTTTTCATACACAACCAGGGAGGAAGATCGCATATAACAAGCATGACTGGCCAAGTGCTATGTTGGCTGCTCAATGTCCTGTATGGATTCATCCCATCTGTACAAAGCCCAAGTCTTAGATTCCTGACTTCTTCACCAAATTCAGGATACAATAGATCAATCTTCTTCCATTGTGGGGAATCAGACGCATGTTGTAGGATCCCAACATTATTTTTCTTAACATATGCATGCCACCTCAAATTCTTCGCATCTATCAGATTAGAAAACAAGCGTTGAAACCGTGATATTATAGGTAGATACCACATCACCTTGGTAGGAGAACCAGTTTTGGACTCCCCCGAAGTCGTCAATTTATACCGTGACGCACCACATTTTGGACAATCTTTCAAATCCACATAGTCCTTTTGATATAATACACAATCATTCGAGCATGTGTGTATCTTCTTGGCATCCATTCCCATTGGGCACAACAATTTCTTTACCTAGTATGTTGAGATTGGTAGCTTGTTTCCTTCAGGAAGCATTTCTTTCAACAAAGACAACAATGACGTGAAGCTTTTGTTGCTCCATCTATTGTTAGCTTTCAACTTATACAATCTCAACCCAACACTAAACTTCATAAACTTATTACAACCTGTGTATAATGATATCTCAGCATCATGAACAATGTTTCTAAAAATGGGAGGTGGATCGGTGTGCTCTACCCCTCAACTATCCATTATCGCATCAACGATGTCTACTGGAACTGGTTCATTCACATCTACGTCATCGAAGGCAATTTCTTCTTCCACACAAGCACTGCTATCGACATCCACTGGTTTCGGGTTTGAAATCTCTCCATGCCAGTGCCATTCTGTATAGCCTTGTATAATCCCGTTGCACATGACATGACTTTTGATTTCGTCACCAGTGCTGACTTTCAAGTTGTTACCACAATGCCTACATGGACAGTAGAACCTATCTCCAGGTTGTTTCCTATGTTCCTTGACAAATCTAATAAACTGGTCAAGACTAGAAATAAACTCTGGGGTGCAGCAATTGTGAATGGAAATCCATGATCTATCCATTCTATGATCAAAGAGAAAACAAGTATACATTACAACAAGATTAGGGTCTAGGGTTAGAGTTTTTGCATGGTTAAAACTTTAGGCCAACAAATACATGTGTTGTCATTCTTATATATAATAAATGTGTACCACCTATCCCATTCTTGAACACCTAATCTCACTAGTAAGTGTATAATGTGTATTGGGTTTTCAAGAAAATTTCGGTAGCATTTCCCCACTGTTCTCTAAGTACATATGTACTTAGAGAGAAAACGGGGAAATGCTACCAATATTTTCTTGAAAACCAAATACACATTATACACTTACATCCTAAGTGAGATTAGGTGTTCAAGAACAGTCCCAAACCGGGGACTATCCAAGATTTACTCCTAATGAGTAAATCTTGGACGGGTTTCTAGGCCAACAAATACATGTGTTGTCATTCTTATATATAATAAATGTGTACCACCAATCCCATTCTTGAACACCTAATCTCACTAGTAAGTGTATAATGTTTTTTTTTTTTTGGATCATCCCTCCATCTCCTTATGGAAGAACACGTAAGGTACACCTCACTATTCCGGATATGTCGTCCATTAACCCTTCTCAACATCCTATCCTTAAACATCAAACTAGATCTCCAAGGTTCCACCTTATTATTCCAAAAGATATTATAGACTTCCTTATCATCCATCTCCATACACGAAAACCGCATCATTTGGTCACAGCCCCACCAATGCCTCTATCTATCGTCTTCATCCACACTTCTCCCCACAGTAAGAATCATCTTGAGATTGTCGTCTCCTCTTCTTCATGAGTCTCACAGCAGTCATACCTTGACACCAACGGTATGCCACATCTGTCCCTGATGATCTCGTCTGTCAGTAAAACCTTCCTCGCTATGTTCCTATGTTCCAGAATAGTGACGAGCAATCCATAGAAACAGGTTCAAAAATCGTCAACACCAGCCACTGACTCAGTGTCTGTTCCTCCTGTCTTCATCATCACTGAGATCTTCAAACCAAAAACTATCATCGTCCGAGTGTCTTCTACTAGACCGGCCTCTCCCACTGTACGAGCGTGCATACTGCTCCCTCCTCTGGCCCAGCCTATGTCGGCTTCTCCCATTTCTATTGAAGTCCCTGTCTCCTACATAGTCGAAATGAAGGAAGTCTTCAAGGCGTCGGTTCGCTAGGAGGCTGCGATTACCTTCCTTATCAACGATCACCCTCCTAGGTGACGATCTCTCGCTCTGACGTTGTTCATCATGATAGCGATTCCTCGAGAGGTTTCTCTCCCTCAACGTTGAAGAAGGACGGTGGGGAGGTGGCAGTACTCTATCATTGACCTCTGTTGAATTCACCTGAGATTGTTCCTGTTCTTCCGGTACCGAAGATATACCAACTGTTCCCGGTTGCCCAAAAGCTGACATCGGGATATCTAGCAAGCTCCCTATCTCCGTTCTGACGAACACGGCATCACCTATCGGGCATCGCGCCACCAGGTGCAATTGTATAAGGGCCCTCCTCGCACCATAGCTCAGAGAAACATACTGTGGCACGTCTTCACTAAACGCTTCCACCTTTACTAGAAAGCCAGATAGATCATTCTCTGTTCTCTGCCAATCCGAGATCTGAATCAGTCGTCCAAAAGGTTGAATAATCGCTGCAAAGGCCTCATCACTTCTGCATACTAACGGCATGTCAGTGACCCAGAACCACATATATTCCTTCTTAGAATGTGCCTCACCATCTGCCATACTGCGAAGGCGCAACGACGCCCCTCGAAAGTCCGGTAGACCTTCATAAATAATTCTCCTCGCCTCCTCCTCAGAAGCAAAGAACGCCACCACCTTCCGAGATGAGTACCTGTATATATCAGTAGCCGTCGTCCAAGAATTACACAATATCTGATCAAGATCCTCCCATCTTATTTTTTCCGGCCAGCATATTTCAACAGCCTTCTCCATCATAGACATCCTACCAGATCGATTATCGTCATCAGGTCCAAGGTCGACCGAGATACGCCTGGGGACGTGCAAATTCGATCCTCTTATCGGTCCGCTCACCGGAAAAGGAGGGAACTGTTCAGAAGATCGAAAGAAAGAGGGTCGATAGTTCTGCATCACTCTTAAATTACTGCAAGCTCTCGCGATATGGCCCGGCCTCAGACATCTGTAGCAAACTATCTGGTAGGTACACTGGGATTGCCAGTGTCCCCTCCTCATGCATCTGTAACAAGCATCATGAGGGACCCCATAATCCGTCGACTTACGAAACTGTACATCCGTCTGACCAGGTTGTTCCTTCGTCTGTCGAGGCTGTTCCCTGGACTCCGATCTGCCCTGTAAAACAAACGTTGAAGAAAGGACCTGGTCCCGTGGAGGAGACGGCGGTCGCACCTCCTGAACCATAGAAGATGGTCCGTTACACTTATCCGCCTGAACATCCATCACCACCGTCAGCCCAGTATGCTCCCCGATCTGTATAGCCTCATCCTGTGGGCGTCCCGCCGTCTCAGGCATCACCACAGTCCCTGTCTCTGTAGTTGCAGACTGGAAAAGGTTCCCAATGTCCGGGATGACCGATTCCGTTGGCGTAGAGGTATCCTGGAAGTTGTCCCTTCTCTCAGCAACTGCCTTCTGAGCACGACAGGCGTGGGTGCTCTGCCTCGTCACCCGCCTGAGAAACGGTGATGGCCGCATCCCCGAAGACGACGCTATTCCAGGAAACCACGAAACAAATCAACGGCCGACTGCCGGCCTTCCTCCAAAACCTAGCCCCCGATAGCCTAATCTAGGGTATCGTCCAACGCCACGGCAAATGACAAGATCCGACCCAAAGACACCGATCACTCTGGGGGAGGAGGGTGTGGGTGGATTCCAGAGGGCAGGTTGCCCAGCCAGCGGCGTCGGGCGGCAGCCGCCGCCGGCAGCGATCCGATCGCCCTAGATCGCCCTCCGCTCGCCCGGCTAGAAGGACATTATTAACCTAAATTAGGGTCAAGTAAGTGTATAATGTGTATTGGGTTTTCAAGAAAATTTCGACAGCATTTCCCCGTTGTTCTCTAAGGACATATGTACTTAGAGAACAAACGGGAAAATGCTGCCGAAAGTTTCTTGAAAACCCAATACACATTATACACTTACATCATAAGTAAGATTAGGTGTTCAAGAATAGTCCCAAACCGGGGACTATCCAAGATTTACTCCTAATGAGTAAATCTTGGACGGGTTTCTAGGCCAACAAATACATGTGCTATCATTCTATAACATTGATTTTAACATTTCAAGTGTCCATGCATGTTCATCATCAAGATAATGATTACACATAAATTAGTATGACCTAGGGATGGAGAGATTCATAATTGATTTCAAAATTTCAAACTAGCTCATGCATTATCATCAATCTACATCATACAATAGGGATTCATGTAGATGTTAGGGTGACACATCACTACAAAATCAGAGATTTAACATTAGGGTTTTAATATCTTAGATAGATTGATCACAAGTTTTTAGCAATATAGTTAATTCAAGATTATGGTGAAATGTGTATTAGGGTTTTAATATCTTAATTCAACATGCATCAAAATTTATAGAATTAGGTCAAGCATTAGTATTCAATTGCAAATGTATCCTGCTCCCTCCTTACCAAATGGATGAAAGCAAGGCCACGACCGTGTGGGATGGCCTCGGCCGTGGCTGTGTTGGCCTACCACAGTCGTGCTGGCCAGCACGACCGTTTTGCCTAAGGGTAGCACGGTCCTGGTCGGCCAACACAGCCACGCATGTGACCAGCCCACACGGTTGTTTTCTTGCTTTAATCCATTTGGTAAGGAGAGGTAGCAGGAAGAAGAAGAAGAGGGGCATGGGCTACCTGTGGAGCATCTAGTAGCATGGAGAAGAGCAGCAGTGGTGTGAGGAGCAGCAGCGATGGCGAAAATCGAGCAGCGAGCTGGCAGCCGGGGCAGCTAGGCACTCGTCCCACAGCCGAAGCAGCTAGGCACGCATCCAAAAGGAAGCAGCAGGTGTCCGGGCGGCGGAGGGCAGAGAGCCGGTGAGCACAGAGGGCAGGGAGCCGGTGGAGGGTAGGGAGCACCGGCGGCGGCGAGTAGGGAGTGGGTGGCGGCGGAATCACAGAATCACCAGACCTATTCTCAATCGCAATGAAACAGAGGAAGGGGAAGAGTCTGCTTCACGGGGGTGCTATTAAGTTACAAATAGGCGTCGGTTAATTAAAAAAATGATGCTTATAACAAAAGATGTTGGTTATAAATAAAAAACCGACACCTATACTCAATTATAGTCATCGGTTTTTATACCAAAATCGATGACTATCCTCATATGTCGACAAAAATAAAATGTTCTCGAGTTTTGACCATAGTCGTCAGTTTCCGTACGGAACCGACGCCAAATAGGGGTGAAAATTTTTGTGGGTACAACGTGCACGCCCTTATTCGCGTCGGTTTTCTAAGAAAATTGACACCCATATTGGAACTGTTGGCACAAATTTTATCTTCATTCAACATCAGTTATTAGGTAAAACTCCGACGTTGTATCTGATACTTTGGCACATTTTTTTTTGCTCGAAAAAATTGGATTTTGCTGGCTACTTTAGGCGTCGGTTTCTTTTCTTCAACCGACACTGAATGAAAAGTGATACCCGTGTCTGGCTGGTCTTCAAATATAGACGTCAGATGTCCTTATTAATCGATGTTGAATGTTAACAACGTCGATTTTACTAAAACACCGATGCCTCTAAAAGCGACGTTGAACGCTATTTCTGTAGTAGTGAATCCTTTGTTTCCATTCAGCTCTATCATGGGCCATATTCTAATTGAGATGTAGAGATTCAAAATCTCTCTTTATAAGCTCATCCCATGTTAATTTAGGCCTTCCTCTTCTTCTATTTATAGTGTTTGGCTCAATATCATTGCTTTGTATAGGCGCACTAGTAGGTTTGCGTTGCACATGTTTGTACCATCTGAATCGTCCCTCGCGCAACTTGTCCTCAATACTCACCACCCCCACTTTATTCCTAATATAGTCATTTCTCAAGCTATCTTTTCTTATCTTCCCACACATCCATCTCAGCATACGTATTCCAACCACGTTCATCTTGTTCAGACCTTGTTTCTTCACCGCCCAACATTCACTCCCATAGAGCATGGTTGGTCGTATAGTTGTTCTATAAAACTTACTTTTTAAGCTGAGAGGGATCTTCTGATCACATAATACTCCAGTTACACTCCTCCATTTCAACCATCCTACAGTGATCCAGTGATAAACATCATTTTGGACATCCCCATCTATTTGAATAATAGAACCCAAGTAATAAAATTTATCACATTTTGGTATATCTACTCCATCCAATTTGGCTCCATCATTCACACTGCAAGATTGACTGAAATTGCAATGCATATACTCAGTTTTTCTCCTCTAATCATCAATCCATTTGATTCTAATGCCTTTCTCCAACATTCAACTTTATCATTCAATCCATCTTTAGTTTCATCAATCAAAATAATATCATCAACAAATTCTTCATGTATCTGTGTATCTCTACAAACTACGACAAAAAATTAAGCAAGATAAAATGTCCACCCAAAATACATATTGTCATATTCTATCCACCAATAGATCTCAAACAACATCGTCACCAAAATGGGAAAATAAATATGCATCAAAATTTACTTATAACTTCATCATGTATCCGTGTATCTCTACAAACTACGACAAAAAATTAAGCAAGATAAAATGTCCACCCAAAATACATATTGTCATATGGTTTATAGGACACAAAAAATTTCTCATCAGTATAAACATAACTAAACTAGGGTTTCCGGGACCCACCATCCACCTCCTGTATAGATTGTTACATGAATCTACATATCATCTCTTGTTCACCCATAGAATTTGGAAACACTACTTCCACATTCAACAAAAAATCACATATCAAATTGGAGACTATACACTGTATTAGGAAAAGCAAAACTAAATCACATTCACTAAACCCACTATATTTTCTAGCATCATATTCTGGGTAATATGAAAACAAAAGAGCAAATAATTAATTGATAATCAAAGTATCACTATTGCACAAATACATGATGACATGATAAACTTATATTTCAATCTTCTTTCTTTCCATAATTGATATAAGTATGAAATTGACAACACAAGACACGAAAGCCACTCAAATGATTCAGAACCTAGATGATGACATTTGTCACATATCATATTCTCTAGGACATATTCTTGAAGAGCAATATGAAGACTAAATAATCATTATCCACTAACAGACTGATGTCATCTAAATTATAGTTTTTACTTCACACTTATATTTTTTAGAGGCTTGTTATGAGGTGCATACTCTGTATGAACTCTTTATTTTTCTATCTCCATTCACATAATATTTCTAGTTATGGTACTTCTTATACCTAAACACAAACACAAAGAAATGTGATTCTATATTTCCTTCTATGTAATCCGCTTCTCATAGTTGTGTATTAGATTTTCCTCTATTAATGTAAGGATATTTTATTAAAATAAAGGGACATAGTGAGAGAGAGAGAAACAAAGGAAATGACAAAGTGGGAGAAAGGATGAGAAAGTCAGTTTTACCCTTTATTTTTAGGAGAGAGAAAATATAAGAGGAGGGAAGTGATAAGTGAAATAAGTACAAGAGAGGAAAGTAAGACACTAGACCATAGATAATAAGACACTAGACAAGAGAAAACATAACTAACACATGAAAATATGGTACTACTAAAATAACCTACACCATTCTATTTAATGTATTTTTTTGACATTATTGACTAATAATATAAAAAACAACACATGTTATTATCTTTAGGTTGTGTTATAATGTGTTTTGTACCACTTATTAATGTACAATTTCCCACAACCTCTCTCCTCCCTCCTATTTTTCTCATTCTCTCCTTTTTCAATTACTTCCCTATACTTGTGTTCACATGTGACATAGTGGAGTTTCTATTACATTTTAATGTATACTTTCCAACCACTTTTGACTCCTTCCTATTTGTCTCTTTCTCTCTTTTCTGACTACTTCCCTCCTTTATTACATTCATGTATATTATAGTGAGTTTTATTTCATATATTAATTTTTTTTATTTCCCTTTACTTCTCTCCTTTTGATTATTATTCTTTTTCTCTCTTCCTACTACTCCCCTCCATTTGTGTTTACTTGTGTTATAATGTGTTTTCAATCACATAGTAGTGTGTTATTTACCAATACTTTCCTCCCTTTCATTTTTGTATCTCTATCTCTTCCCACTTCATTCCTCTTGAATTTGTACTCAAATGTGTTATATTCCATTTTGTATCACACATAAATGTGTTATTTCCTACTACATTTCTCTTTCCTTAAATTCCTCTCCTTCTCTCTTTCTTCAATATTTTGTCCTCCATTTGTTTTAAAATTTTAAACACATTATAACATATTCTTTGTTACATATTAATGTGTTAATTTCCACTAGTTCCCTTCTCCCTCCTATTTTTACAATTCTCGTTTTTTCCACTACTATCTCTTCCATTTATCTTCAAATGTGTTCTAATGTGTTCTCTACACATTTAATATGCTATTTCTTACTACTTCTCTACCTTTTTTCTCTTTCTTTTTCTCCCAATTACTTCCCACCTCCCTCCCTCTTATTTCCACATTTTGTATCTTCCACTATTTTCCTCATCCCTTCTCTTCTCATTTATTCCCTCCTCCCACCCTCCTATTTTATTCTTCTCTTGTCTCCCTACTTCTTCCATTCCTCTAGTCTATTTTTATCTCATTCTCTCTTCCCATTCTTTCTCTCCTCCCTATTTCTCTCTCTCTCTTTCTAAATACTTCCCTCCTCATTTTCTCTTTCTCTCTCTCTTCCCACTACTTCCTTATTCCTTTCTATTTTATTTATCTCTAGAAATACTTCTCTCCTCTTTTTACATTTTCTCTCCTCCCACTACTTCCCTCCTATTTTAGGTTCTCTCTCACCACCTCTCTCATTTCCTTTTTCTCTACTATTTTATTCTCTCTGATAGTATAGTGACACAACAAAAATCACACCCGTGATGTCAAAAATATCCCATCCAAACATCACTACGATTGAAGGATTGTCCTCTTGTGACTTAACTTTTAGTAAGAGGCCAAAGCTGACTACAACTTGTGTTTTAAAACTGACTACACAAGCATTTTCCTTTGTACAAGTTGCTCCTTCCTACATATACTCAGACATGGGTCTCCATGTGTGCCTAAACATATACGAAAACATACCCTCTTATGATGAATTTGGGAAAGGCAAGAGAGAGGGATATGCTCAAGTTCTATACAAATAGTAACTACTTTTTAAAGGTTAAACATATTGTAATTGGTAAGCATCGACTTTATATTATGAACTTCTTTGTTAGTGTTAACTTATCAAATAAAATCTTAGGATTAAGTTTATTAATACCGTTCTATACTAACAACATGTAAATAAATGATATTACGTGATTCATACCTATAAAATTAGAGGGTTAGAGACAATAATATGATATCAAATATCAAACCACCTTGCTCACTAGTTTTATAAGGATAAACATGATGAATATGCTTATCTTTCTTGTTTATTTCTTACTATCTAATTACAGATGTGAACATGTCATCTGAACATCAAGAGATAAGCCAATGTGATTCTAATGTCCAAAATTAAGATAAAATAAGCCAATCAGTAACTTCCACCAACTATTGATTCAAGAAACAAAAGGTAGGAATGCACTATTAAGCGAGAAGAAAAAATAAATACAACATGAATATTGATCCAAGGCAAGAAGCAAAATGCTATCTCATTTAGAGAATTGTATCATGGGAATATGTAACTTAAGGCTTTCCTTCCTATGGGTTCAAATTCATGGTTGTATGTCTTTCCCTCACCATGAAAATGATTTGATTCTTAGTTTGGATGTATGACTCACACAAACACTTACTCTCAGGTATATGCTTTGAAATATTTTTACTGAGAGTAGGAACTTGAAGAAATAGTTGTTGTAAGTCATACTTTCTTCAGTATTATGAGGAACTAAGTTTTTCTCTTTATGAGGTGAAGAAAATGCATTCTGGATTGATCATGTATCTGCTTTCTTTTATTAGGATCCAACATGTCAATGAATTGGATATATATATAATATTTATCAAAAACATGATAATAAGAATATTTTATCTCCGAGGATTCATAAAAAAACCATCCAAAATGAATCTTATATATATATATATATATATATATATATATATATATATATATATATATATATATATATATATATATATATATATATATATATATATATATATATATATATATATATGGCCCATCTTTAATATCCGCCCCCCATTTCAGTTTTTTTTTCAAGTTGGTTACTTTTGACATGTAGAGGGTTACTTTACCTTGCAAACTGTTGAGTTTCATGCATAGATTGTTACGTTTGTAACAACAGATTTGAAAACATGGTTACATATATATATATGTTGTGTATTTTGTATGGGATTACTTTTTTAGTCATATAGTTACTTTTTGATCAACACATTTACTTTTTTTGATAGTAAAATTACTTTTCTGGTCAGAAAAGTTACTTTTTTGGCTGTCGGGTAGAGAAATCCAGGCTACCCATGTGGGTATTAAATAAACGCCCTATATATATATATATATATATATATATATATACTCTCTCACACACACAAATAGACACACACACACACACTTCACAAACACACACACACACACACACACACACACACACAGATATATATATATATATATATATATATATAGATAGTACATACATGTATATGTGTGTGTGTGTATATCTAAATAGATTAGAAACTTAATATGACTTATGTAGCAAAAATAGATTTCTTATATTTATGAAAATATCTAGGGTTTTTGGGAATGAGTTACTTTCCCATGAGGTAATGCTTTGAGGTGTTGTTTATACATGTGTTTCATTTTTGATACTCAATGACATACTTTGTACCAAAGGATATCTAGGAAAAGGAATCTACATCTCATATTACAACAAGAATTTATGGGTCACACATCTAAATGCAAAATTCATGAGTACCTTTGATAGGTTCCAGTTTCCAAATGTCGTGTAGGTTCTAAGATAATTGTGTGGGATATGGACTCATCCTGTGCATATTTCTGCAACAACTAATAAAACAAATTTAACAATTGGTTGATTTGTTTGGGTGTATTCATGTATTGATCCAATGTGATCTAGATAGGATTCACATTATATTTACAACTTCTAATGATGATATAAAGAAAGCATATACCACAAATTGGGAACAAAGTAGATGATTTTTTTTGCTTTTACGTTCTAATGGCTTAAAAGAAACTACATTGTTCTAGGTGTTTCCTAGAATTACAAGATTACTATTAGAGTTAATCCTTGATGATGATGAATATTTTCTATGAGGATATCTGAAGTTTACTTTATCATGACAAATTGTATTTGAAGGATACTTTTTTCTATGAAAATGGAATTTCAATAGTCGTTCTATATTTATATATGGACTAAGAAATTCCCTTGTGATGTTACAAATACATCTGAACACACTTGCCATTTTTAAGGCTTGTGCTAGAGGCAAAGTCATTGCCCAATTTTTTTTGGATGGAATCCATCTAAAATGTTAGAGTTTAAGTATTGGTAAAAATATATTAATAATGTGTGTGTAATGAAGAGTTACATATTGACATATCAATTCCTAGATGGTCATAACTCATAACCATGAGGGAAACCATATTTGGTTCATCCCTTTCTCATATATGCATATACATACTCTCAATGGTGTGGGGGTGGAAGAGTCAATGGTGCCTTCTCATTTTGTCATTTGGTCTCCTATTGGAACCATCTTCCTTTAGGAATAACACATCTATGCAAGAGAACTCAAGTTTTATCCACTTTACGTTGTCAAATAACAATGCCCTAGATCGACGTCTAGTATGAGAATTGAAATTTATTACATTTCATCACAAAACTATTTCTTGCAAGTGTACACAATTTATTGTAATGGATTTGAGAATCATTCATAAGGATTGCAAGAGTCACGCATACAATATATTAGACATCTAGTAGCTAACTCCATTTGAGTTAGGGAGACTGGTTATGAACTAAAAATAGTAAATTAAAATGTTGAGGGTAATCTAGTTATCAAGTGAGATGATGTAAGATAGATACAACTAGATCAGGTTACTGTCACCTCGACCAAATTACTCATTCAATGACAATTATTGGATTATAGACATGAACTAACTGAGTTATTTTCATTACCACCCTACCCAACCTCTAGTTGAACTTGGGTAGAGCATGTAGAGTTAGTGGAAAATGCCTCCAAAATTGACTATTTGTACTTATGAGTTAGAGCATGACAATAAGATGTGTAACATGACCTTCCTCTATTAGGGTCAATGTTAGATCTTCGTTCTATAATGGTTTATTAATAAACCTCCATTCTCATGGTCATTTTAAAGAGATCTTACATCTAGAAGGACCTTTTGTAAAAGAATTCAGTTGATATGCATATGATACAATAATTATAGTAAATAAGTATCCTGATCAAAGGACGTATCTACCTACTTAAAGATAGAAGTAGCCTCACATATCTGAGATGGACTTACAAAGATCTAGGAAGGAGATTAATCCCATCTCTGATACATAGAATAGAAGAAGATAGAAGTGTAGGAATAACCATCGTATAGGAACTACTTTCTCTCTATAAAAGCTAATACATGATCTCCTTCAGATCTCTATGTAATACTGGCATGTCATCAACTAACTAGTCCATTAGTCAATCTCCACAAAGACAAAGTGAGGGTGGTGAGTAAGTATGTGGTTGACCGTATGAAAGGTGTTTGTGGAAATATGATTTTATCATAGATAAAACACATATGATGAATAGAGGAGGCCGTCGAAGGCTGGAAGGAGGGCGGCATGGCCGTATCTTGACCTTACTGCAGCGACAGTTAGGTCACGCGAGGTGGGAAACGACCGAAGGTGACATTTGACAGAAATACCCCTCCAAACCTTGCTAAACCAGTAAATTACGCAAGGTTAAATTAGACAATCCGTTATGTTTCCAAAGCCAAGCAACATTGCATGAGATTGACGACGTGGCGCTCTCTAATTGGCCGAAAGGTATATTTTCTTGCATAAATCATAACTCAAGATTGGTAGCTCCGATGGAAATATGCAAAATATGAAAATTGATTAGGAGAACACGTAGAATTCAATAAAAATACTTTTAGAATCTGATTTTGTTCCTATTTGCAAAAGTATGCTAAATTAATGGAAATTGCTTTGAAATCATGTTAGGAACCCTAATTGAAGTTAATGGTTAAATTCATGATACTTAATTGACAAAATTAAGTAATAGCAACCTGTTGAAATGTTAATGATGAACTTGAACCAGATGTATATGAATTATCACATGGCTTAGGATTTTACACCAATTATGAATGATTAAGCAGTTAGAAACCCTAACTTAGGGTAAAAGAGGAAAAGATCATATTTATTTTGAATAATGTGAAAATATGTTGTTAAATGATGGTTCTGAGCTCTTTCAAGTATAAAATCTCCTAACTATGGATGAAAACCCTTAATTTGATAACTAGGGTTTTAATGTGAAATTAATGACAAATATAGTTCATATGCGACTTAGACCATAATGAACTATGAATTGATGATAAATGAGCATAATGATCTTGCCATGGATTAAAAGGATAAAAATAGTAGCTTTAATGTAAAAGAAGCTTAATGAACTTAATTAATGGTTAATGGTGCCTTTAATCTGAAAATAGGGTTATATGTTGTTAAGATAACCTTAATGTTGAAGAATGGATGAGATAATTAGGGTTTATGAGTAATGGTATAAAATTAGGGTTTAAAATAGTAAAAGATGAAGGGGAACCCTAATTGCAATGGAAACCCTAAAAGTGAACTAGAAACCCCTAGGAAGCGAGCTAGGTTTAATAGATCTTGATGACCTGAGTAATAAAAGGAAATTGTATGCATGTTTCAGGATCTTATTGAATGCTTGCTTGCCTGTTGTTGATTGGATTATTTCTGTCTCACATCAGCTTGACAGGTATGTGGTTACGGTTATGAATAATCGCTCTAGTTTCATGGCAATTCCCGAACGCTTTATCGGTTGCTTGGAAATAACTTCTGGATGCCTATTTATTTCATGCAACTATAAAATGACTATGATTATCACTATAAATGTGCATACATGACAGGCTCAGATCTTGGTCCACCTCTGTGGCTTTGCAAAGGTTAAAAATGGGTAACCTAGATCAAGGTCTAGGTTATCGTGAGTTAGAAATTGGGCTACCCACATGTGGTGCCATGAGACTCTTTAGTATGCCATGAGTTAAGGAGTGGGCTACCTATGGGTAGTGCCATGTGACTCAACCCTAGAAACTAGTTCACCTGTAAGGTGGGATCATGAGGGGTTTAATGGGGATCTACCATAAGGAAGGTAGTATCCAGGTCCACTGTAGGGACAACGTAGAGGCTGGTAGTTAATGGGGATTAGTTAGAGTGCTCAATCCCTACATACCCCATTATCCCACTGTACCGACATATTTTGAAATACATGTATTAAAATACAAGGAGGATTAGTTAGAGTAGAATTCATATGTGGATAGAAGTTTAGAGATCTAAGTTTTCAAAAGGTATGCAAAGTTTTTATTTTTACCATATTTCAGTATAGCTGGTAGAATTTAATAATTGTTATTGATTATTTGTCGAACCTTTGATCCTGTTAATTGGGATAATGGCTCTGACCTTCTGGTCTCCCTTAATTGGGGGTTACCGGGAGGCGGGGTCATTACAAGACCTTAATTGAACAGTCAAAAATCGAGTCTCGCTGCAATCCAGCCCTCATTCGCTCAGCATACAATCACCCTACCGCATCACCAGACTCTAGATTTCCCACTACAATCTAGTGATCTGCCACAATAGTTGTGAATATCAAAGTCATTGCTTAGATGTCATAACCCCTCCACAATATTCAGTGAAGGTTAGGAACCAACTATTTTGACTGATATGAAGGTAACAATTCTATTCTTGTCTTCCTGCAAAACGATCTTCACTATAGGTTGACCAAGATTTGACGACACACCAGTTCAGACCACGATGACTTCATCTGCGACTGCTGAACATCCACCTTAGCCCGAGGAAACTATCTTGTCCCTCAATTTCTCCCCAAAGAACAAATACTATTTTTTTCCCTTATTGGTTTTTCTTACTGATTCACCTCGACGTCTAGAATTCTCCCACTCTCGATGTTGTTGGCTTGAGATTGGTCTCTAATTTCCTCCTCCAAGGTGACCAGTATCTATTGTGGGTCTGGTTTCTTCCATAACCAACCCAAGATGTGGTTCATGTCTTTCTCTTCCTGCTCCTACAACAGATGACCTTCAGGGTGGTTCCGACAACTCCACCACCCAACTGTGATCTGGGAGAGTTCGATCAACAAAGATGAAGATGATACAACTTCTAGCTTCTTGTGTATTAAGGAAATCAAAGTACTGCCTTGGGATCATGTAGCTTGGTTAGGCACTCATTCTGTCGTTCTTCATCGTGGGGATGATGAACAATCCAAAGTGGTTTTTTCCATGTTTACCCCCGAGATTTGGCTTTCTAGGTTATGCCTTAATGGACATTTTTGGAGTCTTGCTGCCTGATTCAATAGTCGATCTCATGTGTGAGCCTTAGACAAGTGGATGGCTCTATTTAGTCCAACTAAATAGGTCCCACCATCTCTATGGATATTTTATTGTCCTATGTGGATTTTTAGTGATTTCTGATTCGTCAGGTTTTACTAAAATCATAGTAATTACATATGTGATCAGAAAAATACATATAAATAGTCGTTGAAAAGCATTATTCGAGCTAAACATGACTACAATGTTTGCAAACCCTATATCTAGTGTCTCTAACCATGCTATCTTATAATACCCAAATTAGGGTTTAGGATGTTATTTAAGGTGATAATTAATATAAATTATGTAATTTTAGGAACATAGGTGTCGATCAAGGTCAAGGAGACTAAGATAGGATCTCCCTTGATCCAGTTAAGAGGGTCATGACACTATGCATATATACCTTGTATGAATTGCATTTTATGTATGCTTACATTTTAAATTCCATGTTAATGAATTAAATTAAGATAATGATCACGTCTCAAATTATACTACTGCTTGTTGTTTGTTATCTTCATAAAGTCCTATGCTAATCACGAATGCTCTATAGTTTATGGCTATGATCATGTAATGTTTAAGAGATTCAAAGAAGAATCATGTAAATCATATAACATTAATTTCAAGATTAAGAGGGAGAATCCCCATGATGCTGATTAAGATAACACATTTAAGTTGTAAATTGTACCTCTTTATATAATTTTTTTCTTTATGGAATTGATGAGCACTTTGGTGCAATAAAGATGCACCTTGACTGGCCTGATGAACACTTTGGTGCAATTATTGGATGACGACAATTTACATTGATGTAACGATAAGAATAATGATGTTAATAATTAAGATAAGAGAATTAAGTAACTTATTATATGTTTCTTGCAATTATGAACCTTTATGGTCATTATGGCTTCCTAGCAATGATGGGATTTCCGAGCATGATGTACCCCAAGTGGGCAGTGATGGAGAGAATGCAAATAGTAATGTTTGTTAATTCATTTATGTAATGAAAAATAGAGTGTGATGATAATTCTTAATATTAATTCATGTCAAGTTTATTTCATTTCAAGTATATATGCTTATTTTCAGTTCTTATAAAATGTATAATGCCGCTTAAATACGTTGTTGCTTTGTTTCGGAAGGTCATGGGATGAGTTGTCCCTAGATCAAGGAGCAAGAGAGGATTGAATTGAGCCCTTCAGAGTTTTGACATCAAAGGAGACTTTAGCTTGGTGGGGTGTCATCTACCACTCAGTAGATTCTTTAGTTTAGTTTATCATTCCATGTTTTAGATTTGCTTACTCTACATGTATTAGGCTTGAGATCAAGATGAGACTATTTATGTTTTTCCCTTCTAAGAGCAATGTATAAATCTATAGTTTGAGTAATGCATGGTGTTTCATTTATCTTGTTGCTATGTATATCATGTTTTGTAATGTTCCTCCAAGCCACATGATCCGTGTTATGAACAACATAGGGTTTGATTCCACTGATATATATGTGCTTGCAGGGGCATTACAATATGGAATTAAAGCTATGAGTAGATGGACATTAAGCTAAAGATTCACATGTTCTAAGCCCTAGGTATAAAAGATTAAGTTAAATATATGGGAAACATAAGTTAGATAAGGGTTAGTATTATGTGCCAAAATGTTTTGGATTTTTGTGTTAACTCTAGAATTGTACATAGCATGCTCTCGCTTTTTCCCATGTGTTTGTGGCATGTGACATAGGCTCATGGTATTTTGTGGAGAGAATGCTATGTATATTATCATGCTTGTTTTATCCTGTCAAGTGCATGCGGTATGGGACATGTGCACGAGGGAGGTGCTAAGGTAACTGTCATAATACATGTCATCTATGAATATATGACTGGCCGACATGTACCCAAAGGTGACAATAAAAAAGAAGTTCGCATTAAAAGTTTGAAACATATAGTCATCTAAGCCTAACATATACATAGTAAGACCAAGCATGCATAGGAAGAGTAGATATTTGACATAGATAAGAAAGTAAGATCCATGGTAGAATCATAACCCCTAGAGAAGAGGTAACAAAGGTCCTTTTTCATGTCAATGATGATTTTAAATGGATTACCCTCATGTTGGTTTCAATAATGAGGTCTAGATAGTGTTTTACCTTGAGAATGATACTTTAATATGAAATTAGAAAGTAGTGTACATTGAATATGTAAAACCCTAATGTGGGTAGTATGGGGAAATTTTCGAGGATGAAATTTATTTAAGGTGGGCAGAATTGTAACATCTAAAAAAATTCAGACATATAATTTAGAATTTTCAGTGGAGGCTTTATGATAAGGATAATTAATGGACTTCATGAAAATAACTCCATCTTATAAATTTTGTTTACATTGTAAAAATGGTATATCTTGTTCCTTTATGCATTAAATAACCTACCTTTATATTAATATGAAAAACTACTCTTGATAATTCCTTAAAATCTACATAAAAAGATAACTATTAAGTCTTGAAGTGGAGTTTCACGCTCAATGAAGAAACTGCACTCAACTAGTTCATTAAGGTAAGGATAATTCACTTACCCCACATTATAATACACACATTGTTATAACCTTAATTTTTCTTGTATTTAAATAATTGAAATGCAATTATTCTATAAAAAGATGCTTGTTTAGAAATTTGGGTGCTTTGTTTTGAAGAATGGATTTCTTAGAAAATTTCCCTTGAATGATGAATTTCATGAATTCTATGGTGCCATTAATCCAATGATGTATAAAAGGGAAAAAGGATAAAAGAAAATCCCATATTAAGCATAAAGAAAAGAAATAGATGATACTTGTATGTATATGTGAGAATTATGTAGAATTCTCTACTAAGAAAAGAAACCAAAATAAAGAAAATAGAAAAGTAAGAAAGAGAAAAGGATTAATTTTGATGCTTTAAATGCATAGAATAGAGTGAGACCTACATATGAAGAGAAGTCCCTTTTCTTTTTGAGTTTTGGTTCCAATATTTGCACACGAGTAGATTAAGTCATTAAAAAACTTTCCCTTAAAATTTAGGATTGAAAAGTTGCATGTTTTGAGATATATAGATTTTATAAAAATCCCTAAAGTGACCAGAATATCATTAAATGTTACAATTTCTATTCATATTAGAATTTAATTTAATCAACCTTTTATCTTGGCGCACAGGTTTTGGACCATTGGATCTGAGATCCAACAATGGAGTGCTTATCCTCTACCTTTGGCCAACTAAGGAAATAGAACTCGAACTGGTTACTTCGAAGGTGATTTCCTTACGTTTCAGTGCACGAGCACGTGTGAAAATCATACCAATGAGTTCGTGGGATCTCTCTAGCCCCTCCACTCACTGAAACCCTAGTTGCAACTGCTCTCTGTATCCCTCTCTGAGTACTAGGGTTATAAGAAATTGGGGTTAAGGCATCCTCCACCAAACAATAAAAATCATGTAATCAAGATGTCACCGACATAATTTATGATGCTCTAATGCTCTAAAAACTTAGAATGAGTTTAATTACATGATTATGTGAATCAACATGGCTTGTACCAAGACTGTCACCATATCCTACGACACTCCCTAGGATCATGATGAAAGTAGGCCCTCCCACTAGAAGAGGAGGTCTCCAGAGAAGAAGAGGAAAGCAATGGAAGAAGAGTCCTCTGGGAAGAGGAAGAGATCTAAGGGAACCTCTGAGGAAGGATCAGACCCTAAACCTATCCCCTTCGACAACCAAGCCTAGGGAAAGACCAAAAAGATGAAAAAATGTTAGAAGATGAAATCAAGCCCAAAGAGAACTCGATTGATGGCACATGACCTACAGTCCGACAAGTAGTGGTCCACACTCCCAATGCTCTGTGGATAGAACAATAGAGGAAGTTGAATGAGGCTATTAGTGCCCTGACCCTCAAGAACATAGCCAGAGATGAAAATGGTGAGACACTACCCTTTCATCCATGCATGGGAGCCACCATTCTGGACCTCATGAAGCTGAACATTGAGCAATTCTGGGGAGAAGATGTTGGGTTTTAGGGGAGGCAGAGAATGCAGCGGAAATAAAAAAATTTCTCCTCCCCAAACCCAGAACAAGGAAATGCGTCAACGTCTATACAATAGGAAGGGATGGTTTGTGGAATCATACCTTGTCCCGAGGCTTGCTCGGCGACAATACCTCGCAGCTTGCGCGGTCTTCACCTCCGGTCTTGGACGGTGTCTGTGCAGCTCCTGGTTGCACCAGGACTGACGACTCCTGGTCTCACTGGGACTGTCGGGATTGACAGTTGTCCTTCGAGCGGTAGAAATCTCCCGCCTCTGAAGTAGTCCACACTGACCACCTGGAACTCCAATCTCCTTGTCTCACAAGGAATTGGAAGGAGTCGCACCCTCCTGTCGGCGTACTAGTCACCGACACACTCTCCTGCCACCAGTCACTTTCTGTAGTTGTCTTTTCCTTGTTGTGCCTCCCTTATCGGGTAGCACTTGCTCGGGCTCTCTTGGTTGCCAAAACAAGAGAGAATGACAACTTTACAGAGCAACTGGTTGCACTGAGTTGTTCTTTGAGAAGCCCCCAATACCCCTATATATAGGAGGGTCATGGGACAGGGTTCTCTATCCCAGGCAATATGGGACTAAAGCAGGAGTAGAAGGGTTCGAGATTTTCCACAAAAACAACCAACTGCGCAACCTGAACCTATCGTTTAATTTCTAAAACGGTCGGTTGGGGACCTGAGCCGGTCGGTTGACACCTCAACCAATCGGTTGGGACCCATGAAACAGCCAGTTCACTTCTGAACCGGTCGGTTCGTGGTCCTTGTCAGTTCCCGATTGACTTTTCCTCTTTTGTTTCTAATTGGTATCAAATACCAATCCTTGTTCCAATCAAATTGGGCAAGTGAAATGAAAAGAAATTTCTCACCAATCCTACTTTCCCAACTTGCTCAGTTGCAACAGTTGAACCGATCATTTCAACACTTGAAGAAATCATATCACCCTATCCATGAGCCGATCGACTCACCATCTGGGCTGATCGGTTCACCAAGCTCAACCGATCGGTTCATCACATGAGTCAATCAGTTGGGAGTGCAGATTGTGCATAATCAGTCAATTGCAGTTTCAATCAATCTGATACTCCAATCGATGTGTCCAACACCTTGAACATTATGATATTGAGCTATTGATTAATTGAGTGTTTAATTGAACTACTAAACTCCTTTAGTAATCAATCTAAACATTGTTTTTGGACAAAACTCCTCTTCCAGGTTAAATCCTATGTGTGTGACCCTGTAGGTCCATTTCACGTTGGTAGTGAAAATCCATAACACTTATGACTTCATAAGCAAAGAGCGGTGCCTAGTCACACATCAGTGCTACCCAAGTAATATAGAAAGTTGGAGAACAACTTTCAATCCTACAATCCGTGAATGGTGTTACAGTGAATGTATAATTCCTTTATTACTGATATCCCGAATGAACTCGAGGCATGGAACAGTCATCCTATCAACGTTCATTCACTTTCTTGATCTCATAGTAGATTGGAAGAGATATGTATGACATCAATATCACATACTGATTCACACATGCGTGCACGCCTTTCTCAATCCTACTCATCAAGTGGCCATGGATATCAAACTCCCTCAAGAGGGACAAATCCCATATCTATCACTCACCCCTCAAAAGCCCCATGTGTCAAAGCCACCCAATCATCACCTTTATAACAACCCATGTTTCAGGACTGCGTTTGATGATGTCAAAGTGTGCCCAACAACATGTGTTGAGTGTAGTGATTTTAGGTCAAAGAATCACACTCACCACCATCACTGTGAGTACTAACTGTGACTACCATGTCATGGTTCTATGTGTCAAACTCACGGTGGGTCTGTCTGGTACACTTGTTCTCTAACAAGTACCTATGTGTTTGGTTTGATATCTGTATATCATGACTAATGAGATTTTGTCATCAACCAACACCACAATCTAGTCGTGTGTGTCATTGTTGTCTATCTACCTTCCACAATGACATACGACTAGGGACATAACAAGAATGTACAAACTCTTAGCATCCGTATGATCTCATCGTTCAGGTCCTCAACCTGAAAGCAAACGTCATTGAGTACTGTCATTCTCTAGACATTCAATCTGTTCTATCACTATCTCATATGACTGAACCAGAAAGAATTGGAAGCTTTCCTTTGATGTTTATCAAATCAATCTTAATGTATCCCACCAATCATCCCATGATTGGCTCTCAGGGCATACATACCAATATACTCCCACTTGCACTACGAGACAATCACCCTTGAATCATATTCATAGTGATCTTCAAACATGTCCCACATGTTATTGTTCTCTAGTGAGAACATAGTGAGTTATGACAACACCTTGCCAAAGTAAGTACAAATTGCATGTCTCACATCTCTTCGTTGTACGTCACACGTATGAGATGGATTTGCCGTAATATGCGATCTAGTATTCCTTTGCTAACCTTTAGCCACATTGCATGATCAAGGATTCCATACTTATCATCAATGATTGGAATATCTATAAGTTCATCTCATGAACTTCCAGATCCATATAGTATCTACTGTTGTTCTCAACGCATAGATACTCGACATTTCCTTTTAAATGGTTTTATTGGAACACTTCCAATTATCAACAAACTTTCACTTTTATATATCTTATATATAATTTGCGATTAATTTTCTATCCTTTCGGAAGTTCGCATCAATGTAACTCTTTACATTGAACTCTTCCTTATCTCCATAGAACTAGTACTTCTCAAGTACTTATCAAGTTCTCATGGTATTCCAGTAACCCTTACTGGAAGTAGACAGACATCCACTCGTCATGTCCCACATACGAGTTATCAGGATGAGCACATCATATTGCCATGTCCTACATACAAGATGATGAATGAATTTTGTTCTTGCCATGTTGATACATGCAAGATAATGGGATGATTACATACATGATAGATCCATATCTATTCTTAGTGTTCCCATTCTTCATAAGAATTGGACACTTGGCCTTGGGATACTAACTCCATGTAACATGGACAAGCTTTCTCCCACTGAATATGTGCATACTGAACCCTTCAGTACAGATTGCCAATGTATGCTTTCTCCTCTTTTAGGTCAAGAGGTTTTTGAGAACTATCTCTATAGATCTCTATTCCTATCACATAGGAAACATCTCTATCTTCCTTAAAGATAATTTCCACTTTTGGATTTCCATTCTAGAACATTTCCATTTCACATCAACATGTGGAATGTGAACACGCTCCCACTAAATCACAGATCCCTTCTTTATCTTTGACATATCAGTCAAACCTTTTGAATATATCATCAAAGTAAAGATCCAATTCTGAGTTGCTTGTACTCAATCAATCACATTGATTAGTCCATTGTAACTTATAGACTTCATTTGCATTAGTGGATTCATAAACCTTATAGGTTGTGTCACGTACACATCCTTGTTTTATTCCTCATAGGAATGTGGTTTTAGTATCCATATGCCAAATGTATTAGTCATTAAGTTGTAATCAACAAGCATCATCCTTCTCAAAATGTTATCCATGTGTCTTAACACTTAAGATTCATTTGCACTTATGGATTTCATCCAATGGGTGCTACCATCAAGGTCATACCTTATGGTTCACATGGATGTCATTTAGGATGTAATGGTCATAGACCATAACTAAAAATTCGGTTCCTCATATTCATCTAGATAGTTGACTCATCACATGAACAACTCATCACATAGATAAACGAGGTGTATCAGTCAAGGATATAAGAACTTACAACTCCTTGTGATTCTTAATGTCATTTATTAGTGTGGGGTATTCTTTATTTAAGAAAAATTTAATTATTTGATAATCATTGTCTAACTCCTTAGAGTATGATTCCTTCTTGATTTAGACATCACCATGCCTTAATCATGAGTTCACTATGATACACTATCATAATCACTCATAAGGATCTCAAACATTTGGTCCAAGTATTTCATTCATTGATCTCATCAAGAATTAACACTTTACTAAATTTGCACTTCATTTATGATAATCTTGAACACTTCAAGATATTCATATTGGTATTTCTCTAAACACCATTTGAAGTATTAGCATTTGTTCCAATAGCTATATAAATACATCACATGTATTATACCTAATAGGACAATCATTCTCCTACTACCATTAGTGAAGATTGATTAATCATGTCCAAGATATTCATGTCTCTTACTGGTTCTCTAACCAAAAGATTCTAGATTTATCCATCACATGGAAACTAGAAATGAATTTCTCATGATTGATGCTAATTTGATTGTTTGAGTTATCTATAACTTTTAGGTATCATTTTATCTTATGCATATCAAATACCACAAGATAAATAAGGCATTACCACAAAGATCATATCTTTAGAAATTGAAACATCTCTTTATTGATTGCCATCATTGTCATACAATATGCAAAAATAGAGTGTTTCTATCTATTGGAAAATATGAAATAGCAGTTCATAATTGTATTACATGCGTTTTAGGCTGAAAATAAACTAAAGTAATCCTATCTATGGTGGCAACACTTGCCCCATTTATTAAGTGCTTTACACTTTACATCTTGGTATCATATACCTCAAAAGTGTTACAAGTTTACTTTCATGACACCTTTAAGTAGAGACGTCCGTCGCCTCCTTCTTCTTTTGTTCTTCCAGATAGAGAGGACAATTCCTTTTCCAATGTCCTGGCTTTTGACAATGGTGGCAATTGCCTTTCTTGGTCATGCCTCCCTTGGCCTAGAGAGCTGAAGACGACTTGGGCTCCTGGCTAGAATCAGAACCTTTCTTAGCTTTGCCCTTGCCCTTTTGCTTGGACTTGCCTTTCTTGCTCGTGATCACCATCACAGACTTAGGCTTGTCTTTCTTCATCTGTGTCTCAGCTGTCCTCAACATGCCCAACAACTCTGACAGTGGCCTATCAAAGTTGTTCATGTTGTAGTTCATCACAAACTGACTGTAGGATTCTGGCAACGATTGCAGTATCACGTCAGTAGCCAACTCTTGCTTAGTGGAAATCCCAGTCTTGTCAGGTTCTCCACATACCCAATCATCTTGAGTGTGTGAGGACCAACTGGATCTCCTTCTGTCATGACACACTTGAACAGTGCCCTTGAGACATCGTATCTCTCTTGTCGTTCTTGATCTTCATACATGTTCCTGAGATGCTGAATCATCTCAATGACACCCATGTTTTCATGTTGTCTTTGCAACTCGTGGTTCATAGAGCACAACATCAAGCACTTTGCATCAATGGCATCATCAGAATGCTTCTTGTAAGCGTCCCTTTCTACCTTTGGTGCATTAGGAGCAGGTTCCTTTGGAGTTGGAGTATCCAGGACATAGAACTTTCGCTCTTGAGTGAGAACAATTCTCAATGTCCTATACCAGTCGTGGAAGTTTGTCCCATTTAGCTTGTCCTTTTCAAGGACCGATCGTAAAGAAAAGTGATTGTTGTTTTTTGTCATTTGTACTACAAAAGGAAATATGCAATTTTAGTCCAAAAACTCATTTTTGACTTATTTGATTGATTTGAAAAGTTGACGATATAATTAGACCTTTAATTAATTATCACTCCCACTATTTTACTTCAAATTGATAGCCCTCACCATCAATTTGGAAGATTGCAGCGTACAACTTTCTAGTGGGTAGGATCCTGAAATCCTCTAAGTCATGGACCAGCTTGGGCTGTCACCCACAACTTAGATCTCTCAGGTAGGCAACTCTTGCCAATTGCATCATATGAAACTATTGATAAGATGTCATATGCAACTCCTTGCCATGATCATCTCCATGCCTCAAGGTACTAGATCCTATCTAGGTCACCTTGTTAAGTCCGACCCAAAGCCAACATGATGAATATGCACCCTGCTTGGGCAGACCCACATATCCATCCTTCACGCTTCCACGAGATAGATGGTGCACCACGCTTGGGCATTCCCATACTTGGTCGATCAAGCTTTTCACGTGTGTCGCATTTGGAAGGCATCTAAAACTTAATATTTAATGAGGGATTTGGTTTTATATACATATACATATCCAATCACCACAATATATAGTACATATCATATACATGCTATATCCCACAGAAAACATGCAAAATGATAAAAGTGATGATTATGGCCATTCTATTGTGATTCCTTGAGACAAGAGGAATCACGGTCATGTAGGTCTACATCACATGCAACCTTTACAAGATGATCTCTATGCTTTGCCTTTCTGGGTTTGATCAACTCATCACATGAATGATCAGCTCGCCATCAGACTGGTAGGCTGGGTGCCACCAGCCGATCGGTTGGCTCCTCCAACCGATCGGTTCACCTGGTCGTCATGCATCTCATCATGGACGCCACCCGCTCGTTTCGCTCCTCGAACAAGTCATCAACTGATCGGCTCACTCCTTGAACCGATCGTCTCAAACGTCAATCGGTTGGTTCACGCCTTGAACTGAACGTCAATTGGTCGGTTCACGCCTTGAACCGATCGTCTCAGCTATCGTCAGGATGTCCTTCATTCTTTGACATAACAATAAATAAAATTCTATCCTATTTTACATTGTAAAAGGAGAAACCTCGATTTACATTCGAGGGGAGCAAAGGTAGGAAAGAAATCTCGAATTATTTCGAGTTACATTAGGAATAGGAGAAGGAATATCGGTGCACAGACCGAGATGCAAGCAACCACATACAACCATACACATATAGGGTTTATTGGCCATAACCACGCTATACATCCACCACAAAACTCGTTTAAGGGAGACGTGTATCGAGTGCATTAATAATACATATCATATATGTAAATTGGGATTGTGGATTTAGGATTGGACATGCATAAAGCCAATTTTATTCGCATGGTATGTAATAAATAAATGCGACAAACCAAAATCAATCATATCGATAATCCTAAAGTATAGAGCAGTTGACGTGACTTTGATACCACTGTTGGGTTTTAGGGGAGGCAGAGAATGCAGCGGAAACAAAAATTTTTCTCCTCCCCAAACCCAGAACAAGGAAACGTGTCAACGTCTATACAATAGGAAGGGATGGTTTGTAGAATCATACCTTGTCCCGAGGCTTGCTCGGCAACAATACCTCGCGGCTTGCGCGATCTTCACCTCCGGTCTTGGACGGTGTCGGTGCAGCTCCTGGTCGCACCAGGACTGACGACTCCTGGTCTCACCGGGACTGTCAGGATTGACAGCTGTCCTCCGAGCGGCAGAAATCTCCCGCCTTTGAAGTATTCCACATGGACCACCTGGAACTCCAATCTCCTTGTCTCACAAGGAATTGGAAGGAGTCGCACCCTCCTATCGGCATACTAGTCACTGACACACTCTCCTGCCACCGATCACTTTCTGCAGTTGTCTTTCCCTTGTTGTGCCTCCCTTATCGGGTAGCACTTGCTCGGGCTCTCTCGGTTTCCAAAACCAGAGAGAATGACAACTTTACAGAGCAACTGGTTGCACTGAGTTGTTCTTTGAGAAGCCCCCAATACCCCTATATATATAGGAGGGTCATGGGGCAAGGTTCTCTATCCCAGGCAATATGGGACTAAAGCAGCAGTAAAAGGGTTCGAGATTTTCCACAAAAACAACCAACTGCACAACCTGAACCGATCATTTCATTTCTGAAACGGTCGGTTGGGGACCTGAGCTGGTCGGTTGACACCTCAACCGATCGGTTGGGACCCATGAAATGGTCGGTTCACTTCTGAACCGGTCGGTTCGTGGTCCTGGTCAGTTCCCGATTGACTTTTCCTCTTTTGTTTCTAATTGGTATCAAATACCAATCCTTGTTCCAATCGAATTGGGCAAGTGAAATGAAAAAAAAATCTCACCAATCCTACTTTCCCAACTTGCTCGGTTGCAACAGTTGAACCGATCATTTCAACACTTGAAGCAATCGTATCACCCTGTCCATGAGCCGATCGACTCACCATCTGACCTGATCGTTTCACCAAGCTCAGCCGATCGGTTCGTCAAATGAGCCGATCGGTTGGGAGTGCAGATTGTGCAGAATCAGTCAATTGCAGTTTCAATCAATCTGATACTCCAATCAATGTGTCCAACACCTTGAACATTATGACATTGAGCTATTGATTAATTGAGTGTTTAATTGAACTACTAAACTCCTTTAGTAATCAATCTAAAAATTGTTTGTGGACAAAATTCCTCTTCCAAGTTAAATCCTATGTGTGTGACCCTGCAAGTCCATTTCACGTTGGCAGTGAAAATCCATAACACTTATGACTTCACAAGCAAAGAGCGATGCCTAGTCACACATCAGTGCTACCCATGTGAAATAGAAAGTTGGAGAACAACTTTCAATCCTACAATCCATGAATGGTGTTACAGTGAATGTATAATTCCTTTGTCACTGATATCCCGAATGAACTCGAGGCATGGAACAGTCATCCTGTCAACATTCATTCACTTTCTTGATCTCAGAGTAGATTGGAAGAGATATGTATGACATCAATATCACATACTAATTCACACATGCGTGCACACCATTCTCAATCCTACTCATCAAGTGGCCATGGATATCAAACTCCCTCAGGAGGGACAAATCCCATATCTATCACTCACCCCTCAAAAGCCCCATGTGTCAAAGCCACCCAATCATCACCTTTATAACAACCCATGTTTCAGGACTACGTTTGATGATGTCAAAGTGTTCCCAACGACATGTGTTGAGTGTAGTGATTTTAGGTCAAAGAATCACACTCACCACCATCACTGTGAGTACTGACTGTGACTACCATGTCATGGTTCCATGTGTCAAACTCATGGTGGTTCTATCTGGTACACTTGTTCTCTAACAAGTACCTATGTGTTTGGTTTGATTTCTCTATATCATGACTAATGAGATTTTGTCATCAACCAACACCACAATCTAGTCTTGTGTGTCGTTATTGTCTATCTACCTTCCACAATGACACCCGACTAGGGACATAACAAGAATGTACAAACTCTTAGCATCCGTATGATCTCATCATTCAGGTCCTCAACCTGAAAGCATACGTCATTGAGTATTGTCATTCTCTAGACATTCAATCTGTTCTATCACTATCTCATATGACTGAACCAGAAAGAATTGGAAGCTTGCCTTTGATGTTTATCAAATCAATCTTAATGTATCCCACCAATCATCCCATGATTGGCTCTCAGGGCATACATACCAACAGAAGACAAGACTGAGGTGGTCGAAAAAGCTTATGCCTGGCTTCTGGAAGTGGAGAATGACTTTCGTATGCTGGAAGTGCAGCCAAACAAGAAAGTCGCTTATGCTACTCACCTTATGGAAAGAGCAGCAAAGATCTGGTGGGAGAACCACATTATGGGATGAGATCTGAATGAAGGCACGATGGCTTTGACTGATTTTAGACCCATCTTCTCTGCCAGATTTGTGCCTGTCTCAACCAAGAAATAGATCGAGAGGGAGTTCACCTACCTAGTTCAGGGAAATCTCTCGGTGGCCAACTACGCCCGCAAGTTTTCCATTTTGAGTGGTTTGGTTATAGTTAACTGAGGAAATAAGGGTGTATAACTTTGTAGAACGTCTACATCCTACCACCAAGCCTCATGTAATGGTGAGCAAGCCAACAAACTTCACTGATACCTAAAACACCGCCCTGGACATGGAGAGGATGGTGATGCCTACACCAAACCCACCAAAGGGGTACCTGGGTTATGTTGAAGGTACCTATGGACCAAGGAATGACTATAGGAAAGGATAAGGATGCATCCATGCCAAAGGAAGACAGGGAGGAAAGGGAAAAATCCGCAATGAAAACTGCCCCAAGAAACCAAAACTGTAGAAAGTCACACTCAGGCAAATGCCACTTCAAGAAGAAGGTGTGCTTTCATTTCCAGCAAGGACACTTTTATTCTAACTACCCCCTTCCTAACTCAAGAGGACCAGGCCTAATAGAATCCCAGCCTATGGAAGCAACACCACCGAGAGTAGCAGTTTCACCAGCTGTAGTCCCACCTGTAGGAGAATGAAGGAATGCCCACGTTTTCACCATCGACAATGAAGAGGATAAAGTCGATGCTAATTGTTTGATAGATGGTAATAACCCTTAGAGTTTCGCTCCTATATTTTAGCTAAAGTGATGTAATTGTTTGACTTGTTATGGTAAACAATGTAGGCATGCTTGAGATCATGGGACACAACGTAAAAGCTTTGTTTGACTCTATTTCTACTAATACTTTTATTTTGAGAATTCTTGCAACAATGCTTTGTTTGGACATCAAGGATTTGGGATATGTTTTGGATGTCACAACCCCAAGTGGTTGAATCTTTATGTATCTATTTAACACCCCAGTTATATGTGTTAAGTATCTAGATAATGAGCTCCCTACAGACTTCATTCTTCTTTACATGAATGACTTTGTTGTAATAATTGGTATGGATTGGCTCTATACATATCAAGAAAAGATCAAATGTAGGGAAAAGAAAATAAGAATAGAGATACCAGTTCATCCACCATTCACCATTAGAGGTAGGAAGGATCCTACCACTAGCCTATATGTGTCATCCTTAAAGGCAAAGCAGATGATAGGCAAAGGTTGTCATGCATTCCTAGCAGTAGTTACTGAGCCAGATCCTAAGGTGCATCCTTTAGAGGAAATAGAGGTGGTTAGAGGCTTTGCAGATGTGTTCCCAGATAATTTGCCTGGGATTCATCCTAATACAGTGGTAGACTATTTGATAGAGTTAGCTCCCCAGACAAACGCTATTTCTAGGGCACCTTACAGGATGGCCCTCAGTGAGTTGCTTGAGATGAAAAATCAACTGTAGGAATTTCTAGACAAAGGAGTTATCTGACCTAACACATTGCCTTCGGAAGCACCAATCCTATTTGTGAAGAAGAAGGATGGATCACTCTAAATGTGCATTCACTATAGAATGACAAATCATGCAACCATTAAGAACAAGTATCCTTTACTATGTATAGATGACCTATTTGACCAGCTCAAGTCAGCCTGAGTCTTTTCAAAGATTGATATGAGATCTGGTATCATCAGTTGTGAGTAAAGAGTGAGGACATCCCAAAAACTACTTTCCAAACCCGTTATGGCCACTATTAGTTTGTGGTTATGCCATTTGGGTTGTCCAATGCCCCGAGTGTGTTTATGAATCTCATGAACAGTGTGTTCCAACCTTTCCTAGACTCTATTGTCATAGTGTTCATAGATGACATCTTGGTTTACTACGATGACTTAGTGTAACACTGTGACCATCTGGGTAGAGTTCTTGATATCCTGATAATGCAAAAGTTCTATGGGAAATTCTCGAAGTGTGAGTTTTGGTTAGTCTGTGTCATGTTCCTTGGACACATCATATCCAAAGGAAGCATCTCAATGGATCCTACTAAAGTGTTGGTAATGCATGATTGGTCAGCACCGAAGAACCCCTTCGAGATTTGTATCTTCTTAGCACTAGCTAGATATTACCAATGCTTCATAAAAGATTTCTCAAAGACAGCTCTCCCCCTCACCAAGCTTACCTAGAAGGATGAGAAGTTTATATGGTCAGACTTGTAAGACCCCTGACCTAGCTTTATGCTTAACTATAGTTACTTGTATAATGAGTTGCTTAAACCTTAATTTAATATTGTAATATGACTTAATAATATGTGACATCTATGCATTTTCATTTTGGTCCAATTTGATTGATGTTTGAGCTATTTTTGCTATATATGTGCTTGTTTTGGACCAAGTTGCAATTTACCCATGAGTAAGGGTTTCTTGCAAATTGTCACACATTGAGAATATTTCTTATGCTATCATATCATGAGATAAAATATTATGATATGAGGTACCTTGTTTGAATCATGGTTGGTGATGTGACATCTTATGGTGATTCTAGGGTTTCTAGAATTTGCCTTGTTGATATGGTAACTATGCTAGGGTTTGAGTGTTGTGACCACTACCCCACTTTTGGATGAGGGTAGCAACCACAACCCATACTAAATGTAATGTAATTTTGACTGTGATGACCTAGAGATGGGTTAATTGAGATAGTTTGTTCGCATCACGACCATGTACATGGTGACTAAGGGTTTGGTTGATACCAAGTGCAAAGAAATGTCTCGACTGAAACAAAGGGTGACAACCAACCTAGAAGGTCACTACATTTTTTCTACATAAACATAAACATTATGAAATATGTATGTGAGTGGATATAAGATGGTTATCTTTGGGGGAATGTGTCCTTTGATAATCTATTATGTTGACACCTCATAAACCTTTACTTCCCTCCTTTTTTGGGTATATAACCTCCTATCTTCACTTGAAAGGAACTTTTTTGGCCCTACTCTCTTCCTTCTTACTTGAGATCGTTCTTGGAGCTTCAGGAGCATAGGAAGTCTAATCTTGAAGTCTTGGTGGCTGATCAACCTTTCTTGAGAAAGGATTTGTGCTAAATCAACTCTTTTGGTGGGGATTTTTGGAGATTCTTCTCTTGGTAAGTGGTATTAACTCTTGATCACATTTTCCCTTTTATAAAATCTCCATCTTCATCTTCTTCCTTGTCCATAAACTGTGGATCATATATGGTGTCTTTCTTGAGAGAAACTCATCATCACAAGGGCCTTATACTATGCTTGGCATGGTGCCATCCGAGTGAGAGGATGATTTCTTCTATTTTTCCTTTCTTCCTTGGTTCAGCCTAGGGCTATTTTTTGTGCTCTTTCATGAGCAAGGTTTTCATCTCTTTTGAGGTAATCCTTTGGCCAAAGTTTTGAAGCTTGGTTGGAGTTCTTGGAGCTTGTGATCTTGAGATATTAGTTCCCTCCAAATTAAGTGGGTTATATAACTTTTCACACATCTATTATTTGCATCTTAAACCTGATCATATGTTGTTGTTTCAAATCTTAAAAATGTGTTCTTTATGGTAGGAAGAATGGTAATGTTTAGGGTTTAATCTTGTAGTATTCTTGAAAGGATTACTCTTCTTATAAACCCTAAATATTTATATCTGATTTTGTGATGATTGAAATAGTGATATGTTTCTTTAGATCATTATCTATGAAACAATAATACTTAATACATGGTCAGTTTACTATGAATAATAGGAGGTTTTGAATATGTTAACATGCACAAGAAATTTAGTTTTTTCTCTCAATACATAGATCTTCTTATAACTTTCTATGATCATGCTCTAGGGTTTGATGAACACCTTTGAATGGAGAATTATACTTAGATGACGTTTGGCATTCCCTAATGTTAATCATTTGTTTCGACCATGTTTGGATTTTTTTGAGGTTGGGCACTTGGATGACTTAGGGTCGATACACCCTTAGGACTTTCATTTTTGTCGACACCCTTATAGGTAGTGGTTTCGACCGCATCACCCCCAAAACCCTAAGGGTTGGTTGCTACCCACCATCCTAGTTACAACGCAACATTTCTTCATGGTTTTGTTTAGTTCGTTGATGTTGCTATTATGATGGTTAAGTGGGTAGGTTGTAAAATTGATTAGGACTTGGTAGTGGTCGAGACATACTTTCGTTTGGGTTGAGACACCATGTTGAATGGTGGTCAAGACACCATGTTGAATGGTGGTCAAGACACCATGTTGAATGGTGGTCAAGACACCATTTTGAATGGTGGTTGAGACACTTGGTATGTAGTGATGTAACACCTAGGGCGTGGCCATGTTGATGTGTTTTAGTTGTGATGTTTGGGATGTGTCTCAGCCGTGACCATGTGGAAGTGTCTCAGTTGTGACACTTGTTGTGTGAGGGGTTGAGACACATATGTTGTGGTGGTCGAGACATATGTGTGATGGTTTGTTGTGACACATGTTGATGGTTTGGGTTGATACACATGAATGAGTGTATTATCACTACATGTGTATGAGTAAGCAAGATCGTCACACATATGCATATATATGGTCAATATATAGTGTAATTGTCCACATAAAATAATGTGATTGTGAATGTCTAATCATTAACAAGGATGCTTAACCCTAGTGCTTTCCAAACATGTGGGAGGTGATGGAATTATGGTTTAGTGGTTGAATAATGTTATGAAACCCTAATTGACTATATATGAACCCTAACCCTAATTTTGTGAAAAATGTGATAATGTGATATATGCGCTTACTCTACTTGAAGATTGTTATTCTATGATAGTGTTTTCTATCTCCTATTTATGTAACCCTAACCTTGCAAGTGAGATGAATGGCATAGATATGTGTTTTCTATGGTGAACCTTGTATAATATAGGGTGATGATTATGATCATTGTTGAGATATTATGTGATACTGAATGTTCTTGAGTTTTTGGGTCTAATGACCTGACAAATGCTTTGAGTACAACTTAAGGAGGAATCCTCTAGAAATGTGATTGAGGGATTGATATCCCATAGTGATGAGATGTTAATAATGACCTTGTGAATGACAACGATGCAAGTGTCATGTGATGATGAGACAAGATCTCACTTTGTACATTTTATATCTTCTAAAGTTGTATCTTACCCTTAATTTTGTAGAGTTTGTTTAGGCTTTATACGTTGTAACTTGATTGATGCATTAAAAGATAGCCAATTGGAATATCTAATCAAGTGAAACCCTAATCATGTAGTTCCCCTGTACCATAGATCCATCTTCAGTGTCAGTATCTTCTGGATGGTGGAACGAGTAACTCCTATGGGAAACTCAGAGTGCATATTGTTGAATACGTGGGGTGCAAGTTGAAGTATCTCCTTGTATCCATAAATTGTTATTATAGTGGTATGATTCTTTATTAAGAATGACCATGTGTGATCCTTTTCTCTAGTGTTGTGCTATGTACCAAGGCTGACAAGTTATTTTACAGGACCATAACATTGACTATGAGTTTCTATCTACAAGACTATATCTTTGACTATAAGTTGATGTTTAATAGTTTGACTATTATGTCACTACATTGTAGACTCAAACTAAACGAGTAGTGTTGGTGATGATAATGGAGTCTGACTCTTCAATAGATCTTGTATGGTAATTATTTTGACTTAATAGCGGTCAGTTGGATTTGAGTAGTACACCTCAAATCCTCAGGGCATAATAAAAGTAAGTGTGATAATACAACCAAGTAGTATATTTGATTGGGGTCAAATAGAAATCACATTGGATGACCTCATGCCTTATATCTTTGACTATTTAGTTTATAACAATTATACATGTTCTTCATATTCCTTCTCAAATCATAAGATGTTTCTACTGCTCAGTTGTAACTACTTAAACTGCTCAAATAGTAATAACTGCTCTATTTAACTATCCTATAATATCATTGTTCTTATAATAGACGTTGGTGAATAGTTATATATCTCGTTGGGAAGTTGGTCTCACCCTGTGGGTTCCATAATTTTTTAGGTGGTCATGGGCGAGGTAGTAGAGGTCATGGTGCATGTGCTGAGCAACAAGGAGAACAATAACTGTTAGAGGTTTGATATGCTGCTAAAGTTTTGTAGTAGAGTCCTATGTGTCGTCCCTGTACTCTTAGGTCTTTGGGGAGATTTTATTGTTTTATATATTGACACTTAGATTTTGTCTTTGTGCCATGAGTCTATAGAAATGGCATGTACATATATACAAATTGTAATTTGTAACAATGATGGCATAATAGCCTTGGAACTTGATATACACGATCTTTTGGCTTACATGGAATACATGTGGCCTACTTTTGAGGCTTGTGCATAATATATTTCAATTGACATGTTGTGTTGCAAATGGTTTTAATTTACCCAGTTTTGTGGTAATATTGTTATAAGTGACAATTTCACAGTTTGTTTTGAGTAATCCCGCTTTATGTGGTGAAGGGCGTCAAAATTTTGTGGTATCAGAGCTATATGTTTGCTGAGATTACAGGGACATAGGACTAGGGTTGAAGTATATTCTAATGTCCCCCAATATATCTTTTTGTCACTTCTACTTTTACAGAAGAAGAAGAAAAGAATAAAACATGTTTGGAGAACACGAGCACATTGTTGTTGCACTAGGAGGTGGTGTCGGGAGGCAAGAGAGGTATGATGTTGTGCTAGAAGTGCCTCAAGTTGACTCAGCCAATTTAGCCAACCCTGCTTTTCAGTCCATGTTTGGATAGTTCATGGCTACTATGACACACATGGTGGATAGAATGCCTACAACCCAACCTAGGGAAACTGTCACTGGTGCTGAAACTCATGGCTCTGGGAAGACTTATGAGAGACTTTGACTGTGATGTCCCTGGATTTTCTAAAACTTAATATGATATGTGACCTCTAAATTGAAACCCTCACCTCAGTGAGAATCCCAATTTAAACACCCCACATTAGGCTAAGAAGAAGAAAATCAAGGGAGTCAGAAGGAAACAACAGTAGCACATGTACATAAACAATAATAAACCATACACACATGTTCACCATTCAACATATAATTACAATATGAATTGTTACAACATTTTATATTACATATTGAACAGTAAACATCTACATATACATGTACTACCACTAAACTATAGGATCTTAAGACAACATGTCCACCTGTACATCAGCTCACCACACAACTCACAACTATCCTGGATCTTCAAGAGCATAACCACAACCTAAAACAAAAGATTACATGTGGTACACGTCAGCACAATATTCAAGAATATTGTACTGAGTATGCCTACGTGTCTTTTAGATACCTCTCATCATATCTTGGCAATAAGATAACATTAATACTTGGCAGTTGTAAAGAAATATAAGAAAAATCATATACTTGCACAAAGATGTTCATTAACAAAAGAGAACATATATTTTAAGCACATTTCCATCATATATCTCGTGCGTCTACTACCAAGTGGCTTTGACGTCTTTAGGCCTTATGATCTACCACCAAGTGGTTTGTGATCATTATACAAACATCATATGATCTACCACCAAGTGATTTGTAATCATTATGCATGCGCTCTACCACCGAGTGGTTTATGAGCTATCTTATGATGGAACATTTATATTATGTTTGCAGGTGTTCATAGCCATAAGTATGGAAATTCAAGAAACATATCATACAAGACAATCATTTCAATCAATACCATATGCCAAGTCTTTACTACCATATAACACAAGCATAATGTATAATAAGCCAAGCAAGAGGTAATGGTGTACCTTGATCAAGAGATAAACTTAATCACATATTCTTGATGTCAACTATGTATCCCAGGTCAAACCCTGATAAAGATAAGATCACGATCATCAGGTTCTCATCATCATTAACCCTATTTATATCCATTTTAGGGTTTGCCTTATATTTTTAGTATATTTTCATATCACTTGCATTCTTGTCTTATATTTATCATACTGATGTCATATTCCAGATTATAGTTCATCAACTGGATATACTCATGTGTCACATTATTATGTGAACATATTTAACATTTTATGACTTTCATTAACCATATTAGGGTTGCATCACATGCATTAAGGGTGCTCTTCATATAAAATGAATTTTGTGTATATAACTGATCTTAGATTTACATATTATCTTCTAGTTACTGATATGAGCTGATACTGAATATTTCAACATTTATTGACCAAATGTGTATTTATTGCATTTTATTTAGGGTTTAAATCCATAATTAGCCATGTGAAGCAAATTACATATTTTCGTGCATCAACATCATAACTACTGATATCAGATGGATTAGATGAACTGGGTCCAGCTAGACTAGGGATAAGCCAATGAACCACATTGTGAACCACCAACTCAGATGAGAAGCAGCGCGCCCCCACATGGCCACGTGGTGTCACCTGAGTGACCGAGAAAGGTAAAAACCCTCTAAAATTCCCTGAAATATCCAAATCTTGTATAAATCGTGGTAATTAGTATGTTTATTAGAAAAATAAGTATTATATACCTAAATTCTCAGAAAAATGTGTAGGATAACATGAAACCATCATATTAGTGTTTTGAAGCTTACATCTCAGTGATATTAGGTAAGATGTAAAATTCTCTTTTCATGCCTAATAAATAATAAATGAAGACCTAAAATTATGAGAATGTTTCAGTAAATCTTTAATGTGTCCTATCACAATGTACAATTTGGTTGCAGCTCAAATAACTAACAATTTTAGTGTACAATGACAATTATGTCTAAAAACCCGATGACCATGATATGCTACCCAGACCATTTTGGTTTTGTCCTTTCATGTCAGTTATTTGACTAAAACCGATGACTCAGGCCTATAGTGTTGGTTTTTTTAGACAACCAATGACTAAGTTTTTTTTAAATGGTAGGCCTGCAGCCTACTGTGCAACTATTTAGTAGTATGAAGAACATGTAGTTCACTTTTGAATTATAGGTTAACAACATGCTGTGAGTTTAGCTTAGAAAAAGGCCACCAAACCTGCAATAAAAACATAATATGCTCATAATTTTATTCATTCACCAATTCCATTTCATCACATGTGCAATCATAATTCATCTCACATTCATTCACATACATGTTACTTCATTTACATATATACCAATTTCATTCTCATGATATGTAGAAACATTCATTCATTCATCTTCAAATTCACACACATGTATATAGATCATCATTCACATTTGTATGCATCAAATTTAGAGTTGCTAATGTGTACATCAAATTTAGAGTTGCCAATATATAGATCATCATTCATAAGCACCACAAGGATAATAGAATTCAAGCTTATTCTTCATCTTCTTTATCCCAATCAAAATCAAATCTGACATCCCATGCAAAGTCTTCTATCCATTGTTCTCATGTCTCATCCAGTTGTTCTCTCGTATAGGGAATGTGTACGTCTACTAGCTTTTTTTCTCATATCGAAGTCTTTCATTTTAAACACTTGCAAATATAATGATGCATATAATTAATTTAATCATCATCAATAGTAATTGGTAGGTAAAACATAACAATCATCAATACTAATTACTCTGAGAGTTGAACTTTACCATTTTTGTAGCCACCTCAATAATTGTGAGGTTGGATATTTCTCTAGATTTTGATTGCCTCCCAGCTATCCATATATCATGACAAAGTAGAGGTACAGTAGTAGTATTAGAGGACTCAATAGTCCTAGGAGTAGACTGCTAAGAAGAAGACATTTGTAGTAGCTTTTGGCAAATATTTGCATAGCCACCTCAACCCATCGTATGGTTGTGTACATTCTTACATGACTTTCTCTTTGAGCATCACTTGCAGCCTGGTTAGTAATAATCATCAATGGTAATTGGTAAGTAAAACATAACGTACTATCTCGAGGTAAAACAATGAATTTATAAGAATGTATTCAAAATGGGGAGTGAGGTTTAATACCTTAAATTCATCGATGTTTTACATAACAATAAGAACCTTTCACGTCCCCAGGTCCAGACACCTCTAGTGCCCACTGGCTGACTTCTTCCTCTTCTCAGCCTCCCGTATGTATAGTTTGGTCAGAGTTGTTCTATAATTCCTAAAAACCCTCCCACAATGTTGCATCACCTTTTTGCGATGCATATTTTCATCCAGGTCAAATATGCTATACAAAATTTCATATACTTAATAAAATATTCTTAAAAATAGAATTGTAAATAGTTTTACAAACATAATTGCAAATGATAATATCTCACACACAATTCTTTCCATATTAATTATTTCTTAATTTTATCAATTTTATGCCAAGATTCTACTGCTATACTACAATGTCTACGAGTAAGAACCCCTTGACATGAAACAAAAGAGCTCTGGTTCTTTCCAATAAGATTTCCTACATGGTCAAACTCAACAACCAACTTTGATATGTTACCCCTTTGTTGTATCAACTTGTTCATCATGGTGATGCCTCTTATTTTTTATTTTGTTTTATGATGCTCATCAAGTGGAACAAGATTCCCAAGATGTACATCCTCAACCTAAAATTGACAAAAGAACACATAAAGGTCATAAACAGATATAACTTATTAAATGTGATACAATAAGATAGACATATTGTAAAATGCATAGAGTGTTGATAAAACAATACACAACTTACACCAGTGTCAGTAGGATGCTACTCATCCTCATAGTAATCATCATCATGGTCATTATACTCATGGTCAGATGCCATCTGAAAAAATGTCATATAAAAATAGTCAAACAATGAAATATAAGATTATAAGATGCACATCTAACATAAAAAAATCATGCATCTAATATTGTGATCTTTTATCAATTAACATTCCCCCAGTATGATCTTCATGCACGTATAAGTCAGTGTCAGTGTTAATATTTGGTGTTACCAAGCCAACTAAGAAAGGATTGGAGACATCATACTTGTCATAGTACTCTTCTTCATCTATAGGATCCTCAATGAACTACTTTCACCATGAAGAACAACCCACCATTTTTCATTTGCAAGATTATCAATATAAAATATTTGCTATGCATGTGATGTCATTATGAATGGTTCACTCTTTTCACCAATCTTTTCAAAATTCACTAATGTGAAACCCAATTCATCCACTACAACTCCTTTGGTGTTATCAACACAATTACACTTAAAGATCAGAATTTTGAAATCTACATAGTCAAAATCCCACGTCTTGAATGACACCATAATATGACATTTTAGCTTCACGTGGGATCTTATCCTTCACACTAGAAAAAAAAATGAAGATGCTTGAAGGGTAACCCCAATATTTTGGACAACACTCTTATCATCTGACGCTTTGTGTATTATGAGAACCAATTTATGTCAAACCCTTCATAAGACATAACATTCATTTTTGGTTTAAAGGCGAGACATTTGATATTTTTAGCAACATTATTCGGTGTTTGAGATAGTTAACGTAAGATTTTAACTTCAAACCACCTAATAAATGTCTTGTTATGCTCCCTTGCAAGCCACATTTAGTTGGCTCAAGGATATTATTTCTTGATGAAATTGGTATGTTTGGTGATATAAACACTCACTTTGTCGATTTTGTGTAAAATATACAAGTGAGCTTGTTCCCATAGCTCACAACTGATTACTTGCACTCGTTCTCCTAAAGTCCCTTTGTTGGAATAGTCCTCATTATTCTTGTCATTTATAGGAGCTTGATTACAACTTAGAAAGTCACTGCAAAAGTCCATAACCTCCCTCGCCACATAACCCTCAATAATACTCCCTTCAGGTTGATAACGGTTTTGAACATCACGTTTAAAAATACTCATGTACCATTCAGAAGGATACATCCATGAAAGAAAATTGGTCCCAACATTTTCACTTCCCTAGTCAAATGTACAACAAGATGTACCATGATATCAAACAATGGAGGAAAATACATCTCAAGCTAGAATAGGGTAACAAACACTTATCTTTGCAACTTATTGAGATTCTCTGGATAAATAACTTTGATGCATAGAGTGTTGAAGAAGAAACAAAGTCTGGTGATTGCAAACCTTGCATGCTTCAGCAGTATAGATTGAATTACCACTGGAAATATTTGTTGCATTAGAGTGTGAAAATCATGAGATTTAAGACCTTTCAGCTTTAGATCTTTCATTGATACCAGTCTACATATATTAGAAGAGTATCCCTGTGGTACCTTAACATTAAGCAAACACTCACAAACAATTTTCTTCTCCTTTCTAGAGAATGTGTAACAAGTAGGAGGTAAATATATTTTCTGATCACTACTAACTCCTTCTGTTAATTTTTTCCTTATTCCCATTTCACATAGGTCCATTCTAGATTTGATTCCATCATTGGTCTTACCTTGTATATTCAACAGAGTACCAATGATGCTATCACAAACATTTTTCTCAACATGCATGGCATTGATACAATTCCTAACTTCCAAAGAACTTTAATAAGGAAGATCATATATTATTGACCTCTTCTTGAATAATGATTTTTCATGCTATGTGGGAATGGTACATTGTGATCTCTTACCAAATTCATTGACAAAGTATTTTAGTCTTTCATAAACAACCTCCCCTGGTATAGGTTTATGGGCACTCTATTCCTCATTTGATCCATTGAATGCTTTATGCAACCTTCTATAAGGATAAACTTCTGGAAGAAACCTTTGATGACCAAGATATATAATCTTTCTGCCATATTTTATTCATATGGAATCGATGTGCTCTTCACATATAGGGCATGCTTTGGATCCTTTTACACTGTATCCAGACAAATTCACATATGCAGTAAAGTTATTAATAGTGAACAACAATATAGCATGAAAACAAAATGTCTCTCTACGTGAATCATCATAGGTCATCACACCTTCACCCCAGAGTTTCTTTAAGTCATGAATTAGAGGTTCAAGATAAATGTCAATATCATTTCTAGGTTGTTTAGGGCCTGCTATCAACAACGACAACATAACGAGCTTCTTCTTCAAACACAACCAGGGAGGAAGATTGTATATAACATGAATAACAAGCGAAGTGTAATTTTGGCTTCCCAATGTTCTATATACATTCATCCCATTGTTTCAAAGCCCAAGTCCTAGATTCCTTACTTCTTCATCAAATTCAGGGTACAATAAATCAATCTTCTTCCATAGTGGGGAATCATACGCATGTCGTAGGACCCCATCATTGTTTTTCTTAACCTCTGCATGCCACCTTAAATTCTCTGCATCCATCGGATTGATAAACAAGCATTGAAATCGTGGTATTACAGGTAGATAACACATCACCTTGGTAGGAGAGCCAATTTTGGACTTCCCTGAACTCATCATTTTATACATTGATGCCCCACACTTTGGACAAACTTTCAAATTGACATAGTCCTTTCGAAATAACACACAATCATTTGGGCATGCATGTATCTTCTTAGCTTTCATTCCCATTGGGCATAACATTTTCTTTAATTCGTATGTTGAGATTGGAATCTCGTTGCCTTTAGGAAGAATTTCTTTCAACAAAGACAACAATGACATGAAGCTTTTATCACTCCATCTACTGTTAGCTTTCAGATTATACAATCTCAACACAACACCACCTTCATAAACTTAGTACAACCTATGTATAATGGTCTCTGAACATCATGCACAATGTTCCTAAATAAAAGGTGTGGATCAGTGTGCTCTACCCCACAACTATCTAGCATCACAAAAACCATGTCTATCTGATTCTGTTCGTTCACATCTACATCATCAACGACAATTTCTTCTTCAACACAAGTACTACTATCAACATCTACTGATCTCAAGTTTGGAATCTCTCCATGCCATTATCATTCTATATATCCATGTACAATCCCATTGCACATGACTTGACTTTTGATTTCATCACCAGTGTTGACTTTCAAGTTGTTACCGCAATGCCTACATGGATAATAGAACCTATCTCCAGGTTGTTTCCAATGTTCCTCCGCAAATCTTATAAACTGATCAAGACCGGTAATAAACTCTGGGAGTGCAACAATTTGGAATGGACATTCATGATCTATCCATTCTATAATCAAAGATAAAACAAGTATTTGGGTTTAGGGTTTACATATTAGGTTAAGGATTTACATATAATTAGGATTTATTTTTTTAGATTTAGGGGTAACAATTTATATATTAGGTTTTACGGTTTAAAGATTAGGGTTTTGGGTTTAAAGATTAGGGTTTAGGGTTTAAAGATTAACATATTAGGGTTCAGTGATGAATTTGTAAACCACCTATCCCATTCTTGAACACCTAATCTCACTAGTAAGTGTATAATGTGCATTTGGTTTTCAAGAAAATTTCAGCAATGTTTCCCCGCAGTTATCCCAAGTACACCAATGTAGGGAAAATGTCCACCAACATATGTACTTAGAGAACAAATGGGAAAGTGCTGACGAAACATATTGATAACATAATATAAATTATACATTTACATACTAAGTGAGATTAAGTGTTCAAGAACTATCCCAAACTGAGGACTATCCTAGATTTACTCCTAATGAGTAAATCGTGGATGGGTTTCTAAGCCAACAAAATACATGTATGTTGTCATTCTTATACCTATGATCCTATTTTCATCTTTCACAATCTTGAAAATAAATTATTGAACTAAGTTAAATCAATCACTAACAAGAGAGAGAGAAAGCAATGTTAATTAAATAATATAAATAGTAAACCACCATAAAAATATTAATTAATTAATTCAGGTCAAAGCATAATTTGATTAAAAATGTGATCAAGCATCACCATAATTGTATCAGATTCATGCATTGAGTTCTATCTAGAAAAATCTAGGAAACGGGGATAAGGGGATAATTTTTATGTCGATTGGGACACAAATTTACTAAATTTAGGATTACTGTAACATCCCTGACTTGGATTAAGGCCTAAACCTAAAAGTTTTACTTATGTAAGTCATTTATATTCTTGTATTTATCTTTTTAAAAGTAATTAAGACTAAAGGAGAGCTTATGTTTCAATTTTGATCCTATTTGAATAATGTTGAAACAATGTTTTACCTATTTTGGACTAAAGTGCAATTTACCCAATTTGAGGGGTTACTTTGCGAATGTTACATGATAAATGTTCCTCAAGTGTTATAGAATCATAAGAATGAGAATGATGCTGAGGTATAGCTTCCACAAGCCTAAGTTTCAAAAATGAGCTTGTTTGAATAATGTTTGTGCATTGAATGCTAGATTTGGTGTAATTTGCAAATTACCCAAAATCTAGGGTTGAATATGTAAAATACCACCTCTATTATGTCCCTACTATTTCTTGGTATAATTTAGAGAAAATAAAAAGAAATGGGTGTCTTATTTGAACTACTTTTGAGGAGAGATAATCTTGATAATAAAATAATCAAGATTTAAGCATAATTGAAACCCTAATTTATTTAGTAGCAAAAATAAATATATTAATTGAAGTGTCCATCAACTAAAAAGGCTATGGTTGAAATTATATAATGCAAGGGCGTTCAAATGCCTTGCGTTGCATCGAAATATCCTAAGTAGGTGAAGAAACCCACTCACATTTGTTAATTAAAAAGTAATGTCCACTAAAAATGGATAATAATATTATATTAATTAAGGTGCTTAAGTGGATTGCTTTTAATTCAAGTATAAACAAGAGAATATTGAGGATGAAGGGAGTTGGCTTCGGAGGCACGGAAGGGAGGGGGCATGTGGCAAAGAAATTGGATAGATTTTCTCCTACTTTCTCTCTCCTAGAAAATTAATCACATATATTCAATTTTCTCCTTACTTGAAATGCCATTTTGCAAACCACTTTCTTTCTTTGCTTTGGAGGACGACCAAGGAGCTTAGGAGCAGGAGGAAAACGTTCCCCAAGCTGGAGGTAAGCTCCATGATCATCTTCAACCTTGAATTGATGGTTGAAATCGGATTTCAACATTGAATTTCTTCTCTCTTCCATCTAATGGTCAACCTTGGTCATCCTTTGCATCCAAAAAGTTGGAGACGGACCTTGGATAGTTGAAGGAGCTTCTCTAACCATTGGATACATGAAGCTTGAATCTTTGAATATACTTTGAAGGTGGGATATATAACTTGAACCCATCAATGTTATTATTGATTTCAATTTCTCATCATATGTTGATCCTTTATTTCTTTTTGAATAATTGCTGAATTAATCATATATATGGCAATGGAAATCGGAGGTATGAAGCTTGATGATGATGACATCATCTTAGCACAAATGTCAAGAAATATCATGATCAAACAGTTTCACTTTGTATTGTTCAAACGGTTTCAAACCGTTTTAGACCAAACGGTTTCAAAACCGATTGGAGAATAAATGGTTTCAAACCATTAGAGACTAAATGGTTTCAATAGGTTCAAGGATTGATTGATCTCATGACCTAATAACTTCAAATAAATCAAATTCAATTAATTTCATAACCCTAGCTCGATTGGGTTCAAAGCCCTAAGTCAATTGAGGAACAAACCCTAATTTAGGGTTAAACGATTTCAAGCTGATTTGACCAAACGGTCTTAGACCGTTTGAGGACCATTCGGTCTCAGACCATTTGAGGACTAAATAGTATCAAACAATTTAGGGTTAAATAATATTTAAATCAAATGGTCTCAAACCGTTTAGGGATTAAATGTTTTCAAAATTGATAAATTCAATCGGTTTCAAAACCGATTGAAGGAATTAGGGCAAGACCATTTGAAGGTGGAGACCAAGACTGTTTGAGGGTCTAACGGTCTTCAAAATCATTTGGTGAGTAAAAAGGGTTCAAGACTGTTTGATGGTCTAACAGTCTCAATCCGTTTGAAGAATTTGGATAAGACCGTTTAGGGTCTAACGGTCTTCAAGACTGTTTGGAGGTCTAATAGTTTCAAGACCGTTTGTGTAACATCCCTGACCTGGGTTATGAGTTAACCCTAGGTGTTTTGCCTAAATATTAAATTAAATCCTTGTGATTAACTTTGGGCATGTAATTAAGTTTCTCAAAAGCACATATTTCAGTTTTTGCTCCTTTTTATATAAAGTTGTAGCATTGTTTTGTAATACAGGGACCTATGTGCAAATTACCCAGTCAGAAGGGTTAAATTGCAATTTGCACATGTTGAGATGTTCCTCTGATGTTGAGACATCATGAGAATGATGATGGTAAGGTTTGATGGATTTCCCAAGCTTGGGCACCAAGGTGCAGCTGTGTAAGCAATCCCGGTGCTTGAAAACCCTAAATTGGGGAAAAGTGCAATTTACCCAATTTGAGGGGTACAAGTTGTAAAATACATCATCTAAAATATATTTTATAACTGTTTTCATCATTTAGAGTAGAAATGATGAAGAGGGCACTTCATTTGAATAATCATATAACAAAGAACACCTTTGTGATTGAATAAACAATGTGTATGTATAATAGCCCTTTTATGTGTATGCTTTAGTGATGGGTTGATCCTCTTTGCCTTCAATTCTTGATCTTAGAAGAAGTTTGTCCTTAGAAATAAGATGTGGGGACGTGCAAAGAAGAAAGGAAGGACTTAGATGAGAAATGAGGAAAACATATGTCCTTATGTTGAAAATTCACCTAAGTATATATACAACTTTTCCACTTAGCAAGGGAACGACCCTCTCCCTTTCATTTCTTTTCCCCTTGCTCAAAACCGACCAAGGCTAGGCTCTGGAGCATAGAAGGACGACCAAGGGTCCTAGGTAAGTTTGGATCATCCCTTTTGCTTGAATTCATGGAGGAAACTCGTTTTCAAGGTTGAATTCATGGCTAGCTCACCTAGCTCTATCTTTCTAGCCATTCCTTTCCAACTTTTCCTTGGAGAATTCACCTTGGCCGACCTTTGGAGCTCAAAGACGCCATTAAAGCTTGGAGCTCAAGGAACAACCTTTAGGCGGGTTTTATAACTCTAAACCTTATGCTTTGATTATACATCTTTTTCTATGCATATAGTTGCTAGTTCTTCTTCTTCCCTATCTTCCCTTGCATCCTTGCAAGAAAAATCGTGAAAAACTGCTACTGTTCTTGAGGTAGAAGATATGGGCATTAATTCCTATGCTTATCCACGGATTTCCACTTTATCAAACGACCTCCACCAATTGTTTAAACGGTTTCAAACCGTTTGGTGGGCAAACGGTTTCAGGGTCGTGTGAGGGCAAACGGTCTTCAAGACCGTTTGGTCCCGTTGACCAAGCAAAGACCGTATGGGAATCTTGTTCATAATTATGTAGGTTAATCACCCACAAAATTTGAGAGGTTAACTCCAAAGGAATCGTGAGATATAAGCAAATCAATTAGCAAAACCAATTGAATTAAGTTCTGATTTTCAATCTGTTTAATTTTCCCTTTTTGGGCAAACGGTCTCAAGACCATTTAAGATGGTTGACCAAACGTTGACCGTTTGGGATTACTGTTCATAATGATGTTAATTAACGACCCACCAAATTTGAGGGATTAATTCCAAACGAGTCATGAGTTGAAGGATGATTAATAGGGCAAACCCTAATTGAAATTAGTGCTGAATCTCCAATGAGTTAAGTTGAGATTTTGGGTTGATTAGCCCAAACGGTTTCAAGACCGTTTGGGAATCACCCAAACGGTCTCAAGACCGTTTGGGGGTCACCCCAAGACCGTTTGGAGATCTGGGGTCAAGTATAGTTGACCAATTGAAGGTCCAAAGGTACCAAATCATATTGCAATTAAGTATTGATGTGATGATTAACTCAATAGATCAAACCTTGATGAATTTTCACTGGAGTCCAAAGGATGGATGGGCAAACGGTCTCAAGACCGTTTGGAACACATCCAAACGGTCTCAAGACCGTTTGGTGTCAACCCAAGACCGTTTGGAGGTCTAGGGTTAAGATAAATTGATCAATTGAGAGCCCAATTACAATGGGTTATTGAAATAATCAAATTGCTGATTTGTGACTTAATTAAGGTTCAACCCCTATCATAACAACTTAGATTTTTATGATTTCTTGGGAAAACGGTCTCAAGACCGTTTAGAGGTCATCCAAACGATCTCAAGACCGTTTGGGCCAAGTTTGGGCCCAATTGGAGGTCAATTGATAGGTTCAGCCTTGAATTGACTCACATTGTTGAATATTGATGACCATCCGATTTGAAACCCTAATTGAGATGGACTTAACCCTAATTGGCTTTCAATTGAGGGTTAATTTGGTGTCCAATTGATTGAGGATCATCCTAATTGACTCAATTTATAAGTGGTTAACATGGCTTTGGCCAATTGAGGGCTTCAACATACTTAATCATAAACATTTGTAACTTTTGAACCATGTTGGAGGTCCAAACGGTCGCAAGACCGTTTGAGGCCAAACAGTCTCTAGACCATTTGGGTCCAAACGGTCTCAAGACCGTTTGGGCTCAAACGATCTCAAGGTCGTTTGGACCAATCGATCTCAAGACAAGTTGATCAAACGATTTCAAACCGCATAAGCTCAAACGGTTTGGAAAGTCAACCTTTCCAAACGGTCAACGCACCCAAACGGTTTGGGCAAATGACCTTGAGGTCATGCGGTCTTGGAGTCAAACCTAGCAAACGGTCAACGCACCCAAACGGTTTCAAACCGTTTGGTGGTTGAAGGTTGAAACCGTTTGGAGGTTTTCAATGTTATTTATACATAATCACTTGAAGTTGTAATTGGTTCAATGGTGATCTAATCTAAACCCTAATGGTAACTTAGAAAATTAAGGGACTAAGTGATTAATAAATTAACCCATGATGGTGATCAATGGGGTGAATTACCAAAATACCCTTGATGGGTTCAATTGAGTAATACCTTGTTCAATCAAACCACTAATCACATGATAGTGATGTTTTGGCTTATGTTAGCCCATGAGAACTTAACCCAACCTGATCTAGAGTGGTGTTATCACCATCTATTAGTATGAGGAGAGAGAAAGTACCTTAAGAGAGAGAAAGTATCCTTTTAGGGTGAAAACTCAAGTAAAGAACCTTCAATAGACATGAATGTGCATGATTAGGGTATGATCCACCTATGTGAGATCATGGAAACCCTAATTATGATATATGATGAATCCTAAGCTTATCTGAGAGCATCAATGATGATGTTCCTCATACATGATGGTGTTATGAGTTCGATTCACCATGTGATGTGAATAGTAAACCCTAATTCAAGTGTAATGACATGTGGAGTGAATAGTAAACCCTAATTCAAGGGTAATGACATGTGGTGTGAATAGTAAACCCTAATTCAAGGGTAATGACATGTGGTGTGAATAGTAAACCCTAATTCAAGGGTAATGACATGTGATGTGAATAGTAAACCCTAATTCAAGGGTAATGACATGTGATGTGAATAGTAAACCCTAATTAAAAGGTGATGACATGTTATATGAGTATTAAACTCTATTCGATAAGAATCAAAGAACTTAGATCTTATGACAAGAGTGGAAAGTATAATCATTGTTTTGAATTACCTTTATTAGTTGAATTAACCATGCAGGTTCTGATATGGAGGTGATCATATCCAGGTATGGATGATGATACTAAATTCATTAAATGCATATTGATAGCTTTATGAATAAGTAAAGTATCTTGATGCCTTGTCAATGGCATTCTATGATAATAATGGGCTGTGAGAGCCATGAATACCATCAAGGTCATGCTTTAGAGATGACTTGTGATGAGTATAATGAGAAATGATGATTGATATGAGTTAGGCTTGTTACATTTAGTATTCTCCTTTTATAGCTGTTATGCTACTGTTATTGTTTGAAGAACAATGTGTGATGTTAAATGAATACTGAATGTACCTAACTAATCAAGTATAATGTAGAGCCCTGATCATAGACCCATCATTGTCATAAATCAAATGATGGTGAAACAGGTTTTCCTAAGGGAACTCCTGGATCACATACTATTGAGTATGTGGGGTATATGGATGTGTAGAACCTTACATCCTAGTGTAGGAATTTGATGTAGATATGTAATCCGTCAATCCTTCACTACAATCCCATACCGTATCAGTAGTAGGTAAACATGAAACCTCCTGATGACGAAGAAACATAGATATCCGTATTAGTGGAGATAAACATGAAATCTCCTGATGACGAAGAGAGTACAGAATGCCACTGTAACTCTAAAATAGCGAAGGACCAGTTTACCCTGGTGAGCTATAATAGTATAGACACAAGATGTCCTACAAGTGATCCTCTTACTGACTGAGGAAGGTGAAGGTCATGAGAATCTGGCTCTCTTAATGACCTATGTATGATACTGATGTGACTTCTTAGCAATCAGTTGGAGTATGAGTGGTATGCCTCATCTCCACAGGGCATAATATTGTTTGTAAAACATAATCAACCACGTAGTATACATGTTAGAGATAACTACGAGTTAGTTGATTGATGATACACTATAATAGTGCTTATATTCTTCATGTGTCATAAGTGTTGAGCTCTTGTTTATAGTTGCAACTGTTATTGAATACTTTGAAAGCTTTACTGCTTAAGATATTCCTTGATGTTATATTAAAGCTTCTGGCGGAGAGTTATAACTCTCGATGGGACAATTATGTAAAATTGTCTCACCCCGTAGACTTCAACTTTTTAGGTGGATGTCGGAGACGGAGGAACCGGTCTACAGGTGACCAGTCCCAGCAGTAGCAGCAGCAGCACCAGGAGCAGCAGTAAATCTCAGGTGGAGATTTAGCCTGCCATGTGGTGTAGTTAGAGTCAGTCCTATGTGTCCTCTGTACTCTCAGGTCTTAGAGTCTTTTATTATGAGTTCTTGAGATTTTGTATCTTGATGTATATAATTACTCAAGAAGTAATTATCATGAGATGAAAATAGTTTATCTCTTGTTATGAAAGAAGCTTTTATGGATTCAAGCTCTTGTTTCAAAAAGTTTTAATTTCCCGTGATTTTTGTCTTCCGCTGTTAATCGAATCGCTTCCGCTAAGTTTGAATCCTGTTTATATCGTGCTTTGGAGATTGAGAGCCCACAATTAGTGGTATCAGAGCTCTAGGTCAGTTGAGTCTATAGAGTCATAGGACTTAGGATGTCGAGTCTATCTTTAGTACTCCTTCCTTATCTAATAGAATCTTCTGCTCCTCAGGAGAAGAAGATACATAAGGATGACTGAGCCTCATGATGAGCACGTGGCAGAGAGTAGTGCTAGTGCACCTCAAGGCGGTGCAAGGGTTTCAAGAATAGAACAGCCTGCACCAGAGTCACCAAGAGAGCCACCCCAATTTGACCCAGCCGACATGGGTAACCCAGCTGTACAGACAATGTTCAGGCAGTTCATGACTTCCATGACACACATAACCGACAGGATGCCCATGCCTACACCTAGGGTGCCTGTCCAACCTGAAACACAAGGTATCGGTAAGACGTTCGAATGACTTCGTCGTGTCGGAGCTACCGAGTACTTTGGGACTGCCGACCCCGCAGATGCTGATTTATGGCTGACAGAGTTGGAGAAGGCTTTCAAGATTCTTATTATCCCAGAAGCTGAGAAGGTTAGACATGCTGTCTATCTTCTCAAAGGCAGTGCTGGTCACTGGTGGAACATGGAAGAGCAGAAGAGACCTGGAATAGAGTTCTCATGGGAAGAGTTTCATCGGGAATTTATCAATAGATATTTTCCAAAGACCTTCCTAGATGAGAAGATCTCTCAGTTTGAGAGACTAAGGCAGGGTATGATGAACATTAGCGAGTATGAAGCTAAGTTCATGGAGTTGCTGCGGTTCTGTCCGCACATGGCTGCCACAGAGGAGGAAAGAATCAGAAGATTCGAAAAGGGTTTGAATGCTGATATATCAACCCCTGTGTCTGCCTTAGAAAACCGAGAGAGATTCTCTACCTTCGTTGAGTCAGTCCGAAGGATAGAGAGATCTGTGGTTGAGAAGAGACAAACTCAGAAAAGATATCCACAGTGCCAGGGTTCTTCATCTAGGGATTCTAAGAAACCTAGATTCTCTGCACCTAACCCTCCACCACCCAGGTCAAGTTTTCAAACTCAATGGTCACCAAGCAGAGGTAGAGGACGGAGTCAACCGCTCCAAGGGACGCACAGTTCTGCATCAATGTCAGTTACTGGACCACCCCGAACACAACAACAGGAGAGGAGATGCTACAACTGTGGTTGTCACGCCCCAATCTCACATTAGCCACAAACCACGAGATTAGGACGCGACAGGATGGAATTTACACATAAGCCAACCACTCTTCACTTTTTAAAGAATTTTAAAGACATTAATAGAAAAATCTGATTTATGTTGTAAAATGAAACTAAACAAACTGCGGAAGCATCTTTATTATCTGACTAGCAATATAAGCAGAGTCTACAACATATTACATTGTACGACATAAAATAAAGCATAACAGATAATTTACATCTTTATACACATTCACTCTCTCACTCACACCTTGTCCCGAAGATCGAGGGGAAAGGACTAAGAGACCTCTAACTACTAACTAAGTATACCTTCTACAGACTAAGCGATAGGATGAAAGGATCCTTCAGATTTCCTGCTGCTGATGATAACCTGAAAATGTTTTGAGTAGAGGTATGAGCCTACTCGCTCAGTGAATAGCATTTCACTTAGCTATCATTAAACAACTCATCAGGTTTGTAATTTGAAATTAAACATAAATGCAGAACTAAGCAAGGCAGTTCTAATAACATAGCAGATATACAGATAATAATCACATTTCTAAGCATCAACAAGCATTTCAGGTAAATAAACAGTTATGTAAATTTACTGTGTCCTATATGATTACTTATTCATATTATTATTATTATGCCCTAAATATATGCAGTGTACTCTGCATATAAAGATCCGCAACAAGTCCATGCTACGGTCCCACCGTACAAGACTTAGCGACACACCCGGGAAGTGCTAAGTCTGACTACTCATCTTGGTCTGCACAGGACCCTAGGCTCCACGGCCTCATCGCACAACCATGTGTGTTGCACAACCACGTGTGCTCCAGACTCCTCCTTTAACCTGAGTACACCGGCGGAGAGTCACAGGGTTACCTTCGTGACACAAGCACAAATGGTGTTAGATAACCGTGTTTTCTTTTGTTATCGCAGTGCCATCGTGACACAAGCACGATTGTTGTTGGACACTGCCTCTCTTTCCTCGTTTGTCTGTGACACAAGCACGGATGATGTTGCAACACGAGTTTCACCCCAAAGTTGCAGACCTGTCTAAGGGGTTCTACGGTGTTAGGGCATCTAGGTCTATTAACTGATTAACAAATAAACATTTAAATAGGAAAATCACATTCCATACTTATTGCACAATCTGAACATCACAAGAAGCACATATATATTCTTTATCGTAATTAAACATGATTTAGTATCATTTATCCAGTTTCAATGCTAAACATCTATTTTGAAATCAGTAAATACATTGCAACTATAAATACATGAAATTTCATCATTTTCATTAAGCATATCACGTAGTTCAATTCTAATGAGTCTAACATACTCTATTGTATGAACTACACTGTTTAGAAGTTATACTAACTAATACAGAAGCAATTAAACATTTAAATTGAGTTAAATAATGATTACTGAATGAACTACTACTCACCCTTCTGGAACTCGGCCGACCAAACTGAGCTCGGCCGATCGGCTGACAACTCGGCCGATCCACCAGCAACTCGACCGATCCAAACCCTGATTGATTTCCTATAAAGGGAAACTCGGCCGAATCACGCCCAATTCGGCCGATCAAAACACTAATTGTTAATCCTCGTAAAGAAACTCGGCCGAATCATTACATAACTCGGCCGATTAATTACTGATCTAGCTGTAAATCTAATTGAGCTTCAATTTATTACTAAATCGAACTAATGGCTGCGGATTTGGATCCTAACCTCGTAGTCAAGCTCGGAGCTGACCCTAGCTCGCCGTTTCATGCGCCCAATCTGTTCTTGATTTAGAACCTGCTGCACACAGCAACCATTTTCCACGAACAGGTTGAAAACGAACGGCTTGGTTGGGTGTCGATCGCTGTTGGGGCTGCAACTCGTGCCTGGACCTCAAAGGCAACTCAATAGCACCTTTCTTGGGTGCTTTCTCACGCCCAAGGCGGCCCAAGGCCGTGGCTATAGCTGCTGCTGCTTGGGGCACCGCCCAGCAGCTTGGGGCGCCGATAATGGTGGCTGGGTGCTTAAACGCAGCTGGGAGCTGCAGATTTCTTCTAAGGACTGAAGATCGGAGTCAAGCACTTCATTTGGTGGTGCTGGCCGGGCTAAAACAGCCTCTGTCGAGGCCAAAGCAGCTAGCTACCGGCCACTGCTGCTGCAGGTCAGGCACCTGCCAGGATGGGGAAAGAATAAGGGAAGGAAGAGAACGAGGAAGAAGACGAAGAAGAGAAGTAGGGCGCCGGGGATTTGAAGCTAAAGGGGCCCAAGCCATCGCCCTTCTTCCTCTTGCCCAAAGCGCCACTCCAGCCTAGGTGTGGCCTCCTGCCCCTGTTCTATCGGGGTGTTTAGTCTGTTCCCGTAACCGATCGCTGAAGAAGGAAGATAAGCGAGAAAGGGCTAGGGGCGAAATGAAATTTGCCCACCAACTATCCAAAATTACAATCTAGCCCCTCAACACCCAAATGTCCATATTCTTTAACTCGGAAGTCGGTTTCGAGTGATTTTTCTTGCAACGGTTTAAGCACGGAATTCTCTATAACCTCAAAGTGCAAAACATGCTAAAAGGACAATTCTACTGGATCAAAGCTCTAATTACAACTGTGATTGCTTGATTCAACTTAATGTACTAAATAATCAACATTGACATCATTAACTGCCTCAGGTGATTCGATCTCATCTATTAATTCGCATCTTAGCTTATCTTGATTATCCATGATGTTTAATTTTATACTCAACCCTAATTGAGGTGTTTTACGTAATTCGAGGTATTTATCAGTTAATCATGGAGTGGGTCATAACAGTGGTAAGGTGGGACATTTGATGAAGGATTGTCATTCTAGGCCTGTCAGTGTGACACAGCCTCCGAGACAGAATCAACAAGGACCTCAGAATAGACAACATCAAGGAGCAGCTCGAGGACATGGACAAGCGTCTCAAGCTGGATCATCAACACCACCTCAACACCAGGCAACAATGAGGTTCTATGCTATGAACCCACCAGATGCAGTGGTCAATCCACGGGTAGTGGCAGGTCAGATGGAACTTTTATATCCTGATATGTCTACATCCTGTGTTGTATCTGTTCTGATTGACCTGGGTGCTACACACTCTTTTATCACTCGGAGAGTGATTCGTAACTGCAATATGACGGTTAGTCATAGGGCAGATAGTTTGTTGTTGGAGACTCCGTTGAGTGGGTCTGCCATTTTGCAGGAGGTATGTTCTCCCTGCATCCTCTTCTTTTCTGATCATCGCATTCAAGTGGACCTTATACCACTTGATATGCAAGGATTTGATATAATCCTCGGGATGGATACCTTAGAAAGGTATAAAGTTGTCTTGGATTGTGAATCCAAGTTGGCTGTGTTTGCTGATGAAGGCGACACATGGATCTTTCAAGGTGAAAGAAAGATTCTGCGCACCTGTCTTGTATCAGCTATGGTTGCTGATAAGCTGTTGAGACAAGGATGTTATGCATTCTTGGCCCATGTGGTAGATGTTACCAAGGAAGGTCCCAATCCTACTGAAGTTCCCATATTCAGGGAATTCGAGGATGTGTTTCCTGAAGAACTTCCTGGTATACCACCACCTCGGGAGATTGATTTTGAAATCAATCTGATCCCAGATACGAAACCCATAGCCTAGACTCCGTATAGGATGGCACCTGCCGAGATGGCAGAACTCAAGAAACAGCTTCAAGAGTTACTTGAGAAGGGCTTTATCCGACCAAGCACTTCACCATGGGGTGCTCCGGTTTTGTTTGTTAGAAAGAAAGATGGGTCAATGCGGTTGTGCATTGACTACAGACAACTTAATAAAGTAACAATAAAGAATAAGTACCCTCTACCGAGAATTGATGATCTCTTTGACCAGTTGTGTGGTGCAACCGTCTTTTCCAAGATAGACTTGAGGTCTGGGTATCATCAACTTCGTATTAAGGATAGTGACATATCCAAGTCTGCTTTTAGGACAAGATATGGTCACTATGAGTTCACGGTTATGTCGTTTGGACTAACCAATGCACCAGCTGCATTTATGGAACTCATGAATAGAGTTTTTCGACCCTTCCTTGATCAGTGTGTTGTCGTCTTTATAGATGACATTCTGATCTATAGTAAGGATGCTCAGCAGCATGAGCAGCATCTTCGCCAAGCTTTGACCTTGCTAAGAGAACATAAGCTGTATGCTAAGTTTAGCAAGTGTGAGTTCTGGCTGCCGGAGGTATCTTTTCTTGGACATGTGATATCTGCCTCGGGAATTCGTGTTGACCCTGCAAAGGTAGAATCTGTTCTACAATGGGAACAACCGAAGACACCGACGGAGGTTCGAAGCTTCTTGGGGTTAGCTGGTTACTATTGAAGGTTTATTAAAAACTTTAGCTCTATAGCCTTACCTTTGGCCAAGTTAACCCGGAAAGATGCTCCTTTTTCTTGGAGTGATAAGTGTCAACAATCTTTCTAGTTGTTGAAGGAGAGGTTGACAAGTGCACCTGTGCTCGTTCTACCTGAGCAAGGAAAAGGATATGTAGTCTTCTGTGATGCCTCTAAGAATGGACTTGGATGTGTGTTGATGCAGGATAAACAAGTGATTTCTTTTGCTTCCCGATAGCTTAAGAAATACGAAGAGAATTATCCGACACACGATCTAGAGTTAGCTGCAGTGGTTCATGCCTTGAAGATCTGGAGACATTATCTTTATGGAGAGACGTTTCAGATTTTCACTGACCATAAGAACCTTAAGTATATCTTCTCTCAGCATGAACTCAACATGAGGCAACGTCGCTAGATGGAGTTAATCAAGGACTACGATTGTACAATTGATTACCATCCAGGGAAGGCCAATGTTGTTGCAGATGCCTTGAGTAGGAAATCAGCAACATCAACCATGGATAGAGCACAACTAAACTCTTTAGTATGCTCTAAGAGAGATATGCTTATCTCTTTAAGGCAAGACAATGTACAATTGAAGGTGTCATTGGTAGCCGGGTTGATGGCTGAGATGCATATTAAACCTACCCTAAGAGAGCAGATTAAGGAGGCACAACATGTTGATGCTGCAGTTCAGTAGTTTAGATCTGAGTATGGAAATGAGAAGCGAGATGGTTTCCATGACTCAGATGACCAAGTAGTCTGTTATAATGGAAGGATGATAGTGCCGGATGTGGATGACTTGAGGAAGTTGGTCCTAGAAGAAGCTCATTCTTCCATGTATGCTATGCATCCAGGGAGCACCAAGATGTATCGAAATTTGAAAGATCTGTATTGGTGGCCTGGAATGAAGAAGGATGTTGCAGAATTTGTTCTGAGATGTCATGTGTGTCAGCAAGTTAAAGATGAACACCAGAAACCTGCAGGAACAATGCAACCTTTACCCATACCACAGTGGAAGTGGGACCATGTGACCATGGACTTTGTTGTTGGCCTGCCCAGGACAAACAAGGGACATGATTCCATTTGGGTAGTTGTAGATAGGTTGACTAAGACAGTGCATTTCTTACCTGTCAAAACAACCTATTATGCTGAAAGGTTATCACAGTTGTATGTGCAAGAGATAGTGTGTTTGCACGGAGTTCCTATCACAATAGTTTCTGACAGAGGTCCTCAGTTTACAAGTTGTTTTTGGGAACAGTTACATAGAGCCTTAGGCACCAAGCTAAGGTTTGGCACGACCTTTCATCCACAGACTGATGGACAGTCAGAAAGGACCATACAGACCTTAGAAGACTTGTTAAAAGCATGTGTTCTCCAATTTACCGGGAGTTGGGATCTACACCTAAGCTTGATAGAATTTGCCTATAACAATAGCTATCAGCATAGTATTGATATGGCACCTTATGAAGCCTTGTATGGTAGACGATGTAGATCACCTCTATGTTGGTTCGAGACTGGTGAGCGTCAGTTGTTAGGTCCTGATCTTGTGCAGCAGACTACAGAAAAGTTTAAGTTAATACAACAACAGATTAAGACTGCACAAGATAGGCAGAAATCTTATGCTGACAAGCGTCGTAGACCCTTAGAGTTCCAGGTTGAAGACAGAGTGTATCTCAAGGTCTCGCCTTGGAAAGGAGTCCTTCGTTTTAGAAAGAAAGGGAAGTTAGCTCCTAGATTTATGGGACCTTATCCAATCATTGAACAGATTGGAAAAGTAGCCTACAAACTAGAGCTGCCACCAGAGTTACAGAAGTTACACCCTGTGTTTCACATTTCTATGCTAAAGAAATGTCACCCAGACACCGAGTCAATTCTACAACCTATGGAGGTAGAATTGAATAATGATATATCCTATGAGGAGGGACCAGTTTCAATCCTTGATAACAGAATTAAAAAGTTAAAGAAGAAAGATATAAGTCTTGTGAAAGTCCTCTGGAACCACCGTGGTGTTGAAGAAGCCACTTGGGAATTAGAGGATGAGATGAGAAGGAAGTATCCTACCCTTTTCTCTTAATATGTCTTATCGATTTCGGGGACGAAATCCTTGTAAGGGGTGGATAATTTGTAACATCCCTGACCTGGGTTATGAGTTAACCCTAGGTGTTTTGCCTAAATATCAAATTAAATCCTTGTTATTAACTTTGGGCATGTAATTAAGTTTCTCAGAAGCATATATTTCAGTTTTTGCTCCTTTTTATATAAAGTTGTAGCATTGTTTTGTAATACAGGGACCTATGTGCAAATTACCCAGTCAGAAGGGTTAACTTGCAATTTGCACATGTTGAGATGTTCCTATGATGTTGAGACATCATGAGAATGATGATGGTAAGGTTTGAGGGATTTCCCAAGCTTGGGCACCAAGGTGCAGCTGTGGAAGCAATCCCGGTGCTTGAAAACCCTAAATTGGGGAAAAGTGCAATTTACCCAATTTGAGGGGTACAACTTGTAAAATACATCATCTAAAATATATTTTATAACTGTTGTCATCATTTAGAGTAGAAATGATGAAGAGGGCACTTCATTTGAATAATCATATAACAAAGAACACCTTTGTGATTGAATAAACAAGGTGTATGTATAATAGCCCTTTTATGTGTATGCTTTAGTGATGGGTTGATCCTCTTTGCCTTCAATTCTTGATCTTAGAAGAATTTTGTCCTTAGAAATAAGATGTGGGGACGTGCAAAGAAGAAAGGAAGGACTTAGATGAGAAATGAGGAAAACATATGTCCTTATGTTGAAAATTCACCTAAGTATATATACAACTTTTCCACTTAGCAAGGGAACGACCCTCTCCCTTTCATTTCTTTTCCCCTTGCTCAAAACCGACCAAGGCTAGGCTCTGGAGCAGAGAAGGACGACCAAGGGTCCTAGGTAAGTTTGGATCATCCCTTTTGCTTGAATTCATGGAGGAAACTCATTTTCAAGGTTGAATTCATGGCTAGCTCACCTAGCTCTATCTTTCTAGCCATTCCTTTCCAACTTTTCCTTGGAGAATTCACCTTGGCCGACCTTTGGAGCTCAAAGACGCCATTAAAGCTTGGAGCTCAAGGAACAACCTTTAGTCGGGTTTTATAACTCTAAACCTTATGCTTTGATTATACATCTTTTTCTATGCATATAGTTGCTAGTTCTTCTTCTTCCCTATCTTCCCTTGCATCCTTGCAAGAAAAATCGTGAATAACTGCTACTGTTCTTGAGGTAGAAGATAAGGGCGTTAATTCCTATGCTTATCCACGGATTTCCAATTTATCAAACGACCTCCACCAATTGTTTAAACGGTTTCAAACCGTTTGGTGGGCAAACGGTTTCAGGGTCGTGTGAGGGAAAACGGTCTTCAAGACCGTTTGGTCCCATTGACCAAGCAAAGACCGTATGGGAATCTTGTTCATAATTATGTAGGTTAATCACCCACAAAATTTGAGAGGTTAACTCCAAAGGAATTGTGAGATATAAGCAAATCAATTAGCAACACCAATTGAATTAAGTTCTGATTTTCAATATGTTTAATTTTCCCTTTTTGGGCAAACGGTCTCAAGACCGTTTAAGATGGTTGACCAAACGTTGACCGTTTGGTATTACTGTTCATAATGATGTTAGTTAACGACCCACCAAATTTGAGGGATTAATTCCAAACGAGTCATGAGTTGAAGGATGATTAATAGGGCAAACCCTAATTGAAATTAGTGCTGAATCTCCAATGAGTTAAGTTGAGATTTTGGGTTGATTAGCCCAAACGGTTTCAAGACCGTTGGGGAATCACCCAAACGGTCTCAAGACCGTTTTGGGGTCACCCCAAGACCGTTTGGAGGTCTGGGGTCAAGTATAGTTGACCAATTGAAGGTCCAATGGTACCAAATCATATTGCAATTAAGTATTGATGTGATGATTAACTCAATAGATCAAACCTTGATGAATATTCACTAGAGTCCAAAGGATGGATGGGCAAACGGTCTCAAGACCGTTTGGAACTCATTCAAACGGTCTCAAGACCTTTTGGTGTCAACCCAAGACCGTTTTGGAGGTCTAGGGTTAAGATAAATTGATCAATTGAGAGCCCAATTACAATGGGTTATTGAAATAATCAAATTTCTGATTTGTGACTTAATTAAGGTTCAACCCCTATCAAATCAACTTATAATTTTATGATTTCTTGGTCAAACGGTCTCAAGACCGTTTGGAGGTCATCCAAACGATCTCAAGACCGTTTGGACCAAGTTTGGGCCCAATTGGAGGTCAATTGATAGGTTCAACCTTGAATTGATTCACATTGTTGAATATTGATGACCATCCGATTTGAAACCCTAATTGAGATGGACTTAACCCTAATTGGCTTTCAATTGAGGGTTAATTGGGTGTCCAATTGATTGAGGCTCATCCTAATTGACTCAATTTATAAGTGGTTAACATGGCTTTGGCCAATTGAGGGCTTCAACATACTTAATCATAAACATTTGTAACTTTTGAACCATGTTGGAGGTCCAAACGGTTTGAGACCATTTAGACCAAACGGTCTCAAGACCGTTTGGATCCAAATGGTCTCAAGACCGTTTGAGGCCAAACGGTCTCAAGACCGTTTGGGTCCAAACGGTCTCAAGACCGTTTGGGCTCAAACGATCTCAAGGTCGTTTGGACCAATCGATCTCAAGACAAGTTGATCAAACGGTTTGGAAAGTCAACCTTTCCAAACGGTCAATGCACCCAAACGGTTTGGGCAAACGACCTTGAGGTCATGCGGTCTTGGAGTCAAACCTATCAAACGGTCAACGCACCCAAATGGTTTCAAACCGTTTGGTGGTTGAAGGTTGAAACCGTTTGGAGGTTTTCAATGTTATTTATACATAATCACTTGAAGTTGTAATTGGTTCAATGGTGATCTAATCTAAACCCTAATGGTAACTTAGAACATTAAGGGACTAAGTGATTAATAAATTAACCCATGATGGTGATCAATGGGGTGAATTACCAAAATACCCTTGATGGGTTCAATTGAGTAATACCTTGTTCAATCAAACCACTAATCACATGATAGTGATGTTTTGGCGTATGTTAGCCCATGAGAACTTAACCCAACCTGATCTAGAGTGGTGTTATCACCATCTATTAGTATGAGGAGAGAGAAAGTACCTTAAGAGAGAGAAAGTATCCTTTTAGGGTGAAAACTCAAGTAAAGAACCTTCAATACACATGAATGTGCATGATTAGGGTATGATCCACCTATGTGAGATCATGGAAACCCTAATTATGATATATGATGAATCCTAAGCTTATCTGAGAGCATCAATGATGATGTTCCTCATACATGATGGTGTTATGAGTTCGATTCACCATGTGATGTGAATAGTAAACCCTAATTCAAGGGTAATGACATGTGGTGTGAATAGTAAACCCTAATTCAAGGGTAATGACATGTGGTGTGAATAGTAAACCCTAATTCAAGGGTAATGACATGTGGTGTGAATAGTAAACCCTAATTCAAGGGTAATGACATGTGATGTGAATAGTAAACCCTAATTCAAGGGTGATGACATGTGATGTGAATAGTAAACCCTAATTCAAAGGTGATGACATGTTATATGAGTATTAAACTCTATTCGATAAGAATCAAAGAACTTAGCTCTTATGACAAGAGTGGAAAGTATAATCATTGTTTTGAATTACCTTTATTAGTTGAATTAACCATGCAAGTTCTGATATGGAGGTGATCATATCCAGGTATGGATGATGATACTGAATTCATTAAAGGCATATTGATAGCTTTATGAATAAGTAAAGTATCTTGATGCCTTGTCAATGGCATTCTATGATAATAATGGGATGTGAGAGCCATGAATACCATCAAGGTCATGCTTTAGAGATGACTTGTGATGAGTATAATGAGAAATGATGATTGATATGAGTTAGGCTTGTTACATTTAGTATTCTCCTTTTATAGCTGTTATGCTACTGTTATTGTTTGAAGAACAATGTGTGATGTTAAATGAATACTGAATGTACCTAACTAATCAAGTATAATGTAGAGCCCTGATCATAGACCCATCATTGTTAGAAATCAAATGATGGTGAAACAGGTTTTCCTAAGGGAACTCCTGGATCACACACTATTGAGTATGTGGGGTATATGGATGTGTAGAACCTTACATCCTAGTGTAGGAATTTGATGTAGATATGTAATCCATCAATCCTTCACTACAATCCCATACCGTATCAGTAGTAGGTAAACATGAAACCTCCTGATGACGAAGAAATATAGATATCTGTATCAGTGGAGATAAACATGAAATCTCCTGATGACGGAGAGAGTACAAAATGCCACTGTAACTCTAAAATAGTGAAGGACCAGTTTACCCTGGTGAGCTATAATAGTAGAGACACAAGATGTCCTACAAGTGATCCTCTTACTGACTGAGGAAGGTGAAGGTCATGAGAATCCGGCTCTCTTAATGACCTATGTATGATACTGATGTGACTTCTTAGTAATCAGTTGGAGTATGAGTGGTATGCCTCATCTCCACAGGGCATAATATTGTTTGTAAAACATAATCAACCGCGTAGTATACATGTTAGAGATAACTACGAGTTAGTTGATTGATGATACACTGTAATAGTGCTTATATTCTTCATGTGTCATAAGTGTTGAGCTCTTGTTTATAGTTGCAACTGCTATTGAAGACTTTGAAAGCTTTACTGCTTAAGATATTCCTTGATGTTATATTAAAGCTTCTGGCGGAGAGTTATAACTCTCGCTGGGACAATTATGTAAAATTGTCTCACCCCGTAGACTTCAACTTTTTAGGTGGACGTCGGAGACGGAGGAACCGGTCTACAGGTGACCAGTCCCAGCAGTAGCAGCAGCAGCACCAGGAGCAGCAGTAAATCTCAGGTGGAGATTTAGCCTACCATGTGGTGTAGTTAGAGTCAGTCCTATGTGTCCTCTGTACTCTCAGGTCTTGGAGTCTTTTGTTATGAGTTCTTGAGATTTTGTATCTTGATGTATATAATTACTCAAGAAGTAATTATCATGAGATGAAAACAGTTTATCTCTTGTTATGAAAGAAGCTTTTATGGATTCAAGCTCTTGTTTCGAAAAGTTTTAATTTCCCGTGATTTTTGTCTTCCGCTGTTAATTGAATCGCTTCCGCTAAGTTTGAATCGTGTTTATATCGTGGTTTGGAGATTGAGAGCCCACAGTTTGGAGGTCTAATAATTTCAAGACCGTTTTGAGGTTAAGCACCTCAAGACCATTTAGAGGTCAAGCACCTCAAGACCATTTGGAGGTCAAGCACGTCAAGACTGTTTGGAGGTCAACCACCTCAAGAGTGTTTGGAGGTCAACCACCTCAAGACCGTTTAGAGGTACAAAAAGGTCAAGACCGTTTGGAGATTCAATTGAACCAAGACCGTATAAGGTCTAACGGTCTTCAGACTGTTTAAGGATGTTGAGGTCAAGACCGTTTGAAGGTCAAATGACTTCAAGACCGTTTGAAGGTCAATGACTTCAAGACCGTTTGAAGGTCTCATTGATTCAAACCATGTAAATACCAACAGCCCCTTAAGTGGTTAAAGAGTACCTCAAGGTTGACTCCAATAAAAGTAACCCTAAAGTACTTAGGTGATTGGTATAATTAAAGTGATTATCATTTGATACCATGAAATTAATTAATGCAATACACCATGATAAGTATAGGTGTATGTACTTGGTGAAAGGTTAAGTCAACTGAATAGTTATGATGGTGAAGTGTGTTCCTAGTATATGGAACAATGATAAGTATGAATTAATACTTAAATAATGCTATGTGCTCCAAGAGATGTGGAAGCACTAATTTAGGGTTTGGTTTAATGAGATAATCATAAAACCCTAATTAATGGAGAATGGAAACCCTAATTGAGAAGAATGAGAAACCCTAACCCTAATTATAGGGTGATGATATGTGAAACCCTAATTATAGGGTGATGATATGTGAAACCCTAATATAGGGTCATGTTATGTGAAACCCTAATACAGGGTCATGTTATGTGAAACCCTAACATAGAATAATGTTATGTGAAACCCTAATACAAGGTGATATTATGTGAAACCCTAATTTTGGGTAATGGGTTGAGAAACCATAATAAAGGGTGATATTATGTGAAACCCTAATTCAGGGAGATATTGTGTGAAACCCTAATTGATAAAGATGGGAAACTCTAACCCTAATGAGGGAATAGTGATGTTATACTTGTATTTCATAATGTTGATATGTAATTGATATGACTGTTATCAAGTATACTAACCGTACATGTATCATAAGATGATGAGCATAACCAAGTATGAATTATGATGGTAATGGGCCTTGTGAGCCATTACTTTATTTGTTTCCTAGTGACAGGTGACAAGAAGTTGAATGTACCTGGTGAACTATGTGAGATGCTTGTGTAACAAGTATCATGAATACCTTGGTCAGATGACCTGGAGGTAATAGTTACCTAATAGTGGTAACCATGTTCAGTGATGAACTAAGGGTTTGAATACCCAGATCCAGTAAACATGATGATGGTGTTGTTGAGGGATGTGAATTCCCAGCAATGAGACAAAGGATTGAGATCCCAATGCTTTATAATGTTTTGAAAAGTACTTGAAAGGAGTATTGTTTCTTTGTAGCATTTGTCATAATAATTCTTGTTTGAAAACTTGACTGATGCTAAAAGAATATAGTAATATACTTAAATAATCAAGTGGAATTTTATCATGTAGAGCCCTGTCCATAGATCCATTATCGTTAATAGCTGGTGATGGTGAAACGAGTTTTCCTGCTGGTTAATCCAGAGCGTATATTGTTGAATATACAGGGTTACTCCTAGCCGAAAATAGGAGGATTAGAGTATGACTTCGGTTGTAGACTCAAGATATGTTTAAGAGCATGGTGAACAGGCCCATGGCTTAGTGTGATGGAGCATGAATGTGTTCATGGCTCAGTGAGCACGGTGAATTGGCCCGTGGCTCAGATTTACTAGCGTCAGGACCTGTACCAAGGTGGGCTAGAGGATGGGTAGCCTATGAAAGCTAACCCTATGACTGACGTCACTTAAGCAAGAGACTGCGGTCCTGCTTGTGGTCTCGCACTGACCGAGACACATGAGATTGAGGAGTCCCGCTCTTCCTTTGATTTTGTATGGCACCGGCTTTGGGTTTCGCAACCGAAGGTTGGATTTGAGCGGTACAGCTCACTTCCTCAGGGCATAAGAATGATTATAAAATGTAATTCAGCCATGTAGCATATTTGCTTAAGGATGAATTATGGAAATCATTGGTTGATGTTACATTGCTTACTGTATCCTAAATGGATAGATGTTATACATGTTCTTCATATTCCTTATTAAAATGAATAGATGATTTACTGCTTTATCATTTATAGTTGTAATGCTTTAAGAGATGATATTTCTCTATTATGCTTAATAGTGATTAAATCTTGCTGTTCGATAAAGATTTCTCTATTCAGTTTATTACTATTTATCTGCAATAATAACATTTCTGGCGGAGAGTTATATCTCTCGCTGGGACAATTTCAATTGTCTCGCCCTGTAGGATCCAACATTTTTAGGTGGATGAGGACGAGGAGGTAGAAACCCTACATCAGGGGAAGGATAGCAGCATCAGGGACAGCAGTGATAGCTCAGGTGGAGATACTGACTGTCATGTCTTGTAGATAAGAGTCCTATGTGTCATCTTTGTACTCTCAGGTCCTTGGAGTCAGGAGATAGTGCTTTTATGATCGATATGAGATTTTGGCATTGAATGCCTCGAGGTTTTACGTTGCTTATATGTAGATTTAACAAAGCAACTATTGTATGTAATCCTCGAGAAGAAAAGGTACATGGTATGTACTTTGTGGACCAAAATGTATGTGTATATAATATTTTGGTTCTTGTTATAAGAGTTTCTTGGAAATGGATCTCTTTGCAAATGGTTTTAATTTTTAGTGATTTTCAGTAATCCACTGCTAATGTTTTCTTCTGCATTAATCGTAATGATTTGTTTATCGATTTGGTGTCGGGTCATCTCAATTTAGTGGTATCAGAGCTTTAGGTTCGCTGAGTGTACAGAGACATAGGATTAATGTCATTGAGTTTGTTCTAGTGTCTTCCAGTTTATCTGATAGTGACTTCTACTCTCAGGAGAAGAAGTAAAGCTTGAAGATTGCTGGATCACATGAAGAACATGCTGTTGAAAGTAGTGTTGCTGCACCAGGAGGAGGTGTAAGGGATCAGGATAGGGAAGAACCAGTACCTGAACATCCCCAACTTAACCAAGCTGTAATAGAAAACCCAACTTTCCATGCTCTGTTTGGGCAGTTCATGGCGATTGTGACACATATGGCGGATAGGATGCCACCACCTACACCTAGGGCACCATCTCACAATGAGGGACATGGAGCTTGGAAGACTTTTGAAAGACTTCGATGGGTAGGAGCCACTGAATATGCTGGTACAGCTGATCCAGCAGAGGCAGACATGTGGCTAACTGAGCTGGAAAAGGCCTTCAGAATTCTTAATATCCCCGAGGCTGAGAAGGTTAGACATGCGGTGTAATTGTTGAAGGGAAGTGCTGGCCATTGGTGGGCCGTAGAAGAAGGTAAGAGGCCAGGTGTTGAAGTCGGGTGGGAAGAATTCTGACATGAATACGTTAGTATATATTTTCCCAAGACTTACCTGGATGAGAAGATCTCTCAGTTTGAGCGGATAAGGCAAGGACCAATGAACATTAGTGAGTATGAAGCTAAGTTCATGGAGCTTCTACGGTTCTGTCCACATATGGCTGCTACAGATGAGGAGATGATTCAACATTTTGAGAAGGGTTTGAATGCTGAATTAACCACACCATTGTCTTCTCTAGAGAATAGAGAGAGGTTTGCCATGTTTGTGGAGTCAGTTAGGCAGATAGTAAGGTCTGTGACTGAGAAGTGTCAGACCCACAGTAAGAAGGTGTATACACAGTTGCAAGGACAGAGGTCCAAAAGCTTTAAGAAACCAATGTTTTCTACACCAACAACACCACCGAGGTTTAATACTCAGACACAGCAGACATCCACTAAGGGTAGAGGTCATAGTTTACCACTAGAGGGAGCCCACAACTCAACATCAATGTCAGTAACATGACCATATAGACCACAGTGGGAGAACAAGGTCTGTTATAAATGTGGGAAGAAGGGACATGTGATGAAAGATTGTTTAGTTAGAGACATGAGTGTAACCCAACCACCAAGGCAGAGTCAACATGGCTCTCAGAAGTGACAATTTAGCAGTGGCACTCGAGGACGTGTACAGGCGTCCCAAGCTGGCTCATGTACATCCAATAACTGGGCGAGTGGTTGACAACCAGCAACGACAAGATTCTATGCTATGAATCAGCCCAAGGAAGTGGTTAATCCATGAGTCGTGATAGGTTAGATGGAATTATTTCATTTTGATATGTCTTCATCCTGCTTTGTATCTATTTTGATTGATCCGGGTGCTACACATTCCTTTATCATTTATGAAGTGATTCATGACTACGATATGACTGTCAGTCATAGAATAGATAACTTGTTACTAGAAACTCCATTAGTTGGATCTGTAGTGTTGCGGGTGGTGTGTTCTTCCTGTGTTCTTTCCTTTTCAGAACATACCATTCAGGTGGATCTTATACCACTTGAGATGCATGGGTTTGACATAATTCTTAGAATGGACACCCTAGAAAAGTATAAGGTTGTCTTGGATTGTGGTTCCAAGAAGGCTATGTTCACAGACAATGGTGATACATGGATCTTTCAGGGGGATAGAAAGATTCTTCCAACCTGTCTAGTGTCAGCTATAGTAGCTGAAAAGCTGATGAGACAAGGATGCTTTGCATTCTTGGCATATGTGGTAGATGCCAAAATAGAGAGTTCTAATCTTTCTAAAGTTCTGATTGTTAGGGAGTTTGAAGATGTGTTTCTGGAGGAACTTCTAGGTGTTCCTCCACCCTGAGAGATTGATTATGAGATTAATCTAATCCTGGGTACACAACCAATAGCTCAAACACCTTATAGAATGGCACCTACTGAGATGGTAGAACTCAAGAAATAGTTAAAGGAATTTCTTATAAAGGGTTTTATTCGACCGAGTACTTCACCATGGGGTGCTCTGGTTCTTTTCATTATAAATAAGGATGGGTCTATGCGATTATGCATCGACTATAGAAAGCTAAAAAAAGTGACCATAAAGAACAAATATCCTCTGGCAAGGATAGATGACCTATTTGACCAGTTGCGTGGTGCAACTATCTTCTCTAAAGTAGATTTGAGGCCAGGATACCATCAGTTACGTATCAAGGAGAGTGAGATACCTAAGTCAACCTTTAGAAAAAGGTATGGTCACTATGAGTTCATGGTTATGTCGTTTGGACTAACTAATGCACCAACTACATTCATGGAACTCATGAACAGAATCTTCCAACCATTCCTTGATCAATTCATAGTAGTCTTTATAGATGACATCCTAGTTTATAGTAGAGATGCTCAACAGCATGAGCACCACCTTCGTCAGGACCTGACATTACTGAGAGAGCACAAACTATTTTCCAAATTCAGCAAGTGTGAATTTTGGTTATCAGAAGTGTCTTTTCTTGGACACGTAATATCTACCTCAGGTATTCGGGTTGATCCTAAAAAGGTAGAATCTATCTTGGAATGGGAACAGCCGAAGACACCAACAGAGATACGCAGTTTTCTAGGACTGGCAGGATACTATAGGAGGTTCATTAAGAACTTTAGTTCTGTACCATTACCCCTAACCAAGTTGACCATAAAGGAGGTTCCTTTTGTCTGGAATGACACGTGTCAGCATTCTTTCCAGTTGTTGAAAGAAAGGTTAACCAGTGCACCTGTGTTAGTATTACCTGAGCAGGGAAAGGGGTATTATCTCTATGGAGAGACATTCCAGATTTTCACAGACCAAAAGAACCTAAAATACATCTTTTCACATCATGAGTTGAACAGGAGACAACGCCACTGGATGGAGTTAATCAAGGACTACGATTGTATAATTGATTATCATCCAGGGAAGGCTAATGTAGTGGCTGATGCACTAAGTAGAAAATCATCATCACCAAACATAGACAAAGCATAGTTGAACTCTTTAGTGTGCTCTAAATGAGACATGTTTGTCTCTTTGAGGCAAGACAATGTACAACTTAAAGTGTTCTTGTTAGATGGACTGTTAGCTGAGATGCACATAAAACCTACTCTGAAACAACATATCAAAGAGGCATAACAAGTTGATTCTGTGATTCAGCAAATCAGGTCAGAGTATGGTAGTGAGAAACGGGATGGGTTTCATGAGTCAGATGATGAGGTAGTCTGTTACCATGGTAGGATGTTAGTACATGATGCCAATGACTTAAGGAAGTTAGTCATGGAGGAAACTCATTCATCTATGTATGCAATGCATCTAGGGAACACCAAAATGTATCATAACTTGAAAGATATGTATTGGTGGCCTGGTTTGAAGAAAGATGTAGCTGAGTTTGTTATGCGGTGTCCAATATGTCAGTAGGTTAAAGCTGAACATTAGAATCTCACAGGAACAATGCAACCCTTACCTATACCACAGTGGAAATGGGATCACATGACCATGGACTTTGTGGTTGGTTTGCCAAGAACATCCAAAAGTCATGATTCCATTTGGGTGATAGTTGATAGGTTGACTAAATCAACACATTTTCTTCCTATCAAAACAACCTATACTGCTGAGAAACTTGCACAGATCTATATAAATGAGATAGTGCATTTACATGGGGTTCAAGCTACAATTGTTTTTGATAGAGGTCCCCAGTTCACGAGTCGTTTTTGGGAATGACTACATAAATCTTTGGGTATGCAGTTAAGGTTTAGTACCGCTTTTCACCCACAGACAGATGGCCAATCTGAGAGGACTATACAAACTTTGGAGGATTTGCTTAGGGCATGTGTCCTTTAGTTTGTAGGAAGTTGGTATATACATTTGAGCTTAATAGAATTCGCTTACAACAATAGTTATCCGCACAGTATTGATATGGCACCATATGAAGCATTATATGGTAGACGTTGTAGATCTGCATTATGCTAGTATGAAATAGGAGAGTACCAACTTTTGGGTCCTGAAATAGTACAATAGACAAATGAGAAGATTAAAGTAATACAACAACAGTTGAAGGCTGCACAGGATAGACAAAAGGCATACACTGATAAATGGCGGAGACCTTTAGAATTCCAAGTTGGATACAGTATATCTTAAAGTCTCACCTTGGAAGGGTGTTCTTAGATTTGTAAAGAAAGGTAAGTTAGCTCCTAAATTTATGGGGCCTTATCCAATCATTGAATGGATTGGAAAGGTAGCCTATAAGTTGGAGTTGCCACCTGAACTACATAGATTGCATCCAGTATTCCATATATCCATGCTGAGAAAGTGTCACCCTAACACAGAGTTAGTTTTGCAACCTATGGAGGTAGAATTAAATGAAGATATATCCTATGTAGAGGGACCAGTGATGATTCTTGACCGGAGAATCAAAAAGTTGAAAAAGAAAGACATAGTTCTTGTGAAAGTTCTCTAGAATCATTGTGTCATTGAAGAATCTACGTGGGATCTGGAGGAAGAGATGAGGAAGAAGTACCCTTCCCTTTTCTCTTGATGATTTTGGGGATGAAATCCCTGTTAGGTGTGGATAATTGTAACATCCCTGACTTGGGTTAAGGCCTAACCCTAGAAGTTTTACTTAAGTAAGTCATTTAGATTCTTGTCTTTATCTTTTGAAAAGTAATTAAGACTAAAGGAGAGATTATGTTTCAATTTTGGTCCTATTTGAATAATGTTGAAACAATGTTTTACCTATTTTGGACTAAAGTGCAATTTACCCAATTTGAGTGGTTACTTTGCAAATGTTACATGATAAATGTTCCTCAAGTGTTATAGCATCATAATAATGAAAATGATACTGAGGTATGGCTTCCACAAGCCTAAGTTTAAAAAATGAGCTTGTTTGAATAATGATTGTGCATTGAATGCTAGATTTTGTGTAATTTGCAAATTACCCAAAATCTAGGGCTTAATATGTAAAATACCACCTCTATTATGTCCCTACTATTTCTTGGTATCATTTAGAGAAAATAAAAAGAAAGGGGCGTCTTGTTTGAACTACTTTTGAGGAGAGATAATATTGATAATAAAATAATCAAGATTTAAGCATAATTGAAACCCTAATTTATTTAGTAGCAAAAATAAATATATTAATTGAAGTGTCCATCAACTAAAAAGGCTATGGTTGAAATTCTATAATTCAAGGACGTTCAAATGCCTTGAGTTGCACTGAAATATCCTAAGTAGGTGAAGAAACCCACTCACATTTGTTAATTTAAAAGTAATGTCTACTAAAAATGGATAATAGTATTATATTAATTGAGGTGCTTAAGTGGATTGATTTTATTTCAAGGATAAACAAGAGGATATTTAGGATGAAGGGAGTTGTCTTCGGAGGCAAGGAAGGGAGGGGGCATGTGGCAAAGAAAGTGGATGGATTTTCTCCTACTTTCTCTCTCCTAGAAAATCAATCACATATATTCAATTTTCTCCTTACTTGAAAGGCCATTTTGCAAACCACTTTCTTTCTTTGCTTTGGCCGATAACCAAGAAGCTTAGGAGCAGGAGGAAAATGTTCCGCAAGATGAAGGTAAGCTCCATGATCATATTCAACCTTGAATTGATGGTTGAAATCAGATTTCAACATTGAATTTCTTCTCTCTTCCATCCAATGCTCAACCTTGGTGATCCTTTGCATCCAAAAAGTTGGAGACGGACCTTGGATAGGTGAAGGAGCTTCTCTCATCATGTGAGACATGAAGCTTGAAGCTTTGAATCTACTTTGAAGGTGGGCTATATAACTTGAACCCATCAATGTTATTATTGATTTCAATTTCTCATCATATGTTGATCCTTTATTTCTTCTTGAATAATTGCTGAATTAATCATATATATGGCAATGGAAATCGAAGGTCTGAAGCTTGATGATGATGAAATCATCTTAGAACACACCTCAAGAAATATCATGAGCAAACAGTTTCACTTTGTATTGGCCAAACAGTTTCAAACCGGTTTAGACTAAACAGTTTCAAACTGTTTGGTGACCAAACAGTTTCAAACTGTTTGGTGACCAAACAGTTTCAAAACCGATTGGAGGATAAATGGTTTCAAACCGTTAGAGACTAAATGGTTTCAATAGGTTCAAGGATTTATTGAGCTCATGACCTAATAACTTCAAATAAATCAAATTCAATTAATTTCAAAACCCTAGCTCGATTGGGTTCAAAGCCCTAAGTCAATTGAGGAACAAACCCTAATTTAGAGTTAAACGGTTTCAAGTTGATTTGACCAAATGGTCTTAGACCGTTTGAGGACCATTTAGTCTTAGACCATTTGAGGACTAAATGGTCTCAAACCGTTTAGGGTTAAATAATATTTAAATCAAATGGTCTCAAACAGTTTAGGGATTAAACATTTTCAAAATTGATAAAATCAATCGGTTTCAAAACCGATTGAAGGAATTAGGGCAAGACCATTTGAAGGTGGAGACGAAGACCGTTTGAGGGTCTAACGATATTCAAAACCGTTTGGTGAGTAAAAAGGGTTCAAGACCGTTTGATGTTCTAAGTCTCAAACTGTTTGAAGAATTTAGACAAGACCATTTGGAGATCTAATAATTTCTAGACCGTTTTGAGGTTAAACACCTCAAGACCATTTAAAGGCCAAGAACCTCAAGACCGTTTGGAGGTCAAGTACCTCAAGACCGTTTGGAGGTCAAGCACCTCAAGACCGTTTAGAGGTACAAAAGGTTCAAGACCGTTTGGAGATTCAATTGAACCAAGACCGTTTAAGGTCTAACAGTCTTCAAACTGTTTAAGGATGTTGAGGTCAAGACCATTTGAAGGTCAATGACTTCAAGACCGTTTGAAGGTCAATGACTTCAAGACCGTTTGAAGGTCTAATTGATTCAAACCATGTAAATACCAACAGCCCCTTAAGTGGTTGAAGAGTACCTCAAGGTTGACTCCAATAAAAGTAACCCTAAAGTACTTAGGTGATTGGTATAATTAAAGTGATTATCATTTGATACCATGAAAGTAATTAATGCAATACACCATGATAAGTATAGGTGTATGTACTTGGTGAAAGGTTAAGTCAACTAAATAAGTATGATGGTGAGTTGTGTTCCTAGTATCTGGAACAATGATACATATGAATTAATACTTAAATAATGCTATGTGCTCCAATAGATGTGGAAGCACTAATTTAGGGTTTGGTTTAATGAGATAATCATAAAACCCTAAATAATGGAGAATGGAAACCCTAATTGAGAAGAATGAGAAACCCTAACCCTAATTATAGGGTGATGATATGTGAAACCCTAATTATAGGGTGATGATATGTGAAACCCTAATTATAGGGTGATGATATGTGAATCCCTAATACAGGGTGATGTTATGTGAAACCCTAATACAGGGTGATGTTATGTGAAATGCTAGCATATAATAATGTTATGTGAAACCCTAATACAGGGTGATATTATGTGAAACCCTAATTTTGGGTAATGGGTTGAGAAACCCTAATAAAGGGTGATATTATGTGAAACCCTAATTCAGGGAGATATTATGTGAAACCCTAATTGATAAAGATGGGAAACTCTAATCCTAATGAGGGAATATTGATGTTATACTTATATTTCATAATGCTAATATGTAATTTATATGACTGTTATCAAGTATACTAACTGTGGAGGTATCATAAGATGATAAGAATAACCATGTATGAATTATGATGGTAATGGGCCTTGTGAGCCATTAATTTATTTGTTGCCTAGTGACAGGTGATAAGAAGTTGAATATACCTGGTGAACTATGTGAGATGCTTGTGTAACAAGTATCATGAATACCTTGGTCAGATGACCTGGAGGTAATAGTTACCTGATAGTGGTAACCATGTTCAGTGATGAACTAAGGGTTTGAATACCCAGATCCAGTAAACATGATGATGGTGTTGTTGAGGGATGTGAATTCCCAACAATGAGACAAAGGATTGAGATCCCAATGCTTTATAATGTTTTCAAAAGTACTTGAACGGAGTATTGTTTCTTTGTTGCATTTGTCATAATAATTCTTGTTTGAAAACTTTACTGATGCTAAAAGAATATGGTAATATACTTAAATAATCAAGTGGAATGTTATCATGTAGAGCCATGGCCATAGATCCATCATCGTCAGTAGCTGGTGATGGTGAAACGGGTTTTCCTGCTGGTTAATCCGGAGCGTATATTTTTGAATAGACATGGTTACTCCTAGCCAAAAATAGGAGGATTAGAGTGCGACTTTAGTTGTAGACTCAAGATTTGTTTAAGAGCTTGGTGAACAGACCCATGGCTCAAAGTGATGGAGAATGAATGCGTTGATGGCTCAGTGAGCACGGTGAATTGGCCCGTGGCTCAGATTTACTAGCGCCGGGACCTGTACCAAGGCGGGCTAGAGGATGGGTAGCCTATGAGAGCTAACCCTATGACTGACGTCACTTAAACAAGAGATTGCAGTCCTGCTTATGGTCTCACACTGACCGAGACAGATGAGATAAAGGAGTCTGACTCTTCCTTTGATCTTGTATGGAACCGACTTTGGGTTTCACAACCGAAGGTTGGATTTGAGCGGTACAACTCACTTCTTCATGGAATAAGAATGATTGTAAAATGTAATTTAGCCATGTAGCATATTTGTTTAAGGACGAATTACGGAAATCATTGGTTGATGTTACATTGCTTACTGTATCCTAAATGGATAGATTTTATACATGTTCTTCATATTACTTATTAAAATGAATAGATGATTTACTGCTTTATCATTTATAGCTGTAATGCTTTAAGAGATGATATTTCTCTATTCTGCTTAATAGTGATTAAATCCTACTATTCGATAAATATTCCTATGTTCAGTTTTTTATTATTTATCCACAATAATAACATTTTGGTGGAGAGTTATATCTCTCGCTGAGACAATTTCAATTGTCTCACCCCATGGGATCCAAAATTTTTAGGTGGACGAGGAGGTAGAAACCCTACATCAGGGGAAGGACAGCAGCATCAGGTACAACAATGACAGCTCAGGTGGAGATATTGACTGTCATGTCTTGTAGATAAGAGTCCTATGTGTCGTCTCTGTACTCTCAGGTCCTTGGAGTCAATAGACAGTGCTTTTATGATCGATCTGAGATTTTGGCATTGAATGCCTCGAGGTTTTATGTTTCTTATGTGTAGATTTAACAAAGCAACTGTTGTATGTAATCCTCGAGAAGAAAAGGTACATGGTATGTACTTTATGGACCAGAATGTATGTGTATATAATATTTTGGTTCTTGTTATAAGAGTTTCCTGGAAATGGATCTCTTTGCAAATGGTTTTAATTTTTAGTGATTTTCAGTAATCCGCTACTAATGTTTTCTTCCGCATTAATTGTAATGATTTGTTTATCAGTTTGGTGTCGGGTCGTCTTAGTTACAGTGAGGTTTGATGTCAAATAAGAGTAAGATTACAACACATGTATGTGCATTAGAGTCCAAACAACACATAAATGTCCAATCAATAGTAGCACAACCAAAAAAACAAAAAAAAAAACCAAAATGTTCTTACCTTCAGTGACCCTACTGTTGGCGGCAATGACTAGAGATGATGGGAGTGACTAAAGATGACTAGAGATGGCGGAGACAACTAGAGATGATTGGAGATGACAGTGGTGGTAGTGGTGGTGGCGACGACGATGGCTGGAGGTGGAAGATGATGATCAGAAGCTAGAGATTGATGCACAAGTGATAGTCAGGGGAGGAGCATCTAGAGAGAGTGGCAAGGAGCTCAAGAGCAGTAGGGGCAGCGAGCTCCCTAGTAGCAGTGACAGAGGTAGTGGTGGGGATCGCAAATCGCTAGAGAGAATTAGGTCAGTCGTGATGAAATATAGAATGGGGAGAAAGTCTATATCACGAGGGTGCTATTAAGTTACCCATAGTCGTCCATTTTATAGTAAAATTGACAACTAAGAACATAGTCATTGGTTCGCACAAAAAAAAACCCGATGATTAACTCCCAAACCAAATAAAAAAAATAAAGACTAGTTTGGGGCATATTCGTCAGTTTATTCAGTACAAACTAATGAATAACTGCATATCCAAACAAAAAAATGGCTCTCAGGTTAGGGATATTGTTGTTGGTTTAGCAAGAAAAACTGACACCTAAGAAGCAATTTGGGGGGGATATTTATGTGGGGACATGGCACGAAAATAACTAGTCGTCGATTTCTTATAAGAAACCAACAATTTAAACCCATCTCCAAAAAAAAATTATGACTCACTGAGGGGTGTAAATCGTCACATGTTTGGTTTAAATGATGACTAATGGGGGGATAATTTTTTCCACGGGGACATGGTGTGAACATTTTCTCGTCTGTTGTATACAAACTAACGGCTGGCTGAAAATTTTAGAGGCAAATTTATTTCCCTAAAAATTGCATTTGCGGGCAATTGTAGACATTGGCTTCTATGAATTGAAACTGACATTAAAGTTAAAGCGGTACCCGTGTCTTTCCTAAATCACTAGGACTTCATATATGTTGATGGTTGGCATGAAGAACCGATGTTGTTGATATATTGGTGTCAGTTTTAGTGATGCCCCACGCCACAAACCACAAGATAACTCCAAAACTAACCGTGGATATAAAACTTAACAAATAGATTATCAAAAAACATAGGAAATTAAAACCACTTTCATTAAGCTCCCAAACAGCAAAAACCTTTACATATGAATACTTTCATGTCACAAGATACTTACCATATATGCCATCAGCCTATTACAAAAAACCTGTCCCATACATATATACATATCACCGCAACCATACATGAAAAGAACACTGAAGCTAAACCATGTATTGAGAGAAAATCTACAAAACACACCCAAAAACCATCCCAAAGACCTGAGTGTATAGGGACGACTCTAGGAATCTAACAACAATGGACCACCAACAACATTTCCAACCTTGTCAACTACTATCCTTCTTGCTGCTGCTCAGCCTCTATTGCACCTTCTCTACCTCCTCATGCATGTTCACCTAAAAAGGATGTGGGAACCCATGGGGTGAGATTCCAAATCTCGGTGGGAGATATAACTCTCCACCAACACTATTATTAGCATGGGTAAGAGGATTAAGGAACAACAATTCGACTACAACTATGATAAGCAAGTAATACTCACTAATAGAATAAGCAATTACAATTAGATTATGAAACATATTATCATCATAAAAGGAAAATGAAGAACATGTATATTTACTACCACCAATACTGTATAAAAATAAGCAAGGCCTCATACGATATTTATATATTTGATCCTATGAAAGTATGCTACATGGTTGATTACGTGTTTTATTGTGCCCTGAGTATTCGAGTCATACTGCCTAAATCCATCTGACCACTACTAAGTTGAAATCAGTGCAATACAAGGTCTATGGAAGACCCATAATCCATGACCTCACCCCCTTGGTCAGTATGAGTGAACATGTAATGACATCACCAGTCAAACTGTTACCAGTGACATAGTCCACCTATACAAGTCTAGCCCGCCTTGGTACATGTAACATCCCAAATTTCGATATCTAGTTTAACCTTCAATGTGAATTTCTATAAGTATAAGTTAATTAAGGGTCTATTATGTGAAAATTTTCAAAATATATGATTCATTTCCCTAAAGCATGAATTCAAGAGACATTTTTGACTTCTTATGATATGATGAGGCAGAGCCTCAATTTTCCAAAGATTTAAAATTTTATTAAACATGATTAGAGATAATTTTGAATATTGAGCATAATTTGTTAATATATTTATTTGGATGATATTTCAAAATATAGAAGCATGATTGATCTCAAAATCAGAAAGTTCATGTATAATGAAAATCTATTATTACTAATTTTTTTTTGCAAATAATTGATTATCTTGTGAATTATTAGGAACTGTAGAAGCTTAGAGTTAGTAATTAGTATAAGCATTTCTAGCATCCAAATAAGGAATCTATTGATCTACTCAGTCAAATTTTGATGACAAAATTTCATAAAGTGGCTAGAATTGTAACAACCCAAAATTCCACCCAAGGTATATCAAGATGGCTCATTTTAATTAGAAATATATTAATTATCTTATGAACTTATTTGGTATAAGATGTTAAGTAGTGGGTCAGATGCCCATTTAAGTGATCCATGCACATTAAAAATAAAATAAAATTGAACCATCATGAACATTTAAAATAAATTATATATATTTTCCCAGAAATACTACATAATGAGAATGAGCTTCTATCCAAACTTGGTTCAAATATCCTCCTTCATAAAAATTTGTGATTGTAAGTGTCTTCTATGAAATATTGGCATGTAATGACATAATAATAATCAAAACCACGATGAGAGCTTTGTACAAATATATTACAATTCCAAATAGTAAATCCACGAGTATACTTTGATTCCAAGCCAAGTGACAAGTGGTTATTTAGACTATCTAATTCAAGTATTCATAGGATGTGAGTTGGAGCTTAACCGTGAATGGAAAATGGTCAATAGTTGGTTGACAATGAAAGAGATGGTAGTATTTTATTAGGTTTGTAATCAGAACCATACTTCTCAGAACTATTCCAGTACTAATTGGCAAACAAGTCCAAATACGATTGGTTGGTGGGGGTGTTAAGGCTATTATTATATAAGACCAACACTGTGCAAGGCTTTGGGGAGGGTTTTCCACTTGCAGTCTTGCACGGTGGTGGGATTAAAGTAGAAATGAGAATAAATATATCGTCTGGAGGCTGCCGCCCGCTGGAGCAAAGTAGGAGACATTCAGCCGCAATGGTGTTTGGGGTCTTTGAACTGGAGAGGCAATTTTTAAAGAGGGTCAAGACAAGGGGTAAGGTCTTTTCCTAGCGCGCATCAACAATTCTAGTATAGGCTTCCTAGATCTCTTCCCTCCTTCTTGAGCGGTGAAGAAATCAAGACATGTTCCTGTGCCAACAGCTCTGCGCAGTACACAAGAGTCGCAGAGGAGAAGGAAGCCCCTGACGAGGATGAGAAAGTATAGATGGACGGGAGTGTCGGTGCCCTAGAAAGGCACATATTTCTGCGGCCCGATCCTAGAGCCAGATACCAAGCCAAGGCCATCGCTAGTTTCCCGATCCCTGTGAGGTAGTACTCTGTTTTACAGAGTAAACAGGGGTTGCGTGAGGAGGATGACAGACATGCTGGCTCGATTTTGGTTGGACCAGACCCTCCGCGGATCCCACACTGGATCCAATAAGCTATGTGGATCCTTCTATCCAGGGCCAATGTCCTGCTCGACCATTTGGTTATGTATGGGCGTTCGTGATCACCCCCAATAAGGTAAAAGTTTGTTTAAATCATATTGTTTGATCACTGAGTCTATTTTATTCATATAAGCTACTGAATGAAAGCCCTCAAGGTCTACAATTTTATAAAAATGTTAGATTTATAGGTTGATTAATGATATAGTAATGGATTTATAGAAGTGTTGCATTCATATAATCATGGATTGTTAGTAATAAATAGTTGTAATGGGTCATTAAATCAGAGAAAAAGATTTTAGATTGCTAATGATGTCTAGAGAAGATATAATACATCTGATCATAATGAATGATGCAGGACTTCATATTATTGTGCTTGAAGGCTCGATTAGGAGTGGTAACCCTAATCTAGTTCAAGAAAATGACATGATGATTTGTAAATGTCCCAAATATCACCATGAAATTAGTTGAACATATGAGACTTGTGTATAATCTATTAGATCAGTAATTATGTATAAGTGAAGTGACTTTTGGTAAATTCTCCTACGCATCTAAGATGGTATGGAAACCCTAATTAGACCTAAGAATAATGGGTTTTGGGTTTAATGCCTATTCATGAATTGTTCATGATATTTTTAGGAAATAGGATCTTGATTTAAAGGTTTAAGGACTAAACATAGGTTTCTACAACAACGGTAAGTGGTTCATGCCCATGAGTATTCATATTTATTAAGCTCAAAATATTTACATATTTCTTAGATAAGACATTGTGATTTATGTGTTCTACTATTCCAAGATTTTGAGTAAGAAGTGAAATCAAAGTTTTCACGCCTCCATGATGATGTTCTCTCATATACCCAATATTTCAAGTAGAGATATGTTATTCATAGTTTCTTATAATGATTGAAATTCATGAACTAGGTTCATGAGTAAATTAAAATATCATATTCCAATAAGATTTCTTGTAAAGAATCATATTGATGAATAAGACTACAGCATAACATATGCAACTAAGATTGTCATACTTTCATGGTTATGCGATATACCCATGTAAGTAAGCTTTCAAGTTAAAATATGCTAATAAGATTTCTTATATAGATAGATATATGATAACTAAGAAGTTATTTAGATTTCTTAGAATGATTCAAATTTTAGAGTTCAGCACGATATAAGAATATAAGTTTTTTGAACATATTAAGACATGATCAAGTTTTCAAGATAAACACTCTATTAAGATTAGGATGTTTTGAGAATTCATTTCTTGTTAATGTTATATGATTATGATGTACTATGTCATGATAAAGTTCCAAGATTAGATTTTATTAAGATTTATGATTTGAGTCATGATAAGGATACGAGAATATAATGATTTAAGATTTATGATGCAAGTGCATTAATATGTATGCTTTATATTTCAGGATAACATTCATATTTCGATTTAGATTTAGACTACTCAACATGTGGGTAGCCATATATTTGATAAAGATACATGATAAGGGTTTTAGACCCAATCTCAATTATGAAGTAATTGAGGTCCATATTCACATTTAGTAAAAGTTTTAGTTCATAATTTAAGAGCAAAGATTCAGATTTAGAATTCAGTATATGTTTAGTACTTAGTTTCAGAGAAGTTTAGATCCAGAATTTAGTAAGCTTAGACTTAAGATAATTAATTCAGAACCTTCACATAATACATTTTATGATAAGTCCTCATTCAGAGAGTCCCGGGATGATTCAGAGGCATTTGTTGCCAATTCAAAGGAGTGTTTACTCCATTTCAGAGGGCACATTGTTCCAACAGAGGGTGCGTTGAACCATAGAGGACACTTCGGTGTCAACAGAGGGTGTGTTGCACCATAGAAGACACTTCAATGTCAACAGAGGGCACATTGTGCCAACAGAGGGTGTGTTGCACCATAGAGGACACTTTGGTGTCAACATATGAGGAATTATTGTATAATGGTGGCCACAGTCAGATAAAAGTCATAAATAAAAGATGTCTTAGTTAAGAGAATGTACATAATCTCATCTATAGTTTTGTAAAAGTGATTAAGATAAGAGAAACATGACTCATGCCCTTTGTACAAGTCATGTGGCCCAGGCACTAGAGTGCAGGACAATTCAGAGACATAACCTAGGCCCAGAGTGTAGGTTATGTTACCCAGGCACCTTAGTGCAGGTCATGAGACCCATGTACCAGAGTACAGGTGTCCAGAGAAAGATAAGATCAAGTAAAAAGATAAGAACTATGTTAAATCAAGAAGAGATATTTATGTTTCAGATTTTGTAATGTTTTTGATGTTAGTTCTTAGTATACAATGTTTAAGAATATTTTCCAGTATCTTATTTCATCAAGTAATGCATATGTTAGAATGTTCATGCCACTTTCGCTAACAACTATTTTTTTTTAATGCATGGCTAGGGACGAGATGTCCATAGGTGAGAAGCAGGAGTGAAGTAGATTCCAGAGAATCAAGTACAAGGATAGAGACATGACTCGATATGGTGGGGTGCTAACTATAAAATGATCCTCATGTTTATATACTTAGCTATATGTTTTAATGTTTAGAACTTTAGAGTTTAGACTATGTCTCGAGATGTTGAGTTAGTTTTCCATGTGATATCCATTATGTTCCTTTTGTAAGAACAATTATGAGAAAGTTTCTTATTTTCAATTTATGTGATTGATTATATTGTTGTTATGAATGCCAGTTTTATGTAATAACCCCTTGAGTGCACGAGTTATGTATAACTATATGTTACTTCCACTACGTGCATGTGTGTGCTTAGGGAGGGTGTTACAGTACAGGTCATGACACTAGTGGAATTGAGCTATGTCCCACAATCGCACTCCCACCGGTGTATGGTCCACAACCAATCCTATATCACATGCCACTAAGCTACGGCCCACAACCACACTCCTGTGGGTATTGCCCGCAACCAATCCTATATAACATAGAACTAGGAGACCAACTCACACATGGATGTGTAAGCACTAGGAGACTAACTCACACATGAATGTATCATATATTCTGGACATAAGGGGATATTCATCCTCACCCCCACAAATTCACAAATATGCACTCTGAGTTAAACTCATTTCACCATTCAGCAAGTGCTGACACTGAATGGATCTATGGCACAGGGAAAAACTACATGATTACATTCCACTTGATTAGTTAAGTCATTTAAGTGTCTTTTAGCATCAATCAAGTTACAATGTATAAAATCATAACAAATTCTACAAAGATAAGGGCATAGTACTCTTCCAGTAGATAAAAACATATAGTGTGTGAACTTATCAGACTATCGCCACATGATGCCTGTATTATTTCCATTTATCATATCATCAATACCATAGTCACATGCTATGGGATTTCAATCCCTCATCTCATCATTTTTGTATCAAAAGTGCCACAACATTCCTCTCAAGGCTCATTCAACCTATATCATGTCTCATCCTCATAGAATACACTAGCTATGATTATCAAGATCATAATAGCTACATGGTTAGAAATTTATAACATGAGAGGTTATCACATAACATCATAACCATTCTAAAATGGAGAAACAAGCAGGATCATCATTCATTATTATCAGGGTTAGGGTTTTCCTTTTAACCGATTAGGGTTTACAAGACTAGGTTCAACCATTAACCCTAGAACCATCACCCTCCACCACCTTGGAGTGTATAAGGATTAGGAAGCATCATTAGGGTTGATTATATAACATTCTAAACAACATTGTATATGGCGTATGTATCATACATATATGGTTATTGTGAGGTGTTTACATGTGTTCCTCATCCACCTACCATCACCCTATGTTGACCACATAACCAAATAGGTCACGATCACCTACCATGGTCCATGTCATGACCGTGACCCTCATGTGCCTCAACCATCCGTACATGTCACGAATTTCCACCTCTAGACAATGTCGCGCCTGTGGCACTTAGGGTTAGGGTTTCACCAAATTAACCACCTCGACCAGAGGTGTCGCGGCCCCAACCTATGTCACGACCCAAGACGATCGACCTTCACCCATGTCATGATCCAAGACCATCATGGTCATGACCCTACTCTCTAGGGTGAGTCTCAACTCAAACAAGACAGGTCCAACACCACGGGTAACTCAGCCACCACCCACTAAGGGTCTCAACCTAAGATCATTAGGTCAAACTCAACCTCAAAGGAGCATCTCGACCCAAGAGATATCAAGGTTGCGACCATCAAGAGGGGAGTGTCACAACCTCCCAAGATGCACCACCTAGGTTGCCAAACAAAACTAAAACTAAAGATGAAACCATGGTTACCATGAAGAAAAAGTCGCATACAACCGGTCACCAAAAACCCTAAGTCATGGGTCAAGAAACTACCAAGGAAGAACCTTAGCCAAGGAAGAGAAAATCAGCTCAAGATAACTAAAACTGAACCTAACATCCCTCCAAACACTAAGTGTACAAACATCATGCATGAGGGTAAGGTAAAGAGAAAAACATGGGGAAGAACCTTCACAACACATCATCTACCAAAATGAGTACAAAAGGTTATGGTTTCAGATTTCTTTCAAACAAAGCAAGGGATCACCACCAAAAAAACTCTAGAGATTACCACTAAACACAATCATGGTGAGAAGGAAACTTAGAGGAAGAAGATATTCACAAAAATTATAAAGAAGTGCAATAATAAAGTACGTTTAGTGTTATATAACATGCCTTAAGAAGATCACCACCAAAGCTCCAAGCACACGATCCAAGGGTTGGAAAAGCTCCACACATGGCCTCAAGAGCACCTCAAGAAAGGGGGTAACACCAATGTCAAAGGGTAGCTCAAGAAAGAGAGCAAAACTCAAAACTGAACCAAAGGAAAGAAGGGGGAAAGGAGAGAAGAAACTCCCTCTGACTTGGGTGTCGCCTTGTCAAAACATGGCCTATAACCCTTTTGATGAGGAGGTTACTCTTAAGAATGATCCCCATGTCAAAACAAAGCCTAAGGCTGAGAAGGAGAAAGAAGATGGGGTAGAAGATCCGAATAAAACATCAAAGAAAGTAGATAAACACACACCAAGATTGGAGATGGCTAAGGATCACCATAAGCACCACATGCAAGGATCACCATTAAGGCACCAAGAACACTCCTTCTTACTCCACTAAGCTCCAAGGATGAGAACAAGACAAGGGAGGGAGAAGATGATTGAAAAGAAACTATTCCATGGAGAGAAGAGGGTTCATATATCAATTTTTATGAGTCCAAATAAATCACTTTCCCTCTCACTGTTACCTGTTAAAGGATCCTTTGTCATCTTTCACTACAAATAAGACTCACATTTTTCTATTGATTCAAAATCAAAAGAGTCCAAAAAACTATCTTTATGGAGTTTGGAAATGTGTTTCTGATGTATGTGCCCTAGACGACAATGCCAAATGTATGTTTAGTTTGAGTTGTCGAGTTCTAGTCTTTTGGTATTTACGTTATACACACTTGTCTCTATATGTAACAACTATAGACCACAAGACATTGGGGCACCGCCATAAACTATCCCATATTTGCTAATAGAATATTGAACATTCTTTGTAAGAAATTAAAACCCATTCCTATCCAAACAAGATGCATATATGATGTTTCCTATTAATGACATGTACAAAATATCTATTCTCTAACTATATTACAAGCCCACTTGGAAAAGATAAATCAGAGGTTCCAACTACACTGACATCAACTCTTGCTCCATTAGCAGCACGTAGTTCAACCTCACCCTTTTTTGAAGGTTGAGTTCTTTTCAGATTCTTCACATTTGAGAAAATGTATGATTCACATCTATTATCTAGTTAGGAAAGTTAATCTCAATTATGTATGTACCTATAGTAGAGATCCCATCGCTTGCTTCATCTTCCTCAGTTTCTTTATGTGAAAAGGACAAATTCCTTTTGCAGTTACCCCTCTCCTTATCTTGAGTGCAGAAGACTTGGACTTAAACTTGAGCTCAGAACATTTCTTGGCCTACCTCTACCCTTAGAATCCATTCACTGATCATCATCATGGGTTTATCATTCTTCATATGTTCTTTGGCAAGCAATTCATATATCATTTTAGCCAAGTTATTCAAAAGATAACACTCGATAAACTAGCTATATGATTCAAGCAATGATTGCATAATCATATCCGTGGTCAACATTGGACCTAAAGAAAATCTTAGTCTCTTTGGATGTTCCATATACCCATTATATTGAGCACATGGGGCTACTGGATCTCCCTTTGTCCGCTTGCACTCAAACAACAGTTTGGAGACATTATACCTTTCTTACTTTACCATCTCGAGAATGTCCATGTTTTCATGTTGTTTATGTAGCTCATAGTTCATACAACCCAACATAAGATTTTTGATGTTTGTAGTATCATTGCAATGCTTCAAGTAAGCATCCATTTCATCCTTAGATAGATTTGGAGTGGGTTCCTCTTTCATTGGGGGCATAGAGCTGGCACTCATGATTGAGAATGTTTCTCAAAGTCCTACACCAATTATGAAAATTTATCCCATTTAGTTTGTCCTTTTCAAGGACCGATCACAATGATAGTATGCTTTTCATTTATTTCTATGAAAGTAAAAGTTTACACTTTGTCAAAACAATTTTTATTTGATTTGATAATATTGACAATATTAATTAGGCCTTTAACTAATTATCGCTGCCATTTTTTTGTTCAAATTTAGAACCGTCATTATATATTCAGAAGATTGCAGCGTACAACCTTTTAGTGAGCCAAGATCCATATTTCATCAAACCATGAGTCAGCTTTGTCTGATCACCCACAACTTGACTATTTAGGTAGGCAACTATTGTCAATCAAATGCAAATGAAACTCTTCAATAGATTGTGTGCACAACTCCTTGTCACAATCCATATGTATGCTTCTAGGCACTTAATGTCATTTCGGCCACCTAGTAATCCTGAATCAAAAGCCAACATGATAGAATATGCACCCTACTTTGGCAGACCCACATATGTATCATCACACTTTCATGAGATAGATGACACACCATGCTTTGGCATAACCTATGCTTAGTTGATAAAGCTTTTCATGTGTGCTACTTATGGAAAGCATCTAAAACATAATATTTCTTGATGGATTTTATAGATAAAAACATATACATATCCAATCACCACATACTTATTATATGTATTATATACATGCTATATCCACTAACAAAACATGCAATCATTAAACATACAAGTGATGGTTATCACCAAACTAATTCAATTCTTTAGAGCCAAAAAGAATTGTTGCCATCTAAGGTCATACATCTCATGCAACAACCATTTCTTGAAAATATGTTGCTAGAACAAGCCAGTCAATCTAGTAGACCCTCCAATCGATTGGTTGGACTTCTCGATCGGTCGATTGGCTTCCACTAAGGGGTTGACTAGATCTGGATGATGCGATTGACTAGACTCCTTCAGTCGATCAATTGGGGCTCTAGTCAATTGATTGGTTCCTCATCTCACATGGCCCCCTCAGTCCCCCGCTTGATCAACTTGACCTCCTAGTCTTTTGACTCACCTAATGCAGAACATATTCTCTTTCCCAAAATAGAAATTAAAACTATTCAATTACTATTAACTTATGACATTATAAAAGTAAAACTCAATTTACATTCAAGGGGAGTATAGTAAGAAGAGCATCAATTTACATTTGGAAAGAAAAAGAGAGGCTCAATATGCAAATAAAATAACAACAGGAAAGAAACTAAAAAACCAAGCACACACATCCACATGTTTTTTTTACATAACCATGCTTACATCTACCACAAAAAAAATTTGAGGGTGACATATATATATTGCATATATATATATATATATATATATATATATATATATTAGGGTCCTATGTGGTATTTAATTAGATATGTACATTATATATTTTAAATATTATCATTGTATGCAATATAATAAATCAGATCACATCGTTTTCAAATCCTGATACACCATAGATTGATGTGGCTCTGGTACCACTATTGGGAAATCAGGCAGCATATAAGGTAGTAGAAATAAAAATTTATACTCGAATCCCAAACCAGTAGATAGAGTCAACAACAATATATCTAGGAAATAGGGTTTTCAAGGAATATACCTGGTCCCGGAGCAAGTTGAATGACAATCCTCACAAAGTTGTCTTACTAAATCTGGGCAATTCTAGAGCGGCCTCCTGAACTGACACCACAGACAACAGTTGTTGTCATCCTCCTAGGGTGTTGGTAACAACCTCTACTCCTCTATGGTAGTCCACATGGACCACTAGGAACTCCTCATAGTGAATTGGAAGGAGTTTGTCCCTTTGATGTCAACATACTAGCACTGAATGTCTCTCCCTTTTATGGGTAAGACTTGCTTTGAGATCTGACGTTACCACAATTGTGAGAGGACAACGTTTGTCTTTGCTATTTGTGTCTTTTGAAAGACTTGAATACCACTCTCTCTATTCATCAAAGGGTCTGGGTTTTTAGATGAACTAGGAGTTGAAGAGACATGTTTTCATGAATTTTGGCTACTGCAAATCACGATTGGGTCGAATCAACACTTGAGTCAGTTGACTTACACTCAATTGGTCAACTAGAACATCCAGTAGGCCAGTTGGAATGCTTCCCTATTCACAAATATATTGGCTTCCAATGCAAAAATCAATGCATAATATGACGTTAGCATCAATCCTTGATTGAGTCTTACTGATCGTCCAATTGGTCAACTGAACACTTTAATCGGTTTACTTAACACATGGTTCGGTCAAGTCAAAACTTGAGTCGATCGACTCACATTTCCAGCTAGCCAATTTTTAGCAAATGTTTTTTAAATTACCTAAACATTTTAGTAATCATATTAGTTGATTCATTTGACTCAACACTTGAGTCGGTCGACTCACATGTCCAGTCAGCCAATTTTCAGCAAATGTTGTTTAAGTTGATTACCTAAACACTCTAGTAATTAAGCCAAACCTTAAATATGGCTGAACTCCTATTCCAGGTGCATCCTATGTGTGCGACTCTATAGGTCCTAACTTACTTTGGTAGTTAACGTCCATAACCAATTTATGACATCCCAAGCAATGAGCCATGTCAAGTAGCACATTACAACTACCCAAGTAATTGGAAAGTTGGAGAACCACTTCAATCTAATTTGTGTTTGGTGTTAGTGTGGCTGTATAGTTCCTTTGTCTCTGATATCTGGATTGAACTTGAGGCATGGAATCATCATCTTCTCAATATACAATCCATGTTTCTTGAAATAGAGCAGACTGTTGACATACACGTAAGCTCAATATCACATATTGACTCACATGATCATGGTCATGCATTTCTTAGTCTCACTTATCAGGTGTCTAGGATATCTACTCCAATAAGAGGGACAAAATCACATATATATCACTCACATTTAATCCCCATGTGTTACAACGTACTTGAGCACCACCTTTATGGCAACCCTTATTGAAAGCCACGTTGGATGGTGTTAAAATACATTGAACTACATAATATGAGTTTAGTGACTTTAGATTTAAGAACCACAATAATAACTATCACTTTGAGAGCTGATTTTGACTACCATTCAATGGTTCCATGTTTCATCATCAAGGTGGGTCATTCTGGTACACTGTTCTATAGCAAGTACCTATGTGCTTGACTTGATATCCCATATCATGACTAATGAGATCTTGTTGTTAGTCAAGATACATTCTAGTCTTATGTATTACTGTTGTCTATTTTTCTTCCATAGTAATATTTTACTAGGGACATAATAAGAATGTATGTACTCTTATCATACATATGATCTCATTGTCCAGGTCCTAAACATGAAGACATATGCCATTGAGTAACATCATTCTTTAGAAATTTATTATGTTATATCATTATCCCATTACTAAATAAGGTAGAATACACAAAATTGGTTTTTATTTTTACCAAGTCAATTACATCATGCCACATTACAATCATCACCTGATTGGCTCTCTGGGAATACATACCAACACCCTAGAGAGGGATTAGAGCTTCAATAGAGAGGGAGTCAAAGGTGTACCTTGTGGCCCTTGTTATACAATATTGCATTTGACCAAGCATCTAGTAAATAATAGTAATGTATATATATATATATATATATATATATATATATATATATATATGGGATTGAGAGAGGAATTCTCTCCCCATCTCCCATGCCCGTAGAGGAGGCCAAACACCCAGGAGGGTGGTAAATCAAGGTGGCAACTGGGATTCGAACCCGGGTCCCTTTGTTAGGGGACGTCGTTCTTGACCACTTGAGCCACTCCTTGTTGGCTATATATATATATATATATATATATATATATATATATATATATATATATATATATATATATATATATATATAATAGAGTCAGGCTAGTGTACACACTTGAGTGTACCAGAGGCACCGTACACCTCAAACATTTTTAAAGATGCAATAACTTTTTGAAAAATATAAACCATTGAACTTCTTAAATATCTTAAGAACATACTATATAATAAATTTTAGCTCATTTGGACACTTATAGGTCATGCATCTAAAGGATGCAAAATCAGGCATTTCAAATTAGTTTTGTACGTTGATTTTGTTGCCCTTGTATGAGTGACTTGAAGTCATCTAAATGAGCTCAAATTTTGTATGTGACCTATTATTATTGTAACCATTAAGATCAATGGATTAGATTTTAGGAAAACATGGTCTTGATAGGTAAACACCATTGGGGTGTACAATGTGATCTGTACACTCGAGTGTATTCTAGCCTGACTCTATCTCTCTCTCTCTCTCTCTATATATATATATATATATATATATATATGCATGTAAGTATGTATATATAAAGAGAGAGTTAGGATAGAATACATTTGAGTGCACATATCACACTGTATACCCTAGTGTCTTTCAAGCCTCCTCCTTATGAGTGAGCTTTTTTCAGAACTCTTTTTATAAAGAAGCACACTCCTAGTTACGTTGGTCTCTTTCCCGATTGATGGATGAATACCAAACCTATAAAGACCAAGTTTTTATCAATATCCAAATTATTGATATTTATTCTTGTAATGAATTTAGGCTACCTACAAATTATGATTTCTTACGGATCCTTCTAATTCACTCGTCTAAGGAATACATATGCACAAAACTAATTTTTAATTCATATTTTTTATTTTCTTCAACCACATGAGCTAAGTGACCAAATTAGATGAAATTTTATATATAGCATATTCATAAGACATTAAAAAAGATATACAGTTTGAATTTTCAAAATAATTGTTGCATGATGAAAAATTATTGGGTTATATAACATCTTAGGTACACTAAAGAGTGTACTCCATCTTGACTATATACATGCATATGCATAACCGTATATACATATACATATACATACATACATATATATATATATATATATATATATATATATGAATGTATGTATGTATATATAAAGAGAGAGTTAGGATAGAATACATTCGAGTGCACAAATCACACTGTACACCCTAGTGGTTTTCGAGTCTCCTCCTCCTTATGAGTGAGCTTTGTTCAGAACTCTTTTTATAAAGAAGGGCACTCCTAGTTACGTAGGTCTCTTTCTTGATTTATTAATGAATACCAAACCTATCAAGACCAAGTTTTTCTGAATATCCAAATTTTGATGTTTATTCTTGTAATGAATTTAGGCTAGCCACAAATTATGATTTCTTACGGATCCTTCTAGTTCACTCTTCTAAGGAATACATATGCACAAAACTAATTTTCAATGCATATTTTTTATTTTCTTCAAACACATGAGCTAAGTGACAAAATTAGATGAAATTTTATATATAGCATTTTCGTAAGACATTAAAAAAGATATACAGTTTGAATTTTCAAAATAATTGCAGCATGATGAAAAATATTGTGTATATAACATCTTAGGTACACTCAAGAGTGTACTCCATCCTGACTATAGACATGCATACGTATAACCATATAGGGAGAGAGAGGGAGAGGGTGAATATTTCTCTACATGAGTGCATGTACCTTACATATACTCATATTCTTATGGATGTGATGTATACTTCTTAGAAAAGATGCGAATAATAAATCACCATAGTAGAACATTTGTAAAGCATAAAATGAAAGAATAATTACATTTTATAATCAATTGTATGTTGTAGAAATTGTACTAACTGTTAAATGTTATGACACTGTATATCATGATGTATATGGAATATAGTTGTGATTTATAAATACTTCAAATATAGACAATGTTGATCCAACCATATGATTGGATTTAACTAATAGTTTCTACATATGCCATTTAGTGGCCGGTACACAAAACTTACATGTGGTGCATGACACACACACACACACACTATATATATATATATATATATATATATATATATATATATATATATATATATATATATATATATATATATATATATATATATATATATATAGGGTAGCGATCTAGTGAGAAACATCCTACAGTGAGAGCATGAGAGGCATTTGAATAACCATAAAGTTATAGATTTTTGTCAATATCCAACCTTATGGATAAGAACAACATCATTTTATTTACCTTCACACCAAAAATCACTGCAATCCAATATTTTTTACACGTCCATATATAGAATATATGTATTTTACATCCAACGGTCAGCCTGAAATTCAATATTGAGCGTTGAAAAGTATTTGGTTGTTGTGAATGCAATACAAGTCCTATAATGATGAAATTTTGTAGGAAGGTAACTAATAAGCTATATTTTTAACCCATATGGTTGGATTACAAAAAAAATGATCTCCATGTAAATTTATTCAAATTCCTCTCATGCTCTCACCAAGATATGTTTCTCACTGGATCATGGTCCTATATATATATATATTATATACACACACATATACACACACACATAAGGAGGGAGAGAGAGAGAAAAACAAAAACGCACAAACAAATACATACACATGTATTATACATATATATGTGTGTATATATCTTTTTGTGTGTGTTTCTCTGTCTATATATATACATACATATTCACACACACACACACACACACATATATATATATATATATATATATATATATATATGTCTGTGTGTGTTTGTGTGTGTATGTATATAAATATATACATATATATTCATATGAAAAGGTATACATATGTATATGTAGATATACTTATATATTAAAATATATAAATATATATGTGTATATGTATATATATTGGGGATGTATTCATTACCCAGTTGGGTAACATAAATTAGTTACCTAAGGATTCTAGTTACAATTTGTGTGTTTTGGTTACAATTTTAGCATTTTTGTTACAAATATTTGCTCCTGGTTACAGTCTGGGATGGAGATTTTTTCTTCCAAAAATGTGATTTCTACTATTTTCAGAACCAAAATACAAAACTGACACTGATTTTACAAAATGAGTCTCTATATTATAAATTTTATCATCTCATTACAATTTTTGGCACCTTCCTATTACAAACCGGATCCATATGTAACTAACCCTAGTTACCAACTTGGGTAACAAATATGTGACCATATATATGTATGTATATATATGTATAAATATAGAGAGAGATTATTTTTAATACCCACGCGGGAACTGTAACAATGCTACCCGTCACTAAAGACGTGGTGGAAACTTAGTAAATAATGAAAAGGGCACTGAATCCCCAAAACGACATATTGAAGAAAAATGAATTAGCGGGGGAGAGTAGCGATTTCTCTACCCAAAAGATCCACAAATCCCCACTTCCTACATTCTTTATTTCACTATTTCTTGTATTGGTATCAATTTCATCTGCTTATGCCTATGCTACTAGTCTCGATTGCATGTTGTGTTCGTCCAAAAAGACACAAACGGAAGAAAAGGTACCTGGTGTTTGCCATTGAGATCAAATGGGGAGAACAAAATCGGGGAAAGCACCTGCAAGGAAGGCAACGAGTAAGGGTAGTAGAAAAGTGAGAGGAGATGACGATTTGATAATAAGAAACTACGATGTTGTTGACAACATTGTAGAAGAAGAATTTGTGGATATTATACAATGAGATGATGTAACGGAAAAGGGTCTTGAAGAGGACAATGTACTAGGTGTGACAAAAAATACCAATAAAACTAAGAAGAAGAGGCATAACAGGAATATGACTAGTACTATTGTCAGAGATGAGGCTACTGGAGATGACAATCATTCAGATGAGATTGATGGAGTTGAAGCTATTGAAGAAGAGATTGTTTCTATGAGTGAGAATGAGGAACCATAACCTATTGTGCTTGAAGTTGTTGAAGAAGGGCTAGTTGTTGTATGTGAGAACCAGGAACTAGAAGCAGAACCTACTGAAGAAGAGATGGTTGTTGTGCATGAAGATGTTGAAGAAGAATTGGTTGTTGTGTGTCAGAGTGAAGAACTGGAAGCTACCGAAGAAGGATCTATTTCAAGATCAAAAGAAGAAGAACATCACAAAGGGAAGCAGGGGTAGACTCTGCAATAGAAAACAAAACTTAAAGGCAAAGGAAAGATTGTAGAAGGTAATGTAGACTACTAAAAATAATTTTGATAATTGAAATTGCACTTGTTTATGGAAATGTAATACAATGAACTAAAATCTAACAGTTCTAGCAAAAAATAACTATTCTAATCAAAAGGTAACTGAAAGATTGTATATGTGATAATCAAAAGGTAAATATGTCAACTGGAAAGTAAATTGGATAACAATAAAGTATATGTGCTAATGAAAATGTAACTAGGGTAAGAACAAGGCAATTCAAAGAATTTAAAGGTAATTACGTCAATGGGAAAGTAAGTTGGCTAACAAGAAAGTATATATGTCAGCTAGAAAGTAACTAGGCTAAGCAAAATGTAACTTACAGAATGTAAAAGTATCTATGTCAACTAGAAAGTAAGTTGGCTAACAAGAAAGTAACATTCTGAAATAAAAAGTAACTGTATAGATCGGTAAGTGAAATAAAAAGTAACAATATGAAAGGAAAAATATCTTTGTGAACTGAAAAGTAATATTGTGGACTGATAATAAAATATTTTACTCTACTCCTTGAATTTGTGTACCTGTAAGTTAGCGTAATCACATTAATGTGGTACACACTCACCTTATTTACGTCAAAAGAATTGTAACTTTATTAATTTCAAAGTAACTACGTAAAACAAAATAATAAATCTATAAACCAAAATGTAACTATTCACATATGGAAAGTAACTATTTGAAATGAAAAGTAATGTTGTGAACTTGAAAGTAACACTGTAAAATGGCAAGTAAGTAGGAAAGAAAATTAAAAGGAACTTTTTGATATTTTTGCTGGTACACAAAAACTTTACCACAAATGTCACATTAAGAGTTATAACAACATCCAAAATAGCCTGTCCCTTAGCAAAAATCAAATGGAAATGATGAGGTCAACTACTTTTGTGAATTTGATAGACATGCTTAATCTTACTATAGATGTGACTTTTTTAGAAAATCTAATTGAAAGATATATTAGAGAAGACATATTCATGATAGAACCAAGGGTTGAGGCTAGGATGAGAGTAGAGGATGTTGCAACGATACTAGGTTTACCTAGTAGTAGTATAGATATTGTTCTGAGAAAAAAAAATCACAGATTGTAGTGAATGTTTGGGAGGATTTGACTATTGCAAAAAAGGGAGAAGCTGGAAGTGGTGAAGGATTTATGAGAAGAAGGGAGAAGGATCTATTACATAAGGACAACTCAGGAAAGTTGTGGAAATTTTTTATAAGAATGTTGCAGAAGAAAACTACCAAAACATGTGTAGAGCATGGATGTTGTACTTGTTGGCAAAATTCCTATTGCCAGATACAAGCTACTGTGCCCCACTTTTCCTTCTACACTACTTTGATAATGCAACTGCAATAAGACAGTTAAATTGGGATAAGTTAGTACATTGTCACATCTTAAAGAGGATGAAGGAATTGAGTGAGAATCTAAAAAAGAGGAAAAGAGGGGAAAGTACTAGAATCACATTCTACACGACAAGATGTGTCATGTGCCTGTGTGTAAGTAACTTGTTTAATCTTTTTTTATTTCATTGAACTGCTCTATATGAAGATATGAATTCTAAATTGTACTTTTCATATCCACACAGGTCTGGGCTTATGAAATTATAGGAGTAGCAAAGATAACACTTAATGAAGCAAAGCTGAGGATAAAGAAATAGGCTAATCCTGTTAAGAAGATAAAGGATTTAAGCAATTTAGAGGTTGAAAAATGTAAGATTGAATTCTATTGAAGAGAATCACTATATAAATTCATATAAGATATATAAGATACACACGATACATTATTGTATTTATAATGTTTAATTAGCACATGTTCTGACAAAGTTAAAGAAGGATAACATGGATAACTGGTAGGATGTAAAAAAATTGTCGTTTTACCTTGGAACAAATTGTGCAAAGAGTAAGAAAGTGACTACTAGGGTAGTTACATCAGTTGACAGGAGTAGGGAAGTGATAGATAGCTTGGAGAAGAGAGTCCAAGTTCTTGAGGATGAACTAAGAATGCGGAAGGAGGTCTACATTTAAATAACTGTTGAAACTTTTTCTTCTTTAAGAGAAGAAAATGACAGATTGAGGAAAAGACTGTTAGAAATAGAAGATGAAAACAAAAGGTTGAAGAATGGGAATGAAAATGACAAGCATATAGAAGCTGCAAATACAACACCTCCTAGATTCATTTGGAATGAGAGGTCAGATTTGATAGAAAATGAACTTATAAAGAGGGTGCAAGAACTAAGAAAGAAGCTATTGGATATAGACCAAGGAGATTGCATTTTTAAGAGGCTACAAATGGAAATTGGTGGATCAATAACTGAATCCACAAGCAAGAATGAAGAAAGGGAAGAAGAACCAAGATCAAGCAAACTATGTCTAAAGAGAAAAGTGGTTGAGAAACAACATACATAAGAATCACCTACAATGCAAGAAGATTCACGTGCTTTGTTTGAAGATGCTCAAACTGGATTAGGAATTCCAACAGAAAAAGAGGAAGATGAGATCATAAAGATAACAATGAATGTAGAAATTGAAGTTGAAAAAAAATAATTAGAGAAATTGAAAAAGAAAAAGAAGCTAAAATAATTTTAGAAGAAATTGAGAAGAAAACTCCAAAAGTGATGAGAAAGAGGAAGAAGGAACATGAAGACAAACATTGCTAGCATAGAGGAAAACATCAAAATAAGAAGGCATGCACATGTAATGGTAAACAATGGAAGAAAATATCTAAAATTTTATGTATCTTTTAGGTAAGTAACTAACATATGTTACACTTCAAAAATAGCAAAATAGTTCAATATTCATAGGGTTTGAGCACTTTAGACAAAAGAGTTGAGAAAGGATGTAGATGAACTCATTCAGAACATAGATGAAGTGTGAGGAGTTACTTTTTTGTACTTGAAGACTAAAAATTTGTTACACCATAGCCATTATAATTACTTTTTAGATGTGTACCAGTAAATTAGTCATCAACTGTAATAGCTAATTGTAAGAGACAATAGATACATTAATTGTATAGAATAGTTGCTCAGTTTATAAATTTTATGTCATATCTTTAGAATAAAACTTTTGGAAGAAACAAACAATGTGCATGTCTAGAAGAGAATAGAGATTTGGAGAAGATAAATGATGCAAAGGAAAAGATCTATCAGCACTAATGTTCAAAGACAAAATGATGAAGTCACCTATAAGAACTAAAGTCATAAGTATTTATCACTATATTATGGATTTCTAACTTAAGAGTCTAGATTTTCAGGTTATGGATTGCTTTGTGCACATGTTGAAAGAAACAACAAGCAAAAAGAGGAAGGCATTGCTGTGGCATTGTTTGAACACTTTTGTGTCGGTAAGAGAAACCACTATCACACTAGATTAGAGCAACTTACTATAATATAATAAAGGTTACAACAATGTAATTTGAAATATTGTTTTTAATTCAAAAGTTGAACATGATGGTGGTTGACATTACAATAAAGGAGACCGACATGCTATCACCTCTATTTAACTTACCCGACAAAGAATTCATGACAATGGGTTCTGTGTTTACAATACTTAACAATGACAACCATTGGCACTTGATTGAATCAAGTTTTAGGGATTGGGTGCATAGATCTTATAATTCAATGTCTGGGAAGTTCAGTTCTAACAAAGAAGTCATTAGATGGGTAATAAAAGACAAACATTGTTTAATTCTCTTTTGAATGAAAATGGTGTTGGTTACATTGTACTTAACAATTTTTTGTTTTGCATGCAGGTGGGATTTGTTCATGAGTTCTTCAGGGGTGTGCCAGAGCATGGAAGTCAAATGTCTCAATGGACAATAGAGTACCCTAAATGCTCCCAACAAGAAGATGATGGTGTTGTTTGTGGAGTATAAGTTATGAAGTATCTTGAATGCTTGATGAATGGAAAAGAAATGAACTTCACAAGTAAAGTCATCCATGCAATTAGGGTAGAGATCTTTCAAGGAATGGTGAAGAGGGGAAGAATGCAGCCAGATACATAACCTACTCAAGATCATGAATAGTCAAAAGAAGGAGTAGGTGACAAAAACAATGAAGAAAAGTTTGACGATGTTATGCCAAGCCTGAATATGTGGCTTGTGTCAGATTAAGTACAACTTTTAGAAAATAATGTAGTAAAACAATGTGATTTTGAAATAATGCTTGAAAAAATGTGTATGTAAACTCTAGAAAATACAGTTTGAGTCTGAAGTATGTTTTGGGTTGAACAAAAAATTACAGTTGGAGTCAGGAGAGAATAGAAGTTCTATGGGTTTATGTTTATGTAGATATTATGGTTCTAATTATAGTAAAATGTATGAGTTTGATGCTTTTTGTATGAAGTTTGAACCTATTATTTTGATGTTCATTGGATGGTCTTCTAACTTTATCTAGTAGGTGTTCATATGTAAGAGAATTACTGTGTATGACATGTTGTATCACAAGTCATATATACGCAGATAATGATTGTGATCAGCTTTAGTAGGTGCTCATTCCAACTAATAAGTAACTCCCTTAATTGAAGAGTAAATATGTGAAACGTAAAGTAACTACATGAATAAAAAAGTAACTATGAGAACGCTAGAGTAATAGTCTGAAGTGAAAAGTAATTTTGTGTACTATAGAGTAATTATTGAACATATAAAGTAACTGTTCATCGAGAAAGTAACAAATGATTCTGAAATGTATGTAATAAGGAATTCTTAATTAGTATACAACCATATGAACATAAGGTTTAACATTTTTTGTGATGTTGCAGCTAAAATAACAAAGTATGATCGTTCCAGATATAAATTGACTATATGAACTGAAAAGTAACTCCGTCAACCTAAAAGTAACAGCATGACATACCGAGTAACTATATCAACCCAAAAGTAACATTGTGGATGAAAACATAACTGTTGGACATTATTAACATTGGGTACACAAGTGTAACGTAGAGTTCCACAATGTAACAAAAGTGATGCTTTCCCTTTTCAGAAAGGTCATGTTCAATTAGAACGGTCATGTTATATATCTGAGCTATATATCCAAGAATGACGACTTTCATTATTTCTATTATGTTCACAAGGTTCAAATAATTCTTGTGACTACTGCTAAATTACAAATTGTGATTATTCTAGCTATAAATTAACAATTTGAACAAAAACATAAATATGACAATTGAAAAGTAACACTTTGAACACAAATGTATCATGTAAAATGTAACTTATTGAACCGGAAAGTAACTCAACAATATGAAAGTAACTATGTAAATTACAATGTAACTATTAGACATATTTATTAAGTTTAGGTCCACAAATGTAACAAACAGTTACAGAAAGTAACAATAAGCCGTTCTTGATAAAATTGTAACTATATAAAGATAACATTACACAATTATTATGTTGTGGCTGCTAAATAACTATTATTATGTAAATTACAATGTAACATTTACACAATTATTATGTAAATTACAATGTAACTATTAGACATATTTATTAAGATTAGGTCCACAAATGTAACAAATATTTATAGAAAGTAACAATAATCCGTTCTTGATAAAATTGTAACTATATAAAGATAACATTACACAATTATTATGTTGTGGCTGCTAAATAGTGAAGTGTCATATTTCTATATATAAAGTAAATCTTTGAACATTTAAGAAACTATATGAATTAAAATTAACATGAACAACTCAAGCATAACAGGTGCACCCATAAGGTATCATATTGACACAAAGAGTAACTATAGGGTACAAAAAATAACCTTTTGACATAAAAATAAGTTTATGACTGAATTGTAAAAGAATCATCCTGACCTTGAGTAAGGACTAGTTTTTAGCAAGAAGGATCTCTCAAATCAGATACTAAATAATGGAAATAGGAGAAATGAATTCACAAATGTGATATGTAACATAAAATGGAAGAACATATCACATGCCCACCAAACCTTTAATAATTTTTAACATAGATTTGAATTCGATACAAATGCAGCTCCATAGAAGAGTAACAATAAAAGTGAAGTGATCAAATGTGAATTACAATTGTCACAAAGTACATCTGAACCATTACATTTACAAAAACTTTTGACATGACTCACACACTAAACAATTGGATAACATTGCACTGAAACAACTCAATAATCAACTCCAATAGAAGCAATAGCAGTAGATCCGCATCGGGAAGCCAAAATCAGAAGAAACATTAGCAACAACAATACCATAGAGTCGGGAGTATCATTACATATCAGCCAAGACAAGTAACATATCAATCAGGAACACCACAATCCAGAAAAGTATAATTGTGAATAGAAGAGTAAGCTTGAGAATAGAAAAATAACTATGTGAACTAAAAGTAATTGTGTATATTGGTAAGTAATTATTGGACATATAAAGTAGCTTTGGGTTGAAAAAGTAACAAAAAGTTCTGAAATGTAACTATAAAGGAACACTTATAGATGAACCACTATAGAATCATCAACCACAACATTCAAGAAAGAACATGCTCAGTTCCTGCACATAAACAAAAAAAGGAAAGCTAATACATCAATTATATATATTTGCAAAATTTATCTGCTTAGTAGGAAACACACCCACCTATTTCTTCGAAGGACAGTTTCTACTATCGTGATTATCACTTTATTGTAAGCAGTTTTTACATTGTCTCACTTTAGACTAGGAAATTTCAACTCCAGATCTATACTGCAGATCATTCGCTCTTGGTCTTCCTTTAGTTTTGGAAATACTAGGAATGTTGACCTTGACAGTAGAAGAAGAAGTTGTACTAGAACTAGTTACACCAACATCTAATTCTGACAGCTCCTTTTGCATGGAAATGAGCCTTTCATGACAAATATCTATAGAGTTGTTCCTGCACGCTATGTTCACAACTGAATTGCAAGAAGAAACTAGCTAAAGTGTACTTCTAGTGGATGAATGCTTAGATAAGCAAGAATGTGCCTACATGGAATTCCTTTGAATTCTAATATGAAATAATTACAAGATAGCATATCAATAGATGAAACTTTCTTCAAAACATGAGGAAAACTAGAACCACCAACATGATAGACCTCAAACACACCTTCATCAGAAGTTTCCTTCACGTTATACACCATACTTTGATGAACTTCAGATTGAAAGATATTAAAAATAGACTTGGTGTATATACCTCTCATTTGTCCTCCAAAGATGATAATGAAGCCAAAGGTAGATTGTTATATTCGTCATCAAAATCCTTGAAATTATCTATATCACACACATGAGAATCAATAGTCTCTAAGCTACAAACAAGTTCAAATAGTGTATTTCTATTTTTGACACAACTTTTAATGAATGCATTAAATCTCTCACTTCTTTGGGTTGTCGTCATGCTAGCAAAGAAGGAATCCTGCATAAAACATGGCACCCACTGCCACCGCATAACTTACACCTCAACAAACCAACTAATGGACAATAAGCCCTTCTCTTCAACTACAAAATGCATTTCTCTTAAAAATTTTCCGTGTCATCTACATTCCATACATAATCGTTCAAAGCACTAATGATCTGATCCTTGTTAGGTATTCCACCAAGTTTAGAAGGGAGTTTTTGTAGAATGTGTTGGTTGTAAAAATGATGCTTACATGACGGAAAAACAGTAATAATCACAACATTCATTGCTATGTCTTGATCAGTTATGATGGAGATTGGCTCTTTGCGAAAACACAATAAATATTGACTGAGAACCCATAGATATCACTTGTACTTCTCATCTAACAAAAAGGTTGAAGGAAATAACACTATTTTTCTATGGTGATCAACACCACCAAACTTTCCAAAAACCATTGAATACTTATTGGTACGATAAGTCGTATCAAATACAATGGCATCAATAAAGAGCACACAATCATCAACAAAAACCAGATCAATCCAAAACAAATGTGTCAATTAACCATCATAATCTTATTGATACATATAAAAGAACTTAGAATTGAAGACTTTGAAGCTTGCAAAATGATCTAACACCATATCCACATCATATTTAGATGACTCCTTTCTCTTAGTACTGAGGTGTCCATGAGCTTGTCTACTTGTAAATGTCAACTTTTCATAACCACCAGACTCAATTTCTATTAATGCAAGTTGTTTGGAGACATAAATGTTTGCTTGACTCATAGAAGAAAGCATCTTTGTTTGAGTTTGGTCAAGAGAAGAATTACATTTCAAGTAGTGTAAGTAAGCGTCATTGACAACATCATGATTTTTTCATCAAAAAAATAGTGACAACCCATTTAGATGAGGACTTGACTAGTGTAAATCAGATAATGGTTTACACCCACACCTTTTCATAGAACACTTATGCTTATTGGACAACTTCACATGTAGATCATCAACTTCATCACAAAGAGTGCTCAAAAGTCCTTTGGATCTCTTAGAATGACTAATATGACCTTGCTTATCACAAACAAAATCTTTAGCAAGCAAAATCTTTGTACCTCATTCATAACGATTGTCATCTTTCCTAACATTAAACCCAATCATACTAGCATATCTAGAATAAAAAGATATACCATCATCTAAACTTTTGAATTCAAGTACAATTCTAGGGACATTAGCTGAGGACATAATATGGCATCAATAGATGAATAAGGCTAAACATTATCATCATCATAGTAAATCATATCATTATTAGCTTCGGTATCGAGACTATGATCCATAACAAAAAAAATATATAAATGATTGATAAACAGACATATGAAAATCCATTTCAGAAAACATAAAAAGGTATGAGTATTGTTGGAATAAAATAGATGGAAACGACACCCATTTGATGTACATACTCATTCAACTATTTTCTAATATAAATTCATTTCATACAATAGAGAAATAAAAAATTTAGTAACTACCTATATGTATTACAAAAGTTAATTCCAACAACTACATTACAATTACTAATCATATTCAGTAGTATTTCAATGAAATGTGCCCCATGTGTATAAAACACTAGAAAGTACCTATGTGAACATCACTGCATATATGAAAATGATTACAACAAGGACAAGTAACAACAACAACTAGAAAGTAACTATCTAACTGTAAATTCACACAATGAACAACAAAGTAACTATTTAATAAATAAAGTAATTGTGAGTAAACAAAGGTAATTGCATGTTACATAAAGTAACTCCAATGAAAGAAAAGTAACTATTAAAACTAATTATTTGATTTAGAGACCTATTTTTGAATCAAGTTTTATTTATGCTCTGGCAGAGTAAACGGTACTCAAGAAGAATAAATAGAATTGTCTACAGATTAAGAACAGAAAAGACGGAAATTCAAGAGGAAGCTAGATAGAAAAAGATGTGCAAATGAAACATGATAAGATGGAGAACCCAATCCAAAAAAGGTTGATAGTCCATGACAGATAGAGAGAAGGTCTGGGACAGGCATGGGATTCTTCTTACCTGGTTCTCACATGAGAAGCATTGTCGTCATCAATGCTTGCAACCTAAGACACCTTCCCCTCCTCCTCCCACCATCAAAAAAACATCCTCAACTTAGAAATCAGGGATGTAGGAAATTAGGGATGTTCTCCATCTCTGGGTGCGGGAAATCATCATCGAGGTCATCAATGTTCACCATCTTTGGAAGTAGGAAATCAAGGATGGAGGTCCTCAACCTGTTTAGAAAGACATCAGAATCAAAGGAAATGGGAGCTGAATGAAAGGAAGTGTGAGCTGAATCGAAGGAAGTAGGATCCAATATATACAAAAATGCCACCACATCTTTAGAAACAGGTAGCGTAGCTACAGTACGTGGCTATTAAATGAATACCTATATATATATAAATAAATAAAAATATATATAATATATATACATGTTATCCGGTTGGGTAATATAAATTAGTTACCCAACAATTCTAATTAAATCTAAGTGTTTTAGTTACAAATTTTCCATTGTGGTTACAAATATTTTCTCCTGGTTATAGTTCTGGTGAAGATTTTTTCTTTAGAATGTCATTTTTACTATTTTCACAGAGTACGATACAAGGTTGATGCTATTTTCACAAAAAAGTATTTGTATTACAAATTTGGTTGTCTCTTTACAATTTGGTACCTTCCTATTATAAAAGTGGTCCACATGTAACTAAACATAGTTACCCAACTCAGATAACAAATATGTATACAATATATAGGGGATGTATTCATTACCTAGATGGATAACATACATTAATTACCCATCAATTTTGGCTACAATATGAGTATCTTGGTTACTATTTTTCCATTCAGGTTATAGATTTTCACTCATGGTACAGTCTGGTCGAGATTTTTTTCTCCAAAATTGTCATTTTCACTATTTTCTCAGAGCATAGTATAATGTTGATATTGTTTCTACAAAATGAGTCTTTGTATTATAAATTTGGTTGTCTCTTTGTAGTTTGGTGCCTTCATGTTACATAAATGGATCCAAGGGTAACCAACCTTAGTTACCCGACATAGATAACAAATATATGGCAAAATATATGTATCCATGTATATATGTGTGTGTATATATGTGTGTGTGTGTCTATAGATATATATATATATATATGTATATATATATCTATACACACACACACACACACACACACACATATATATATATATATCATATGGAGTGGCGTCAGGAAGTGTTCATCAGACGATACATGTAACTTATGTGAACTAGCCATTAAAATATCCTAAGTAGAATCTATTATCGATTCCAATCATATGGATTCAATCAATATTCTCTATATAAGAAGTATTAAAGAATCACAATCATTGTAACAAATCGAATCCCAAGTATAATTTCTAACCTTGACCTTCTATTATATTTTCCTTTTAGAAGTAGTTATATTCACTTTATCTTAGACTTAGTTTGAAAGATAGTACATTAGATACTTAAATACTTAGTGTTTAAGATAAATGATCCTTCCTAAGTGGCACTGGTGTAATTGGATCACATAGACTTTTAGTAAGGGATTCAGATGTAAAATCTAATACATTTTAATTTTAAATAAAGACTCTAGAACCTTCCTAGATTTAAATGAGTAGAAAAGTGAATGCAAAATATGAATCTCAATCTTTAAATAAATACACAAATTATAGACATAGACACAAGGTCTGAAAAATATGGGATTAAACATAAATGAAATAGATTAATTAGAATTTTCACTTTCTTATTTGCCTCTAGAGGTTGATATTAATATTAGTGGAAAAAGTAACATAAGTTGGAAAACCAAGAGATTTTTATCTTGAGGAAATTGGAAATAAATAGACTTAAGGATAATTGGAGCGAGATTGAGGAAATTAAGGCAAGATAAGATATACCTCCCTCATCTATGGATAATTATTAAATGATTTTAAATACCAAATATGTTAACTCAATATACATTATAATGACTTCAATTTAAATAAAATCAAACACTATTATATAAATAATCAACCAAACAATATCAAAACAAGAAATAAATACCACATTCGGATTTTGCATGTTTCAATTACATCAAGGTCCAAGTCCCACATTAATTGACTAATCCTAGATGCCTAATTTATTAATGAAAAAATATAAATTAAACTCTAACATATTAAATAAAGTAATAAATGAATCTGAAAATATAAATATGTAGTCAGTTTCTATATGAGCTAGTTATGGACTATGCCAATTTTTACTTCCTTAGGAATACATTTGATAACTCAAACATACCAAAAGAGAATATTTTTTTAGACTATACAAACTAGCTTTTATTTGATTTATTTCCCTATTTCCTCTAAGATATTCTTTAGTCTTTGAGTTACATCTAAGCACATTTTTTTAATCAATGTGGGCCCATCCAGACCGGTCAATCTAGATTAGGTAGTAGAAGCCTCATCTCCTACCTTTAATAGGAGACTACACGCACACGACACCTTTTCCCCAACTAGAGCCGAATTCCCTTTTTGCTTTTCCCGCTTGATTCTTCACCTTCCTTCCCATTTTATTTTCCACTAAGAGCTCCTCACTTTCTCAAATGGGTCAAGCCCTCACTCGAGCCCTAGTTTCCCAAAATATAGAATCCCCCAATCTCGTGCCAACCTTTTCTTCTTCTCCAAGATAAATTCATCTTCATGCCATTGTAGAACCCAAAACAACTATATCGTGAGCACCGAGACAACTTCCTAAACACCTCTCCACCACCAATTGAACCTGATTTCTTTGAGTCGCCACTAAGAACCCTTTTTGCATTTTTAGCCATATTTGTTTCCCAAGGTGTCTCTGACCATCAAAGGCCATATGGATTTGTAGGATGTTCCCTCAGACCCTTCTCCTCCGTTTCCATATACCTAAGATAGGTAGGATTTAGTCTATTAAGGAATACATATTCTGACATTCTCACCCTTGTTTTGGGTGGCAACTATACTCACATTTTTGGGGAATTTATCATCCTTTTGACCTAGGTCTTTCTCCTCTATCATATTTGTACCCTTGTGATATACTTTGTGTATTTTCTTAGTTGTTTTGTGCTTGTTCTCTAGTTTGTTTAGATTTCTTATGCTCTACCTATTTCTCTTTCCTGTTAGTCATGGAGGAAGAGCATCTGATTGCTTTGGTTGACAAGGACCCTTGTGTCTGGGCTCATTGCCCCCAAGGTGACCTCATCAATTCATTGGAGTCATTATGCATTGTCTAGGATGGGTGACTTGCCATTATAAATACAAAGTTTCTTCTTACATTATTTTTTCTATGGTGAGAATAAAGGGAACAAACTCTCTCATGAGTTTTCCTTGTTGCCCCTCTCTCCTAGCTGATTTTGAGATAAATGATATTTCTATCTTTTCAGTCGAATTTGATTTGTTTGATTGTGTGAAGGTGAAATTAGATTATGACTGAAATTCCATGTCATGAGTATAAATAAAAAGCCACATGCAAGGGAAGATTAGTCCATTGACCCTAATTTCCAATTTTAATTTCAATGAATTTATATCTTCAAAATTTCATTGGTAGAAATTTATAGGGCTAAGAAAATCAAATAAAGTATGTCTTGAAAACAATGAATTATTCTCCACCCTATGGTGTCATTTTCAACATCTAATTATAATAGAACAAATATGGGATTTTTAAGGATTACTCTAATTGATTGGAATTTCTAGAATTTATATCTAATAATCCATAATAAAAAGGTAAAACATGTTATGGGATTAAGAAAATATTATCAACACAATAGAAAAAGGTTTGATAACATAATTCATTAACAATAAAAAACAAGTTTAAGGGTTCAAGAATTTAATAAGAATTTAACCATAATGTCATCTATGATTTTAATAGGTGGCTTATGAACCTGATGTGGAAATAGGGTTGACCTTGGATATATGTAGATTGGATTTTCAGTCTGTTTCATACCTTCTCATATTTTGAGATCACCTACAATTTCTCTCTTTTGGTCCTTTAGAACATATTACCTGATAAACTTCTCTCTCTTCTGAGAGGTTGAGTCATTTTAGTATTTTTATACTGATAGAGATCTTATGATCTTATTAATATGTTGGATATGCTTTTTTTTATAAATCAAACTTTCAAGCAATATCATCCATCTTTCAAGAGTTGTATTGAATATCAAACTCCATCCATGTTCAACTACATCCACATCTCAGGTTGTAGCCACAACACTACTAACATTACTCCGACGAGTACTACAAAATTCATCATATGCATTGTGGCAATTCTCATGCTTGGTCATGATAAAACAATTAGGAAAATAAGAATTCCATATATGATGAGGATGGGGTAACATAACATGATTATATGGAGTGCTATTTTTGAATATGATGGCTTCATTTCTAGTATTTGTGTCCCTAGTTGGATCTAGGCAAATCCAAATATAGAAAATACAACCCATTCCATTTTTTGTCTTGTCTAAGTCATCTTCATTACTGTGGCTTCTTGCACGGTAAGAGGCAGTGGCCAAGACTTTGTGTTGTCGTTATCCAACTCCATCAGCCTTCTTTCAGCCATAAATAAGAACACTTCTACAATAGCGATTGTAGCCATGATTTAGCAACATAAGTAGTGTTGTGATAGGAGTTCACAAGGTTTTACAATTTTAGGCTTTCGTTGGATATTCTTGTTGAGTCTAAAGGTATATCCTATTCATGTTATTTCATGATATAACCTTAATTTGTGGAACCTTATTTTCAAGAGATGGTATTTCATGGTCTTATGATGCAACTTAATTGTGGTTATGGTTGAGTACTTTTTTATGAGTCCTATGACCCCACTTGATAACATTTATTTGATGTTGTCCCCTTATTTCAATTTGACTAAACCAATATATTGCCTCTACATTTGTGCATGGTTAGACTTACTTTATTTTTAGTAGAAGCACATGGGTACAACCTTACATACAACCACACTTTTTCACCATAAAGTTTGGTTTTCTAAGAAATATATATAGGATGTGCTTATTTCAGTCAATATGTAATTTTCCATCCACTTTATGGCAGATCCAATGGTATACTAGCCCTAGTTTAAATAATCTTAGTTTATTTACATTCAATATTTTTTTGATATTATTGATGTGACAATATTTGAGGCGATACCTCTAATTGATTTTCTTATTTTATTTCCTTTTTATATCCATTTAGATGTTGTACTTCCATATTTGTAGGAAGCCTTGATTATTACATTGTTGTACTTTTACCCTAATATTTCTCAAGCCCGTTTATATGCACATACTGACTTATTTATGATGACAACTTCCACTTGTCTTATTTTGTGGGGTATTCTTCCAACCCCTTAGGTGGAGCACATGGAAAACCTGACATAGTGACCATGACTTTACTTTTGCAGTTGTCGGTTGGGAGATATACTTGAAGTATCTCAAGCATCTCTCTACTTAGTTTTTGAAGTTGTTACCTTGAAGTAAACCCCCAAGTGGGAGAAATGTAATCTTATAAACTAAAAATAGTCATGATATTCAATTTTAGCACTATAGTTTGGTCTCTATGATATCTATTTATGAAAAGTTAAATAATGTTTATCCATCCATGATCAGCCCTAGGAGTGTGCTCCAAAGGTGAAGGCACAATCCCGAAGATAAATCATACTTTTAAATTTATAACCTAAAACCTTCAAGGACTCCCACAACTTTATTATGGGGTCAAAGTAGATATATGATTTGAACACAATGACGTGAGTATGTTTAGGACATTTAGGATCTCACTCTTAAGTCAGTTAAGCCAATCCATTAGTTGATAAAAATATGGAACTAGAACTAGTCTAGCGAAATGTCATGAAATAAAACAAAACAAAGTAAAGAAAACAAAACAAAGTTTGTCAGATTCTACTAATAAAAGAGAAGGAGATCCTGACTATGTAACCACAAGTTGGGTAGTCTATGCTGCCGTTCTCCGACATAGACAACCCTCAAATACATCAGCATGAAACTAATATCCAAACATAGTATGTATTATGGTATATGTTCCTATGGGTTCATCCCACTTGCTTTTGTGTAGCGGGAATAAAAGCCATCGATGATATGAAACCTCTCTCAAGGATGACAAATCAACACCCCAGAATTTTCCAGATACCCTCTCGTGTCTAAAATATATTGAAATACTAGGAACATGTGTGATTTGGATAGAACCTGATTGTGGGCCCGACCGGGCCAGGTGGGGCCCAACTGTGCCCAGGTCTCTACATCTGTACATATCATCTTGAACCATCCTCTTTTCAGATTCAGATCCAAACTACTTTATCTTACCTATTTATATAATGAATCTCTCAATATAGGTAGAAATAGAAGTTCAAGCAAGAGAGAGATCAACCAGACCAGCAATCATAACCAGAAAGAGAAGTTAAAACAAAAAATGTACTAGATCTGAAATAAAACTACTTGCTTAGGGTAAAAGTACATAAACAAGCACAAAACGGGCTACATAACCAAGAAGGAGCTCAACTATCCACAGACAAGTATAGTTGGCACCAAACAAAGATGGAAGAACATCATTCGTACAGAAATAAAGGTGAATAGTAGAAGAAAGGGAAGAGGAAGACATATAGCCCGTAGAGGAGAGGTGGTTCTCACTCCATAACCTCTGGAAGGGATGGATATCATCCTTGGGTTGTCCTCCTTGATCTTTTGGACTCCTTGGCCTCCATTATCCTTGATTCCATCCTAAACAACAGCCTTGGTAGATAAATGGAGGTGGAAGGTGGCTGGAACCTGGGTGAATATTGGTGGAAATGGTTGGAAAGAGGTAGAGGATGATGGTGGGAAAATGGATATGGAAGGAGTTAGTCTATAGGTATGACATAGGGTGTGTTATTCAGTCCTTTCAGATCTTGGAGTACTCCCACACAGCTCTGGGAACCACTGGTCAAAACTGAACAGATACAACAACAAAACCCCTGTCTCGGTGGAAGGAGGTGGTTATTTATAGGAGTGACAGTCAAGACCATTGTTGTGGTTGAGACCATTGTCACTGTCAAGAACACTATTGTGGTCGAGTTGGATGTGGTTGTAGCAGTCAAGGTGGTGGTAGCGGTCGTGATGGTGGTAGCGGTCGCAACGGTGGTAGCGGTCACGATGGTGGTAGCGGTCGCAACGGTGGTAGAGGTCGCGACCCTTGTAGCGGTTGAGATGGTGGTAGAGGTCACAACGATGGTAGCGGTCACGACCTTACTTCTTAGGGACAAACCCACCCTGGGGGGGGCTATTATCAATAGGGCCACCATCTCCTAAGTTGGTGCACATAACACGATGCTTGATGGGGTGAAAATCTAAATAATTGGTGTCTTCTTGATTTTGGTGTTTACAAGTCCTAAAATTGTCTAGTTGAGAAACTCTATCTTTAAAATGATACAAATTACTCAAAGATAAGGATCTAGGGTTATTTGAGTCATATTAAGGATATAATGACACAAAACCATAAATAAATACCCAACATAGATGCCTAAATTTGGGTGTTATCAATCCATTATGAAAATTTGGTGTGAGTTTGGTATGGATGATGGATCTTATTTTATTTAGTGAGGAGTGGATCCCCTACCACCCCTTATAAGATGGTATTAGATCCAAGGAAGTTAGATTCTAATTATCTTAATTGTATTTTCCCTAGGTTATAACCCGTAGTCCAAGTTCAAACCCTCTAACTGAGATATTACCATAGTATGTACATAAGATTTTAATGAGATGATGAAATAATGATATTCAATCAGATGAGATACATATTCGAATATTGATTAGTAAACCTAAATCTGGTGACCCATAAGTTCAAACCCTATTATGTGGTTGAATTGTGATATATATTTTGAATGATATAATATTTGATTTTAGGATGGAGCTGGTAATGAGGGTGCCAAAGTAGCAAGATAAAGAAATTTTACTATTAAGAATTGTGATTAGGTTCTCTCTATTGATTTTGAATCCATCTTTTGTTTTATACCATTTCTTTCATCTCCAAAATTTATTTGCAATACACTAATATATGTACAAAAAAGGATTTCAAGATTTTATCGATGATTTATTGAGTGAAGTCACAATGAGGAAATTCTTGTCGTAGGTAGAGAAACCCTATACTAGTTAGAAATAAATATTAAACCCAAGTTTTGTCAAGGGAGTGATGGCTAGGAAGATGTAGCGTGTACTAAAGGTTTAGTGGGCCTACCCTCTTTTACTCCATTAGGTTGTGAAGAGTTGTACCCAATGACTTTTTGGATATTAATATAAACCTTAGTATTGTTAGGTTAGAACCTCGAGGACCTAAAATCAATCCTAGGTTGATCAGATCATCTATTTGGAGGCATGATCTAAGCATATTATGAACACACTCCTATATTTGATCCATAACCCTTATACCTTCTTTGTATTTGTTTGGTTTGACTTATTAGGTTAAATGTATTTAAGGATTGGGGTTTCATAACCTATGAACTATAGGTGGTTATGCCAACTTTATGGTTGGCTAAACTTTACAATGAATTCTTTAACCAACTTTTCAATAACTTTCCTAAATAAAGTTAATTGAATATTACTACTCCCTGGCTAATATAGATGAATCGACTTTGCTAAGTTGTCCAAATGACTACTAGCTGAGTAATGAAAGTTTGCAAATTGATTTTCATTTATCTAAAATGGTGACCACAAATAATGCGAGTTAGAAGTGAGGTTTGAAAAGTATTGAAGTATTCAACTTTTTTCGCCATTACCTCGACTTTCTAAACAATTAATGATGTGAAAGAAAATCTGGAAACTAGGTCAAACACTTTTAGATTATCAAATTCGATGTATGTGCAACCTAGATCCATGCAACTGTAATATATACTGAAATGCAATGAAATAATGTATATGGTGATATGTGTAAGTGTGATTAATGTATGCACAAGGATTTAGGATCATTCATTTAGTAAGTTACACAGAATACACTATAATTCTCACATGTGGCAATGAGACATTCTTGGTATCTAAACCCTAAATATTGCACCTTAACCTTATTTTACCTTGGTAAAAGTTGTACATAAATAGAACCTAATAAGTCACCCTAAACCTGAAGGGAAAAAATAAAATATTATTTCATGAAATACCCTTTATAAACCCACACACTTAACCTTATATAGGATATGAAAAAATTGAAAGACAACTATGATGAAGCTACCATCACAAAGTATGTAGTCTTAATAAGTTTAATATTGTTGAGGGAACTCTAGGTTATAGGTGCTTGGAATTTGGGAACCAAATCCTCTTTAATGGGTGGATTATTGTAACATAATAAAACCTAAGTGTGATAACCCATTAAACTAAAGAAGATTACTCAAAACATAGAACATGATTATTCATTAATTAAACACAAACCAATAAAATAAGGTAAATGAAAACTGATCTCAACATTTCCCAATTTCTCAGGAACATTTACATAATGCTCAATAATGTTTATAGCTGCCATGTAGCCTCAACTACAACATAAACTTTACAAAAGAACACTATCCACATATTTGACATATACAAGCATCAACATGCTATCAAAATCTCAATTAAAACAAAACACAATATATAAACTTTTCACCCAGACCTAAGAGTACAGGGATGACTCTAGAACACACTAGACACTAAGCTACCATTTCTAGGGTTCATCACCTCAGTTTCCCTTACCACCATGGTTGTGCTACCATTGTTGCCGATTACCTATAAAGATGTGGTGACTCACGAGGTGAGACCCAGTCCCAGCGAGAGATATAACTCTCTCCAATAGACATTGATTACATCATATTAAATAGTAGATACTGAGTAGTTGGAGTATTTAATAATCAATTAAACAGTTCAAGTATGCTAAATAGATTAAGTAAATAATCTTAGAACAAGTATAATTATCAATGTATATATAGGTAAAAGATAAATACATTTCTCTAGATAGATATCTACTCAAATTTCATCAAATTATATCTAATAACAATCATCATCATTAATCTGACTATCATCATATGCCTTGCTAACAACACAAGCAATGTAGTAGCATAGGCATCCTTGACATCATGAATATGTCTAGTAACATAACATAGTTATCAATATTGGCATATCAAATAAAGGAAACAGATCTATATCATAAGTAGAACTAACATCATAGCACAATTCACTGCATAGGCATGATTAGAACTTTAAGCATTTCTAATTACATAGGCATGGCTAACAATATTAAACATAGCTAGTAGCACCATCTTAAACTTTAATGCCAGTATATCTGACAACATAAGCATGTTTACATCATGAGAATAACTACAACATAAGCATATCTATTATATCTTATTGTTCTATGCATGACCTTAGTGAAAAGAAAGAAAATAAGGGTTATCATCCAATATGAAGCGTAGTGTATAACCCTAAACATTTATGCTACACGGTTGTCTTACATCTTTTATTACGCCCTGGGGAGTTTGAGTCCTACCACCCAAAGTCCAACTGACCCCTACGAAGGGCTATTCGATTCCATACAAGATCTAGGAGTGCCAGTATCCTATGATCTCACCCCTCGGTCAATACGAGTAAAAAGGTAGTGGTGTATCAATCAATGCTACCACTACATCGACTTATAGTCAAGTTGCTAACAACTAGTCTGCCCTTGGTATAGGTCACAAAACTAGAGAATAGGGTCACACATGGCCGTTCTATAAGAGGCACATACAATTATATGGTTGCCTTTCACATTTCACAATATCCAAGGCATGACCACAGTCATCCTCCATAACCTGCAATTGTAGATGACAAGGATATATACTCAACTTGACACCCCCACATACTCAACACTATGTGCTCCAAGTTTCCCTTAGAAATTCACCATCTAGCAAGTTCTGACACTGAAGATGGTTCTATGGTATAGGAGACTACATGATAAGAATTTTACTTGATTAGTTATTGCCAATTGGGTGAATTAAGGTTGAATCAAACAAGTGGACATACAAACCCTAATTCATCTCTAGAAACCATTGCTATATAACAACTTTATAATATATAAAACATATGAGACATAATTTCTCATCTAAATATCACATGGTAGTATTCACCTTCCATTCAAGAGACTATGATTATCATCACATAATCATCACGTGATACTATTATCTTGTCATTCATGAGACTATACTTGTCATCATACTATCACAGGATATAAATCCTTAGCACAATATTACAGGGTATAAACCCATATCAATATAAGAGGATTACACCCCATTCAAGGCTGAACCATGCCCTAAGTTCATCAAGACCATCATACCATATCCTACAAGTTCATTATTATCTTTCTATGCCTTATAACAAGTCTCAACAAACATCACCACACATGTGATAAATAGGCTCAACATAATTTGCATTAAAGAACTAAAATATGTTCACATGATAACATTGTAGGATTATCTTAGAAATTAAGAGCATTCCTTTATTATATCAACATACAAGGAAGCTATATAACTTTCCATCATTATACTTATAGTATACAAGTTTAGCATAAGAAATCATAGATCATGAAACTATGATGACTGCCAATTAAACACATTAGAGTTTCAATCAATCATGGGGAAGGATATTCCATCATTATATTAATCATTCAAAAAAGGATAACATGATTAACCACCATTCTCTTCTTACATTAGGGTTAGGTTTAGCAAGGTAGGTTACACTAAAGTTATAGTTCAACATTCATTCACAAACCTTAACCCATAGCATCCCCATATAATATTGGATGCATAAAGGCACATCATCATCATCATCATCATCATCATCATCATCACATTCCATACCATTCTCAGGTATGGATCCATGCAAAACTCAGGATTTTACCATAAGGTTATAACATACTAACTTCCCAAAAAACTAAGAGAGATTCCATTGTTGTATTATTCCACTAAGGAAGGTTGATCATAGTTACCCGTCATCATCTGAGTTTATTAGGATTGAGTATAACAAGCTATATCCCACTAGGGTTACATATCAACCCAATATGGTTATTATCCATTCTATTCATATGACGGAAAAGGTAAGACTACCATATTAAGGGTAACCCTCCATTGGTTCCATCATCATTTAACCCATATCACCATGTCACAACAACACCCATAACCATTAGATGTTGAAAAGGTAGGACTATTGGTTATTTACATAAGTAAACACCTTAAATAAGCCACCTATGAAGTCATTGAATTGTGATATACAAAGAGTCACCATTTAAACTGTAAACATTCCTTATTTAATATCATAAAGGGGAACCATAGATTATGGGGTTAAAACCCATTATCAGCTGTATATTTTAAGAAAACCATCAACTCAACAATCAATCTCCTTAAATTGATCACATAAGGGAAACCATCAAGTTCAAATTATTAGAAATCATATATAGTATTATAGGTTTCAATCAAAACCATCGCATGTTGAAGAATCTAATATCAACCTTTGGATCAATTCCATTATTCAAAACTTTTATATGAAGAAGTCTTAGATCCTAACCATTGGATCAGGTTCATATTTCAAAACCATCCATTGGAGTATAAGTCTAACCATTAGATCAATTGAACCAAGAAAAAATTGGTTTAGGGCTTAATTGATGCTACAATTACACCCTTAAATCACCATTGATGGTGATGACCTAATCCACCATTGGTTGTGATCATTAAGTCACCGTCGGTTGTTAGAACAACACTATATAATCATTTAACACCATCAAATGTTAAGCTAATATCATTAATGATTTATAGCATCATTAGAGAATCAAACCCTTGCTCATTGAAATTCCAAGAGAGAGTAACATTGACCTAAAGTGTGACTATCAGTTCACACCATCGTTTATCACCTTTGGTCACCACCTTCGGTTGTCATGAAGACCACACCATCGGGTCATGTGTTTTGAGAAGAAAACAACCTAGAAACCCTAATGTGGACCTTCAGTTGATAGGTTCTTAGCACCATTGGTGGTGATACCAACCTAAAATAAATCATAATCTTCCTTAGGAAGAATGTGCACATGATTACAAGTTCATATAGAACTGTAAACAAAATAGGAAACACCATAAAAATCAAATTCATCAACAAGCTTAGCTTCTTAATGCTTAAATCACCATTTTTAAGCAAGAACATGAGCTAACAAGCTTATAGTAAGCAATATAAGTAAATTGGGTTGTTAATCTCTCCTCTACTGAGAATAATAGACTTCTAGCTGCAAGCAACTCGAGAAAAGAAGGCAATAAACCCCATGTTTTAGATCTAAACTCAGCCAAGTAGACATCCTTCTCCCCAAGGAAGCAAAACCCTAGAAGAAGAAGCAAGAAAGGTAGATTTTTGAGTTCTCGAGAAAATTCTACCATGGAACAACAATGTTTTGACCTAGAGAAAGGTAGGAGGAAAAATAATAGAGAAATAAACAGAGGAAAGAAGGGAGTACTTGGTGCGATCTTCTCAAGGCCACACACTAACCAACTAAAGGTGGCTAGATGCAACCCTAAGGGGAAACACACGCATATCTCAAAATTTGTATATGGACCTAGTCCAACGCACATGCTCAACTAATCACACATACCCGCAAGTGCATGGGGTCATGCCATAGTATAGGCTAGTGGTAAGATTAGGGTCGATCCTCAGGGATAGAGGGGGCGCTAGAGCTAGGTTTTTTTTAGCTATGTTCGTAAAGTGGAGATTCGAGTTTGAGGGTTCAAAGTTGGTTTTGGTTTGATTATACTATGATTGCAAGCAATAAAGGGAAAGAAAGAAATTAACAGAGACCCTAGGTTACTCTATGTAAGTTAGAATTAAGAGACTATGAAAGGCAAGCAATTAGAGTGAAGCAAGTAGTTACACTACACTAGCAAGCCAAGTTATCAACTAAGATGCAAGATAAGAAATGAAACAAGCAAGAGCCTAAGTTATCACTAGTCAACTAAACTAACATAAGAAATCTCAAAGGAGCCCTAACTACTTGAATGAGAACTAACAATCTAGAACTAAGCAATTAGCTAAGAATTAACAAAGGCAATTGACTACACTAGCATTAACAAGCTAATAAGGCAAAAGTGGGTTTTAATCAATCTGATGGGTAGGTGGGACGTTTGGGAATGCAACTTGATATTAGTTGGGGGAAGGTCAACATAGAATGCAAATCTCATATTTAAATCTAGATTACCAAACCAAATAGCAAGGCAAGCGCTATTAGAATATACCCTATACTACTAGTTGGAGAACTAGGGCTAGGTGTAATTCTAATAGGTCTTAGCAACTCTAGGTTTCTAGGATAAGTAGTATTAGGGCAATTGAGAGTCAAGAGTAGGAATGGAAGTAGAGATGAGGGTGATTCACCTCATGTTACTTGCCATCTAGCCTTTAGGAAACTCTAGGAAATTACACTAATCACACTTACAGTAGCTACTTAGATCTCACACTCATTTGTAGAAGAAGGGAGATGTATGTAGGAACAAAGGGGTCTAGCTAGGGATCTACTATTTGGACCTAGGAGCCATTCTTAAGATTGCCACATACATTCCATTTCCTCCTAGAAGCTAAGTGTCATCAAGCATCACAAAACAAGCAATTTATGTTTAAAGGAACAAACCACAAGTAAGATAATTGGAAATGAGATAGAAGAAAGAAGAAATCATCATAGAATGAAATTATGTTCATTACAAGTTATTTCCCACCAACATGGTATCAAAGTCACATGTTAACCCCAAACTGCCCACCACTAGGGGCATAGCTAGACATGCTCAAAGAAAAGGTAAATGAAATGAGAATAAGGGGATATGACTCCATGGAGTTCAAAGTAGCTTCTTCTTCACCTCCTAGATGTTGTAGAATGTGGCTCCTCCTCCGGGGGGGTGAAGAGCATGGGAATATGGGGGATTATGGAAGGGAACCTAGAAAACTCAGTTTTTATGGTGGAAATGGAGTGGAAAATGGAGTGGCAGGTAGGTGAGTGGACTAAATGCAAGGAAGGAGATGAAGGAGCTATAGAGTATCTAGGGAGAGGCTAAGGGAAGCTAACCCTAGTGTTGTGGCTGCCACCTATGTATATATAGGTGGTGGGAAGGCACTAGGGTAAGTAGGGGAAAAGTGGGAAATTAGTGGCAAAAATGGGTAGGTTTAGGTGGTCACCGCGGTCATGGTAAGGTTACTGGCCATGGTGGGGGTTGCATGGAATGACCGTGGGTAGTGGAACGTCTGAGGTGGAAAGTGGATTTGATGTGGTGAGTATGTATGGTGGTCACGACCATGGTGGGGTGCCACTATTGTGGTGGGTAGAGGGTACCATGATTGTGTGGGATACTACAGATGTGTTGGAGGAGGAAGCCACGGGTGAGGTCGCTCCGTGGTCGTTGTGTCTTTAGTTCACCCCGGGAATGGGGAGCACCACGGGTGAGGTGGCCTTCAAGGGCCACGGTCGTGCTGATGGCCATGACTGTGGTCATTCACGTGTAAATTGGACCAAGTTCCCTATGACTTTTGGAGCTTAATCCCCACAACCGTGGTGATGTACGACAACCGTTTTGGGGCTTCTTGGTGCTAATCTCCACTTCAACTTCTTCATCTAGCCTCCTTTTGCTTTGAATTTCTCTTGTTCTTCCAAGGAAGGCTTAGGGAATAGATAGGTTCACTCTTGGGTTATAAGAACCCAAAGACATTATTCATCTCTTTCCCATGCATCAATGCATGCAAAAGTGCTCTGGAATACACACAAAAGGAGGCATAAGTGCATTTGTCATAAAAGATCATATTGGGGTAACTAGCTTGTAATCTACAATGTTTAGATGTGGTTATCATGCAAAAAGACAAAGGATGAATCCCTAAAATAGGGCTACATCACCACCCCAAACTTAAAACATACTTATCCTCAAGTATTCTCCAACTTAATCTCTCTCTTTAATTTCTTTCAATTAAACAAGAATGATAGAATGCATTGCAATAGGATATTATTGACTAAATGGACTTAGAAGTGACTAAGTGCATGTGTTCCATCTCTCTCCTCTCTACTTTCACAAACCAATCATGAAATAATCACTGAGCCTACAAACTTCAAATATAGAGAATATAATACACACGCTTTCCATATGCCCTTCATGTAATTCTGTGTAAGCCGTTTCATGTTGGCGTTAATCAATGATGACTAGGAGTGTTGTTTCACTTTCATGCATTCAATCTTATGCCTCAAACCACACAAAATGACCCACATGGCTATAGAAAATCATAAAGTGAGCTAGATTTGATGTTTTCTAGCTCAATGGGTATGAAAAAGGAAGAAATGATTGCGGTAAGAAATTTGAGTGTTTTTGCACACTCATATTTTCTTTATTTAGATGCTCTTAAACATGAGCATCTTTATTTTCTTTTTGCTTTTCTCTTTTTTTCTTTCTTTTCTTTTCTTTTTCCCTTGATGTAGGTAGGACATATGGCGGATAGAGTGAAGCGGGGATATGTAGATATGGCCACCCCAAGCTTTTGGAGGTGGCAAAGGTTAAATATGTGCACTAAGGCATCCTTTCATGAGGCGGAGAGGTATGAAGATTGTGAAAGAAGAGTCGGGTCAAGGGGGGGTCATTAGTGTAGTCCTCAACATCAAATCTCCTGCATGAAAATTAATCCAACACTTCATCAAATGATATCACACACATGATTTGAACAACATGAGATTCACATTTATATCATGCAATTATATAGGCTGTAAGCGTTCATAGCTTGCTTAAATCATAATTCAACCTAGACATTCAAAAACTTGAGAGTGGTGATGCACATGTAAAAGTCAACAATTAAGACCATATAGCAATAAACTCTAAAAATGTGCCATGCATTTGTCAAAGATCAACATTTTCAGTTCAAAAAGTGGATATTAAGTTAAAACACGCTTTTAGGCAAGAACATTCAAGTTTGGGTAAAATTGGCCAAAATGATGCCAATTTTCCATCAATCACATCTAAACCTAGATGTAGGGAAAGTAAATCATAAAATAGAAAATCATAATTAAAACACACAAACTTACCAATATCTACATGGAAATGTAATGCATGACATGGAAGAGAAAAAAGAGCATTTTTTTGAATAATTAAGCAAAAATGCATGAAATTAAACTACATGTATGCATGCATGCTAACAAGACTAAAATTAAATAATTCCAAAATTAGGTGGAACAGGTGTAAGAAAAATGAGAGATAAAGATAGGGTGGTGCATACTGCCCTACCACCCCAAACTTTTAAATCATGTTGTCCTCAGCATGAAACTAAAACTTAGGGATAGTAGGGTGAAGATCATGGATGGTGTTGCAGATCAAAGGGTAGGTTTCCCTACTGTGTCTGGTTAGGCTTCTCTGACTAGTACTGCTAAGGAGGTGGATGACCAGGATGAGTTGGAGGGAACTGGTAATAATGGCCCCAATATGTGTCCCGAGGGGGAAGGTAGGTATCATGATGTCCCAAAATACCACCCCAGAAGTCCTCACCCCATTCGAGGATTTGTTGTGTCTGAGCATGGTTGTAATGGTACAAGTGGTTGACCTGTTGATGCATCTGTTGTTGGTCCTGCCACAAGTATTGTTGGATGAGCTGCATGTCTTGTTGTGTCTTCTGAATACCTTTAAGATGTGCATGGATGGATGACATATCATATGCATTCACTGAAGGCTCATGTAGATGGGATGTTGCCTCATCCCTTCTTCTCACCCTTTGGGGTTGTATTCTTTTCCTTCCTCCCTCTTCTTCTTGCTATTGTGCATTTGATTCTGCCACTTTTTCTTGTGCAGCAGTGGGGTTGAAGTTTTCCCGTGGGTTGGCTTGCTCCCATTGATTCATCTTATCATGTAGTAAGTCGGGGGCATGGAAGAGAGGAGTGGGAAAGCATGATAGGTAAACTCAAGAATTATTTGCCGTGATACATATTTCATATTATAAATCAGCCTCTTGTTCTTGATTGTGTTCATTTGAGAGCGCACGAGGTACATTAAATCAACAAATTGTGATCCTTCGGCCTCTTTAAGCCCGGTGACATCAAAACCTAGGGATATAGAAATTGAGGTCACAATACCTCCCATAACAAATAGAGTTTTTCTTTTGAAGGGGATTGTCCTCATGTGATCTATCAAGAGTGACCCTATGTTGATGTGCAACGTCTTATTTATACCATGTAGAACAAAGAGGTCCTTTTGTGAAATGATGCCTTGGTTGTCATACTTCCCTAAAATGGTATTGGTGAAGACTTTTTGCAAGTATCAGACCAATGGATTACTGATGTACATATTTTTTGACTTGCTTATAGTGTATGTCAGCTCCTCTTCAACCTATGCTAAAAGTCACCATAGTCTAAGTCAACCTCTCTCTTAGTTAAGTCATCGCTCATTTTATTGGCTTCTTTGGTATCCTTTGCAAAGATGTAGTTCAGTTTAGAAGCAGTCACTGTGTGTACTCTATTGAACATTGCAAACTTGATGGCTTCCTCCCCTTTTACCATGACCTTCTCTAGTGTGGCAAAGAATTGCTGAGTTAACTCCACGTATGTGGTTTGTGCTGTGAAAAGCACCTTCCACAAACCAATTTCTTCAGCTTCCTAACCACCTCTATATTGATGCCTTGGTTTGCAATTACCTTCTCACACCCATATCTTAGAGAGATAACTCTCCTTGACATGCATTCAAGAAAAATAGGTGTGATTTGCATATGCCTCTGACCCCTGCCATATGAAGTTCCCTCAGGAGCCATGCCAAATCCTTTTAGTCTGTCTGCCTCCAAGTATGCCAAAGTGTCCTCTGGCTCGAAATGCATCTCCTCCTCAATAGTGTCATCATCTTCTTGTTCATCTTGATAGGATCTTGACCCCAATCTCATATCAAGATTTAGCGGTATCTATTGCTTAGGGTATCACTGTGGGTAATCCTCCTCTTCGATCATCAATTGTCACCTTGCTTGTGGATACTGTTGTGGTCTCTCCCCCAATGAGGAGGTAGAATGGCATGCTGGCATTGTCCTTGGAGGCAATCTTGATGAAGGTGGGGCTGGAAGCCCCTTTCCATGCTTCTAGTAGGTTGTGATATCCGGATAAACCTCATCAATCATGTCATCAAGGTTCTCCTCAGATGACTCCTCCTCCTCCCTATAGGTCTCATTAATGATATGGTGGTTGTTCGACGACTAGGTGTGGGATGCACTCACAGACGTCGAGTGGTGGAGTTGTTGGAAAATGGAGTTTGATGGTGAGGGAGTGTGGGATGGGATGGAGACTTGGGAATAGGCTCTTTTGGTGTGCACTTTGCCTCCAGTGATCACCTCAAGGCTCTTTTGAGCCCCCTTCTTCACAACCTTGGTGATTCCCTTCATTGTGTGGAGGTGGTGGTATGGCTGTGATTTTTGGATTTTTGTGGAGGAGGCGAAATGGAGGTTGAGTGATGGGTGGAATTGGCTAGGATGGTTGCTTAGATGGTGGAGGATGGATTGGTTGAAGGTTTTAGGCAAAAATTGGTGGATTTTTGTGAGGTTTTGTGTGGGCGGCTGTAGGTGAGGTAGATAATGAAAATGCTGATGGAGGTTATATTGATGGAGGTTTAAGGGTGGAAATGGTAGAGGGAGAGGTGGTGGAGGTGTAGGAAGTGATTGGAGGCCGATTTGTTGCAAGATTTGGGCTGGAGAAGTGAGATTGGAGCTGTTGGAGGCAGAGCACATCACCACGGATGAGGGGAGCTTGAGAAAATGAGTTAGAATGTTGAGGGGGTCATGGTGTTTATTGGATTTTAAGTGAATGAGCACAACAATGGTACCTAAAATCTTGGTTCAATCTTCTTAAGGCCACACACTAACCAACTAAAGGTGGCTAGATGCAACCCTAAGGGGAAGCACACATATCTTTCAAAATTTATATATATATCTAGTCCACCACACATGCTCAACTAATCACATGTACCCGCAAGTGCACGAGGTCATGCTATAGTATAGGATGGTGGTAAGATTAGGGTCGATCCTCAGGGATAGAGGGAGTACGAGAGCTAGCTTTGTCTTAGCTATGTTCCTAAAGCGGAGATTAGAGTTTGAGGATTTAAAGTTGGTTTTGGTTTGATTATGCGACGATTGCAAGCAAGAAAGGTTGAGAAAGAATTAATTTAATAAAGACCCTAGATTACTCTATGTAATTTAGAACTAATAGACTAAGCAAGGCAAGTAATTAGATTGAAGCAATTAGTTACACTACACTAGCAAGCCAAGTTATCAACTAAGATGCAAGCTAAGCAATGAAACAAGAAAGAGCCTAGGTTATCACTAGTCGGCTAAACTAACACAAGAAAGATCAAAGGATCCCTAACTACTTGAATGAGAACTAGCTATCTATAACTAAGCAATTAACTAAGAATTAACAAAGACAATTGACTAATCTAGCATTAACATGCTAAGAAGGCAAAAGTGGGTTTTAAGCAATATGATGGGTAGGTGGGCTGTTTGGGAATGCAACTTGATATTAGTTGGTGGAAGGTCAACATAGCATGCAAATCTCATATTTCAATCTAGATTACTGAACCAAACAACAAGGCAAGCGCTATTAGAATATACCCTATACTACTAGTTGGAGAACCAGGGCTAGGTGTAATTCTAATAGGGCTTATCAAGTCTAGGTTTCTAGGGTAAGTGGTATTAGGGAAATTGAGAGCCAAGGGTATGAATGGGAGTAGAGATGAGGGTGTTTCACATCATGTTACTTGCCATCTAGCCTTTAGGAAACTCTAGGAAATTACACTAATCACACTTACACTAGCTACTTAGATATCACACTCATTTGTAGAAGAATAGAGATGTATGAAGAAACAAAGGGGGCTAGCTAGGGATCACTAATTGGACATAGGAGTTGTTACTAAGATTGCCACATGCATTCCATTTCCTCCTAGAAGCTAAGTGTCATCAAGCATCACAAAACAAGCAATTTATGTTTAAAGGCACAAACCACATACAAGATAATGGGAAATGAGATAGAAGCAAGAAGCTATCATCATAGAATGCAATTATGTTCAATACAAGTTATTTCCCCCCAACATAGTATCAAAGTCACATTTTAACCCCAAGCAACCCACCACTTGTGGTTTAGCTAGACATGCTCAAAGAAAAGATAAGAGAAATGAGAAGAAGGGGATAGGACTCCATGGAACTCAAAGTAGCTTCTTCTTCATCTCCTAGCTGATGTAGGTGGAAATGGAGTGGAAAATGGGATGGGAGGTAGGTGAGTGGAGTAAATGCAAGGAAGGAGATTAAGGAGCTCTAGAGTATCTAGGGACATGCTAAGGGAAGCTAACCCCCATTCTGTGGCCACCACCTATGTATATATTGGTGGTGGTGAGGCACTAGGGTACGTAGGGACAACGTGATGAAATTAATGGTGAAAATGGGTAGATTTATGTGGTCAGTACGTCTGTGGTGAGGTGCCACTTCCGTGGTGGGGGTTGCATAGCATGTGTGTGGGTAGTGGAATGGCCGAGCTGAAAAGTGGAGTTGAAGTGAAAAATAGGTGGGGTCGGGTCCCACCACGGTTGTGGTGGGGGTTTGGCAACATGGCCATGGTGGGTGCCATGGTCATGGTGGGTGGTGAAGGCAGTTGTAGATCGACCCTCATCATGGTTATGGTGGGCACCACGATCATGGTGTCCTCCTCTCACCTCGGATGTGGTGTTCACCACGGTCGTGTCTGTTCATGCACAAAATCACCTCTATCCCTATAACTTCCTTGAATTTTTGCACTTAATTCACCATGGTCGTGGTTGTCTCCACAGCCGTGGCGGTCTCCACATCTGTGTTCCCTTTATGTGTCCACACCCATGGTGGTGGCCACAGTCGTGCTGTCTGCATGGGCCATGACTGTTTTGAGCATCATGGTCATGCTGTCTGCATGGGCCACAACTATTTTGAGCACCACGATCAAGGCAATTCCTTCACAAAATCGGACATGTTACTGTAAATTTCTTGAGATTTTGCAATTAAATCACCATAACCATTTTGGAGCACCACGACCATGGTGAGTCTTCATTCAGTACTTTGTTAATTCAATTGTGAAAATTTTGATATTTTTGCAAAAATTTGGATCTTTGCCACATTTCAACTTCAAAAACCATGCCTTGTCCTCTCTTTCTCTCTCTTAACTTGTCACCTGAATCCCATCAAAACTAAAAAAAAATTATCAAGCAAAAGAGTGTGTGTGTATTTCATGGAAAAAGAAAACAAAAGTATCAAAAAGGTGAAGGTTGGGTGAAAACATTCCCAAACCTAGGTGGTTTGCCTCCCATTAGCACTAAATTTTACGCCTTTAGTTGGGCTTATTGATTCTTGAACTCTTTCATCCTTGAGGAATTTTCAAAGCATATTTGAAGTAAATATCCCACTCATTTGCATTCAAGAACATCTCTTCATCAAGTTGGTGTTCCTCAACTAACACCACAATATCAAAACTTTGATTGGCTATATCCGGTCCAACTTCAACAACTGCCTTCAATCTTTGTCTATTCATGGTAAACTCTCTTGCTCCATCCTTCTCACAAATCACAATAGCTCCGGATGGATATACATTCTTGATGAGATAAGGTGCTTCCCATCTAGAATGAAGTTTCCTGAGAAAGAACTTCATCCTAGAGTTGTATAACCACACCCATTGCTCGGACTCAAAATCCTTCTTCTTGATCAACTTGTCATGAAGAAACTTTGTTCTTTCCTTGTATCTTTTAGACAATTCATAGGCTTCATGCCTCATCTCCTCAAGTTCATACAGTTGCAACTTTCTTTTCAATCCAACTATATCTCCATCTATATCCATGGCTTTTAAAGCCCACAATGCCTTATGTTGCATTTCCATCGGTAGATGGTAGCTTTTTCCATAAATAAGCTTGAATGGTGTGGTGCCAATCGAGGCTTTATATGCGGTCCTATAAGCCCGCAAAGCCTCATTGAGACATAAAGACCAATCCTTGTGGTCCGGCCTCACCGTATTCTCAAGAATGAGATTTATCTCTCGATTACCTAACTCAAATTGACAGCTCGTTTGAGGGTAGTAAGGAGTATCCACACGATGATTCACTCCATGTCTCTTAAGGAAACCTTCAAATGTATGATGGATGAAGTGGCTTCCACCATCACTAATCATGGTTCTTGGCACACCACAAAATTACACACCACTTTATGATAATTGGTTCTAGTAGAAATAGCTTCAATCCATTTTGATACATAATCGACAACCACTAAGATGTACACATATCCAAAGGAGGGAGGAAACAGACCCATGAAATCAATTCCCCGCACATCAAATACCTCAACCACAAGAATGGGTGATAGAGGCATCATGTCCCTCTTTGAGATAGTGCCCACCTTTTGGAATTTCAAACAAAGTTTGCAAAACTCATGAGCATCTTTGAATAGAGTTGACCAATTAAATCCACTTTGAAGAATCTTGGAGGCTGTACATTTTCCACTGAAATGTCCTCCACATGCACAAGAGTGGAACATGGCTAGGATCTCTTGCTGTGCACTTTCTGGAACACATCTTCTAATGTGTTGATTGGGACAATATTTGAAAAGATGTGGATCATACCAAGCATAGTTCTTTACCATAGCAAAAAGTATCTTCCTCTCCTCCCTTGTCCAAGTACTCAGTATCCTTCCACTAGCTAAGAAGTTAGCTATGTACTTAAACCACGTCCTTTGGGTGGATGAAAACAAGAAGAGATGCTCATGTGGCATTGTTTCTTTGATGTGGTCCCTATCATCATACGATTCTTCAATGTGGGAGAGATGATTGAATGCATAATTTTCTACTCCCTTTTTATCAACAATCTCTAAATCAAACACTTGGAGCAATAGAATCCATCAGATCAACCTTGTCATAGAATCTTTATTTATTTTAAGGTACTTTAAGGCTGCATGATTTGTATAAACTACCACCTTGTTTTGCAAGAGAAAGAGAAAAACTTGTCAAGAGAAAAAATTATGGCAAGCAACTCATTTTTGGTGGTAGTGTAGTTCCTTTGAGATTCATCAACAGTCTTGCTTGCATAGTAAATGGCATGTGGAATCCATCCAATCCTTTGACCCAACACAACCCCCACAACCATGTCCAATGCATCAGTCATCATCTCAAATGGAAAATAGAAGCCCAAGGGCTACATGATAGGAGCAGAGATGAGCTTGTGCTTTGAGTGGTTGAAGGCTTCAACACACTTGTCGTCGAAATGGAATTCCACATCCTTTTCAAGTAAATGACAAAGTTGCCTCAAAATCTTGTTGAAGTATTTAGTGAACCAACGGTAGAAACCCACATGCCCCAAGAAGAATCGAACATGTCTTCCAGTGGAAGGAATGGTGAGAGTGGAGATCAGACCCACTTTGGTCTTATCAACTTCAATTCCAGCTTTAGAGACTCGGTGACCCAAAATAATGCCCTCGGGAACCATGAAGTGGCTTTTCTCCCAAGATAGTACCAAACATACCTTGACACACCTCTCTAGAATAGCTTCTAGGTGAAGCACACACTCATAAAACGTCTTACCAAACACAGAAAAGTCATCCATGAAGACTTCAAGCAATGAATCAAGCATATCGACAAAGATGGATGTTACACATCTTTGAAATGTCAAAGGCACATTACACAACCCAAATTGCATCCTCATGTAGGAAAAAGTACCACTTGGGCAAGTGAATATTGTATTCTCTTGATGGGTAGGATGAACAATTATTTGGAAGTAACTGGAGTACCCATCAAGAAAACAATAGAAACTCTGTCCAGCTAATCTCTCCAAATTTCAAGGAACGAGAGAGGGTAATGATCTTTCTTGGTCTTTTTGTTCAATTTTCTATAATCGACGCACATCCTCCACTTGGATTGCTCTCTCATGGGCATCAACTCCCCATCTTCATTCTCGGTGACTGTGATCCCACCCTTTTTGGGTACAATTTGGATGGGACTCACCCATGGGCTATTAGAAATGGGATATATGACTTTGGCATCAAGTAGCTTGATTACCTCTTTTGCTACAACCTCTTTCAACTTGGGATTCAATCTTCTTTGCATTTGATGGGTTGGTCTAGCATCATACTCAAGGTAGATTCTATGGATACAAATAGAAGGGTCAATACCCCTCAAATCATCTATGGACCATCTAATGGACTGAATGTTCTTCTTCAAAACTGCCATCAATGCATCTTCTTTCTCAGGGGAAAGAATAGAAGAAATGATCACCGAGACAGTAGAACTTAAAAATTCATATTTCAAACCTTCAGGAAGAGACTTGAGCTCAAGAATGGAGGTGCTTCAAGGGAATTCTTCAATGGTTTAGAGATGGATGGGAGGTCTTCACTTGTATCCACTAAGGCCAACTCTTCTTCCTCATCCTCATCATCATCATCTTTAGGAAATTCCACAATGCGCTCTAGACCTCTACCTTGTGTGGTGGTTTGAATCCCTACAGGTAGACACTCTTCTACTTTCTCATCAAGGCACTCAATAAGATAACATTCCTCTTCTATAGCACCTATCGCCTCAGTTTTAGTAGAAGATTTGAAGATGTTCAATCACATCTTCATGTGCATGAAAGTCACATATGTGGTGTCGGTCCTCACATGGATTACTGCATCAGTTGTGCCCAATAAGGGTCTCCCTAAGATGATAGGCACTTTCCTCGAGTCTTTTCCCAGGTCCAAGACAATAAAATCCTCTAAAAAGAATGTGTAGGTCTCATCATCAAGTCTGACCAACATATCATCAACATACCCTCTAGGCATTTTCACAGATCTATCGACCAGCTACATGGTACAGTGAGTGGGACCCAGTTGTCCCATTTGTAGTTCAGCGAACACATCATAAGGCACAAGATTTACACTAGAACCCAAGTCAAAAAGATCTTGGTCTATGTGATGTGATCCAATGTAGCATGAGATGATGGGAGCACCAAGATCTTTTCTCTTCCTTGGCACGGTGTGCTGCAGAATTGAGCTCACTTGCTTAGTGAGCTTGACCTTTCTTGGTGTCCTTCTAGTGGTCTTCCTATTGAACATGCGCAAGTCTTTCAAGAACTTAGTGTAAGATGGAATTTGCTTGATCTCATCAAGCAAAGGAATGTTGATCTTGACCTACTTAAAGGTCTCCATGATGTCCTTAGTATGTTTCTTCTTCTTTCTTTTGGTGGATGGCTCTTCAAGTGCATCAGGGAATGGAGGGAGTTGTGCTCCCAACTGACTCAAGTCTACAATATCATCAAGGAGTATCACTAGAATAACAATATTGACTCTCGGTATCATGGTATCAACTCTCGGTATCACAGTATCATCAACCTAAATCTCACTATCAACACCCCTGATTAGAATATCAACCATATCATTACTAGTTGTGCTATCAATGGAAGTACCATGTGGCTTCTCTAAGGTCATGCCACTCCTCAAAATTGTCACTACCTTCACATGCTCATGGGTAGTGGAAGAGGAAGCTTGTGGGTTTGGTTGTGGCTGTTGAGGTGGTGGTGGCCTTGAGTGTGGTGGATTCAAGTTTTGGAGGATAAATTATGGCTGGGGTTGTGGTTGTTATTATGGTTGTTATGGTGGATGGGGGTGATATTGTGGACCAAGTTGTTGATATGAGTGGGGTGGAGGATATTGATAGTTTTAAGGGGGTTGGTGAGGTGGAGGAGCATAAGGATGTGGTGGTCCTTGGTACTGGTGAAGTGGGGGTACTTGTCCTTGTGGTGGGACATAAGCACCTTTCGTAGTGCTCACATAACCTCCATCATTGTTTGGATTGGCCATGGGCTGATATGAGAGCCTCCCCTCTTCACGACAGGCAAGTGAAAGACAGATTTGATCAAGCCTTTGTTCTAGGAGGCTAATTCTTTGTCATTGAGATGACACCTCTGTCTTCACTTCATAGAGGTTCCTTAGCCTTCCTAGGACTTCTTCCTCAAACTTGGAGTTGTACTTGGGCCCTTGTTGTTGCCTTGGCTGCCCTTGCCCCTCCTCATTTTGTTGCTTCCATTAGAAGTTTGGATGATTCCTCCACTCAGGAGTATAGGAGTTGGACATTGGGCCTTGGTTGTTTTGGTTTCCAAAGGCATGCAAAGCATGCACTTCTTTTTCCTTAGCTTCAACTGCCATAGTGGATTGACTAGAAGAACCACTAGCTTGGGTATTCATCATATTCACCATATCAGCCATCATTTTCATCATGTCGGGGTTGGCTATAGTTCAGGCTAGAACTACAGGAGGAGGTGGAGGATTGTAGTTCCAGTCACAATGTTCCCCTTTAGTAGAAGTAGATGGCGAGAATTCTCAGCAAGGTGCTCAAACACGGGCCATGACTCCTTAGGTGGCTTTTCCATGAAGGTGCCTCCACATGATGAATCAACATTGTTTTGGCTCAACTCCACTAGCCTGGTGTAGAAATCTTGAACCAGCTACCATAAGGACACCTCATGATGGGGGTAGTCACGTAGGAACTTTTGGATGGGTTCATTTTCTTTTTATGAGAGGGCGGTGATACATCTTTGCATTTGGGTCATCTTGGAAATCGGGAAGAACTTCTTGATAAACTCGTTCTTTACCGCATTCCATGTCACAAATTTCAGCTTGGAGATGTACCATTCCTTGTCTTTTTCTTTTAGAGAGAATGGCAAAAGGGTTCTTTGGATGGAGTCATCGGTGGCAGTGGGGGTGCAGAAAGTGGAACAAGTTTCAAGAAAGGCGTCAATATGGTGGTAGGGGTTCTCATTTTCCATTCCATAGTAAGTAGGAAGAAGTCCAAGAAGTGCGGGTGGAATGGAGAATTGTTGACCTGACATTTGGTCAATAAGGGTGGCAATGGGGAGTTGTAGTTCCCCGGGGTGAAGTATTCTTGGAGGGGGCGGTTTGGTTGTGGTTGAGCATCTCCATGAGATATTTTAGCTTCACAGTAACCCATTTCAGCTGCTTGGTGTTGTTTGCAGTGGATTTGGTGTCTCCTTCTGCCTATCTCGGGGTTGTATAACACCAAGTCGGTTCAAGTCGAACACCTACCACGCATGCACAGCTGTCACCTACACAATACACAAATAAGAAACAAAAGCCAAGTTAGAACAATAATATGCAAAAGTAAACAAAGAATAAAGAATAGCAATGGTGAGGGTAGTAGGAAAGGCTAAGCTACACTAACTAGCTAGGCCAAGCACCTCTATCCCCAGCAATGGTGCCAGAAAACTTGGTGTGTTCTTCTCAAGGCCACACACTAACCAACTAAAGGTGGCTAGATGCAACCCTAAGGGGAAACACACAGATCTCTCAAAATTTGTATATGGACCTAGTTCAACATACAAGCTCCACTTGTCACACATACCTACAAGTGCATGGGGTCATGTTGTAATATAGGCTAGTGGTAAGATTAGAGTCGATCCTCATGGATGGAGGGGGTACTAGAGCTAGGTTTGTGTTAGATATGTTCCTAAAGCAGAGATTAGAGTTTGAGGGTTTAAAGTTGGTTTTGGTTTGATTATGCTACGATTGCAATCAAGAAAGGGTGAGAAAGAAATTAAGTTAACAAAGACCCTAGATTACTATATGTAAGTTAGAACTAAGAGACTAAGCAAGGAAAGTAATTAGACTGAAACAAGTAGTTACACTACACTAGCAAGACAAGTTATCAACTAAGATGCAAGCTAAGAAATGAAACAAGAAAGAGCCTAAGTTATCACTAGTCGGCTAAACTAACACAAGCAAGCTCAAAGGATCCCTGGCTACTTGAACGAGAACTAACTATCTAGAACTAAGCAATTTGCTAAGAATTAACAAAGGCAATTGACTACACTAGCATTAACAAGCTAATAAGGCAAAAGTGGGTTTTAATCAATATGATGGGTAGGTGGGCCGTTTGGGAATGCAACTTGATATTAGTTGGGGGAAGGTCAACATAGAATGCAAATCTCATATTTAAATCTAGATTACCAAACCAAATATCAAGGCAAACGCTATTAGAATATAGCCTATACTACTAGTTGGAGAACTATGACTAGGTGTAACTCTAATAGGGCTTAGCAAGTCTAGGTTTCTAGGGTAAGTGGTATTAGGGAAATTGAGAGTCGAGGGTAGCAATGAGATTAGAGATGAGGGTGTTTCAGCTCATGTTACTTGCCATCTAGCCTTTAGGAAACTCTAGGCAATTGCACTAATCACACTTATACTAGCTACTTAGATCTCAAACTCATTTTTATAAGAAGGGAGATGTATGTAGGAACATAGGGGGCTAGCTAGGATCTATTAATTGGAACTAGGAGCAATTCCTAAAATTGCCACATACATTCCATTCCCTCTTAGAAGCTAAGTGTCATAAAGCATCACAAAACAAGAAATTTATGTTTAAAGGAACAAATCACATGCAAGATAATGGGAAATGAGATAGAAGAAATAAGCAATCATCATAGAATGCAATTATGTTCAATACAAGTTATTATCCCCCAACATGATATCAAAGTCATATTTTAACCCCAAATAATGCACCACTAGGGGCTTAACTAGACATGCTCAAAGAAAAGATAAATGAAAACAAAAGAAGGGTATAGGATTCCATGGAGCTCAAAGTTGCTTCTTCTTCTTCACCTCCTATATGTTGTCGAACATGGATCCTCCTCGAAGGAGGGTGAAGATCATGAGAATATGGGGGATTATGAAAGGGAACCTAGAAAACTAGGTTTGTATGGTGGAAATGGAGTGGGAGGTAGGTGAGTGGAGTAAATGTAAGGAAGGAGATGAAGGAGCCTTAGAGTAGCTAGGGAGAGGCTAAGGGAATCTAGCCCTCATCATCTGGCCACCACTTATGTATATATAGGTGGTGGGGAGGCACTAGGATAAGTTGGGGCAAAGTGGGAAGATCAGTGGTGAAAATGGGTAGGTTTAGGTGGTTACCATGACCATGGTGAGGTGCCACGGCCGTGGTGGGGGTTGGATGGCACGGTCGTGGGCAGTGGAACAACCGAGGTGGAAAGTGGAGTTGATGTGATGAGTGTGTATGGTGTCCATGACTGTGGCGGGGTGCCACAGTCATGGTGGGTAGAGGGTACCACGACTGTGTGGGATACCACGACCATGTTGAAGGAGGAAGCCACGGGGTAGGTAGCTTTGAGGTTGTTGTGTCTTCAGTTCACCACGGGCATGGTGAGCACCACAGGTGGGGTGTCCTTCAAGTGTCACAGTCGTGTGGATGGATACGACTGTGGTCATTCATGTGTAAATTGGATCAAGTTTCATGTGACTTTTGGAGCTTAATCTCCATGACCATGGTGATGTACCACAACCATTTTGGGGATTCTTGGTGCGATCTCCACTTCAACTTCTTTATCTAGCCTCCTTTTTCTTTGAATTTCTCGTGTGCATCCAAGAAAGGCTTAGGGAAGAGATAGGTCCACTCTTGGGTTGTAAGAACCCAAATACATTCTTCATCTCTCTCCCACATATCAATGCATGCATAAGTGCTCAGAAATACACATAAAAGGAGGCATAAGTGAATTTATCATACAAGATCATATTGGGGGAACTAGCTTGTAATATACCATGTTTAGATGTGATTATCATGCAAAAAGACACAAGATGAAGCCCTAAAATAGGGTTGCATCAATACTTACTTCTTTAGGTCAAGATCACCAAGAAGGAGATTTATAAACCCTAAAGGAAGCAAATCGTAACCTAGATGCTTCTACCAAGAAGATATGTGTCTTCTTCTTCCTTAGACAGAAGCTCCACGGCCAAATAGATGAGTGAAGATTCTGTTAGTAGGAGGGAATTGGTATAGAGTAAAAGTTTCATTTGGGAGCTTAAGGATAGATATATAAAGCTTCAAGGATAAGGTATAGAAGAAGCATGAGGTATACAAGTAGCTCCCCATGTGTCCATGGCCTTAAACTATTAAGGATATAAAAGCAAACACAGAAGTAGCTGCCCCACAATTCATGGAGACCTTCTTAGGAAACGTTTGTTGAATTTCCAAGCCAAGAAAATAAACCATTGGTTGATAGCTCCTAAAGGTAGCTCATCCATAAAGGGGTAAACCCTAAAATACCCTTGAAGAAAACACCTCCAAACCAAGGTACAATAGAGAACCCCATGGCTCAAAAAGCTCAAGAATGATAAGAGAAAATTCAAGGACCATAATGCAATTAAAAAATTACAAAGAAAACCTATCAATTGTGTAAATTTCTTAAAAGTTCAAAATGTACATAAAATTGCATAACTTGCACAAACAATGTCCAAATTGGACAAAATTTGAAAATTAAGCTTGTCACATGATACCAAAACATATCACAAGGTTATATGGGGGTTATAAGAATTCAATTATGGTAATTAAGCATGTTTAACCATTTAATCAAGGTTAGGGGTCTTACGTACACATAGATGGACACTTCTCATGCATGTAATCCTGAATATTACACATGGTTACTTTCATCACATGGTGATGTCACATCATTCTCATAGAAGACGTATTCTTCTCCCTCAACTCTTGCATGTGTCACCTTGGTTCAATATAAGAACAATTGTGCCACCTCTATAGGTCTGGTAATACCTTTCAACTTGGCACTCTAACTGTCATCCTAAACTATTCTATTTATTGTACCGCACATCATTTAGAGGTTATACTTGATGTCTCTTATAAAACATGAAACATCATGTCTCTCTTATCATATGTAACTTTATAAAGTTTCATCTCTATGCCCTTTGATGGTTGTTGTAATTAGCAACTCAATCAATCAGGTGGGTATCCCCTAATTGTCAAGAATAATAAGGCACATGTTCTTAGGAGATTCTCAATCACCTAAATGATGGACTGTCCATCTATGTAGTTGAAGAATCATATACTTGTCTACAACTGTAATCAAATATAACTTCCTGATTGACCTTGTTATGGGTAGGGTAATGACATTGTCTTCATCTTACCAGGATTCACACAACCCACTTAGTAGATGTACAATAACTTCCAAGAGGATACTCTAGTTAACCTCCAACTCACTCTTTCGGAACTTGTCACACATAAGTGTAGTTGCTACAACATTCTTAAGGTTTAGCAAAGATGTTAACCATGCTAGTGACCATCTTTGAAATACATTTGAGATGTCATCATTTAAATCTTCTCACACTTATGAGACATGACATAAGCACTTTGTTTCTAATATTTATGAATGTTATTGATACATTGGTTAGTCTAAATGACATAACCATAAACTCATCACGGTCATGTAACTTATTTCATCCACTCTAACTCTTACCCATTGATATTCTGATGTTAGGTTTATCTTAAAGGATCACAGTAACACATGTTTGTTTATCAACAAACCATCTATACTTGATAGTGGTCTAGCCCAACTATCAACAGACCATACACAACATCATAGAATCACTATTATTTTCCCAAACAACACTTGGGAGTATCAACATCAATTCTCCCTATATTGGAGAGGAACACTAGATAGCTCATCTAATAGATATCTTTAACTCATATATGACTGATACACTCTGGATACTAGGATTCATTACCTTGGTATCCAATACATGTGCTATAAAGAACTCATAACCTGATTTCATCCACTTCCACAACACCATAACCAGCTAAGAACATATAGGAGGAATCCCCCTAACTCTCGGAAGGATAAAAAATCATGCTCATTACAAAACATAAAGATTTTGGAACTATAGTCCAAGGCAATCACACATCATATCAAGATATCCACACTAGGATTACAGAAAATCCACACGTACAAAGTGGCATGAGATCCCATTGTAAGCTATGCCTCAAAAGGAATGAAAAACAAAGGGAAACACACTTCTCACATCAAAGAAGCATTGTCCAGGGGTCACTAGCAAAAGGTAACCAATTCTATTTTTCCCATGAAGGTTACACTTTTTAAGTATCATTTTACCTCTTATAGATTGGGTTCCTTACCATTAACATAGTAATTACTACCCCAATTGCTCAGGAACATTTACATAATACTCAATAACCTTTACAACTGCCATGTAGCCTCAGCTACAACATAAACTATTGAAAGGAACACTATCCACATATTTGACATATACAAGCATCAACATGCTATAAAAATCTCAATTAAATCAAAATATCATATATAACCTTTTCACATGGACCTGAGAGTATAGGGATGAATCTAGAACACACTAGACACTAAGCAACCATTTCTAGGGTTCATCACCTTAGTTTCCCTTGCCACAATGGTTCTACTTCTGCTGTTGCTAATCACCTAAAAAGATGTGGTGACCCACGAGGTGAGACTCAATCCCAGTGAGAGATATAACTCTCTCCAACAGATATTAATTACATCATATTAAATAATAGATAATTGAGTAGTTGGAGTATTTAAAAATCAATTGAACAGATTGAACATTTTAAGCATGCTAAAGTGATTAAGAAAATAATCTTTGCAACAAGTATAATTATCAATGTATATATAGGTAATAGATAAATCCATTTCTCTAGATAGATATCTACTCAAATTTCATCAAATTACATCTAATCACAATCATCCTCATTAATATAACTATCATCATATGCCTTGCTAACAACACAAGCAATCTAGTAGCATAAGCGTCCCTAACACCATGAATATGTCTAGTAACATAACATGGATATCAATATTGGCATGTCAAATAAAGGGAACATATCTATATTATATGTAGAACTAACATCATAGCACAATTAACTGCATAGGCATGATAAGAAGTTTAAGTATTTCTAATTACATACGCATTTCTAGCAATATTAAGCATAGGTCGAAGCACCATCTTAACTATTAGTGTCAGTATATCTGACAATATAAGCATGTTTACAACATGAGCATAACCATAACATAATCATATCTATCATCTATTATTGTGCAATGCATGGTCTCACTAAAAACAAAGCAAACAAGGGTTATCATCCAATATGAAGTGTTGTGTATAACCCTAAACAAATATTCTACACGACTATTTTACATTTTTTATTACGCCCTAAGGAGTTTGAGTCATACCATCCAAAGTCCAACCGACCCCTGTGAAGGGCTATTCGGTACTGTAAAATATCTAGGAGTGTCGGTATCTTAAGATCTCACCCCCTCGGTTAGTATAAGTAAAAAGGTATAGTCTTCCCTTGGTATAGGTCATGACACTAGAGAACATGCTCACACATGGTCATTCTATAAGTGGCACCTACAGCTATACTGCTGCCTTTCACATTTCACAATATCCAAGGCATGACTGTAGTCATCCTCCATAACCTCCAATTTTTGATGAAAAGGATATATCCTCAACTTGCCACTCCTACATACTCAAAAGTATGCGCTCTGAGTTTCCCTCAGGAATACTCATTTCACCATCCAACAAGTTCTGACACTAAAGATGGTTCTATAGCACAAGGCATTACATGATTAGAATTTCACTTGATTAGTTATTGGAAATTGGGTGGATTAAGGCTGCATCAAACAAGTGGACATGCAAACCTTAATTCATCTCTAGCAAACATTGCTATATAACAACTTCAAAAGATAGAAAAAATATGCGACATAATTTCTCATCTCAACATCACATGGTAATATTCACCTGTCAATCAAGAGACTATACTTATCATCACATCATCATCACATGATACTATTCTCTTGCCATTCATGAGAGTATACATGTAATCATACTATAATAGGATATAAATCCTTAGCACAATATTACAGGGTATCAACCCTTATCAATATAAGACGATTACACCTCATTCAGGGCTCAACCATGCCCTAAGATCATCAAGACCATCATATCATTTCCTACAAGTTCATCATTATCTTTCTATGTCGTATAACAAGGCTTAACAAACATCACCACACATGTGATAAACATGATCTGCATAATTTTCATTAAAGAACTCAAAGATGTTCACAGGATAACATTACAAAATTATCTTAACAAATAAGAGCATTCTTTTATTATATCAACATATAAGGAAGCTATATAATTGGACATCATTATACTTATAGTATACAAGTTTAGCATAAGAAAGCTTAGATCATGAAATTATGATGACCACCAATTAAACACATTAGAGTTTTAATAAATCATCAGGAAGGATATTCCATCATTATATTAATCATTCTAAAAAGGATAACATGATTAACCGCCATTCTCTTCTTACATTACAGTTAGGTTTAGAAAGGTAGGTTACATTAAAGTTATAGTTCAACATTCATTAACCCATATCATCCCCATATAATCTTGGATGCATAAAGGCACATCATCATCATCACATTCCATACCATTATCAAGTATGGTTCCATGAATAACTCATGATTTTACCATCAGATTATAACATAATAACGTCCCACAAAAACAAGAGAAACTCCATTGTTGTATTATTCCACTAAGGAAGGTTGATCATTATTTCCCATCATCATCAGAGTTTATTATGATTAAGTATAACAAGCTATATCCCATTAGGGTTACATATCAACACATTATCATTATTATCCATTCTATTCATATGAGGGAAAAGGTAAAACTACCATATTAAGGGTAACCCTCCATTGGTTCCATCATCATTTAACCCATATCACCATGCCACAACAGCACCCAGAACCATTGGATGTTGAAAAGGTAGGACTATTGGTTATTTACATAAGTAAACACCTTAAATAATACACATATGAAGTCATTGAATTGTGACCTAGAAAGAGTCACCATTTAAACCCTAAACATTACTTATTTAATAACATAAAAGGGGCACCATAGATTATTGGGTTAAAACCCATCATCGGTTGTATATTTTAAGCAAGCCATCATCTCAACAATCAAGCTCCTTAAATTGATCACATAAGGGAAACCATCAAATTTAGATTATTAGAAATCATATATAGTACTATAGGTTTCAATCCAAACCATTGGATGTTGAAGGATACAATATCAACCATTGGATCAAGTCCATTATTCAAAACTATAAGATGAAGAAGTGTTAGATCCTAACCATTTGATCAGGTTCATATTTCAAAACCATCCATTGGAGTATAAGTCTAACCAGTACATCAATTGAACCAAGAAACCATTGGTTTAGGGCTTAATTGATACTATAATTACACCCTTAAATCACCATTGGTGATGATGACCTAATCCACCATTGGTTATGATCATTAAGTCACCATCAGTTGTTATAACAACACTATATAGTCATTTAACACCATGAGATGTTAAGCTAATGTCATCATTGATTTATTGATAGGATCATTAGAGAATCAAACCATTGCTGATTGAGATTCCAAGAGGGAATAACAGTAACCTAAGGTATGACTATCAGTTCATACCATCGTTCATCACCCTTGGTCACCACCTTCGGTTGTCATGAAGACCACACCATCGGGTCATGTGTTTAGAGAAGAAAACATCCTAGTAACCCTAATGTGGACCTTCAGTTGATAGGTTCTTAGCACCATAGGTGGTGATACCAACATGAAATAAATCATAATATTCCTAAGGAAGAACGTGCACATGATTACAAGTTCATATAGAACTGTAATCAAAATAAGAAATACCATAAAAATCGAATTCCCAAACAAACTTAGCTTCTTAATGCTTAAATCACCATTTTTAAGCAAGAGCATGAGCTAACAAGCTTATAGTAAGCAATATAAGTAAAGAGGGTTATAAAACTCACCTCTAATGATAAGAAAAAACTTCTAGAAGAATGAAACTCGAGCAAAGAAGGCAAGAAAACCCATGTTTTAGATCTAAACTCGGTCAAGTAGGCACCCTTCTCCACAAGGAAGCAGAACCCTAGAAGAAGAAGTAAGAAAGGTAGATTCTTGAGTTCTAGAGAAACTTCTACCGTGGAAAAGCAAGGTTACAACCTGGAGAAAGGTAGGAGGGATAAGAATAGAGAAAGATATGTAGGAAAGAAGTGAGTACTTACTTCTTTAGGTCAAGATCACCAAGAAGGAGCTTTAGAAACCCTAAAGGAAGCAAATTGTAACCCTAGATGCTTCTACCAAGAAGATCCACATCTCCTTCTTCCTTGCACAGAAGCTCCACAAACAAAAAGATGAGGGACGATGCTGTTATCAGGAGGGAAGTGGTAGAGATCAAAAGTTTCATTTGGGATCTTAAGGATAGATATATAAAGCTTGGAGGATAAGGTAGAGAAGAAGCATGAGGTGTACAAGTAGCCCCCATGCGTCCATAGCCTTAAATTGTTAAGGATATAGAAGAAACCATACAAGTATATTCCCCAACGTTAATGGAGACCTTCTTAGGCACCGTTTGTTGAATTTCCATGCCAACCAAATAAACCATTGGTTGATAGCTCCTAAAGGTATCTCATCCATAAAGGGGTAAACCCTAAAATACCCTTGAAGAAAGCACCTACAAAACAAGGTACAATTGAGCACCCCATGACTCAACAAGATCAAGACTGATAAGAGAACATTAAAGGACTATAATGCAAGTAACAAGTTGCAAAGAAAACTTCTCAATTGGATAAATTGCATAAAATTCCAAAATGTGCATAAAATTGCATAACTTGCACAAACAATATCCAAATTGGACCAAATTTGAAACTTAGGCTTGTCACATGATACCAAAACAAATAAAAAGTTTATATTAGGGTTATAAGAATTCAATTATGGTAATTAATCATGTTAAACTATTTAATCAAGGTTAGGGGTCTTACACTAAGCATAATATATAACCCAAAAACTTCTTACAGCTTTCCCTTTTAGAATTGGTTATAATCCCTTTATCCCTAACTTAGATGGAAATAGAGTACATTAGATACTTATGGAAGTAGTTTTTAATTATATCACATAGAATTTTAGTAATGGGTTAGGATGTAACAATCTAATATGTTTTACTCTTAAATAAAGACTCTAGAACCTTTGTATATTTATATGAGTAGAAAGGAGAATGCAAAATTTGACTCTCAATATTTAAACAAAGACTAGTTATATAAATTATAGACTTGGACATAAGTTCTAAAACATTTAGGAGTCAACATAAATGAAATGAGAGAACTCTAATTCTCCCTTTCTTAGTTTCCTTTAGAGGTTGGTATTAATATTACTGGAATAGAGCATAACATGAAAGATTAAGAGTTCTTATCTTGAGAATATTAGAAATAAATGGACTCCAAGATAATTACAGTGATATTGAAGAAGTTATTAGAAAAATAATACCTCCCTCTTATGTTGATAATTTCTAGATGGTTTTATATATCCCAATACAGCAACTCAATCTACATTATAATTACTTTTATTAGACAATAAAATCCAAAAAATATCAAAATAAGAAATAAATACCAAATTCAGAATCCTCATGTTTCAGTTAGCTTAGGGGTCCAAGTTTCACATTGATAGAGTAATCCAAGATGCTTTAATTTCATTAAGGAAAATAAATATAAGTTAAACGTTAATATATAAATAAAGTAACGGAGGACTCTATAAGTAGAAATTAATGGTAAGTTTTGTTTCTATATGATCTAGTTAGTTACCATGTCAATTTCACTTTGATGGGACTATGATTGGTAATCCAAACACACAAAAGGAGTGCATTAATTAATCTATATAAACTATCTTTTATTTAGTTTAATTCTTGAATTTATCATAAGATTCACTTTAATCATTGTGTCACACCTAAACACATCTTTTTTAGTCAGGGCGGTCCTCATCTAGACCGTTTGATCAAGATCAAGCAGTGGTAGTCTCATCTCCTACCTTTAGTATGAGACAACATGAGCAACACCTTTTTCCCAAGTGGAGCCAAATTTCCTTTGTGATTTTCTTCCTCAATTATTCCCCTTCTTTCCCATTTTCTTTTCTACTCAGATGGTGCCGCTTTCTCAAATAGGTCAAGCCCTCATCCAAGCTGTAGTTTCTGAAAATAATCAAACCCTCAATCTTATGCCAACTCTTCCTTCTTTTCCAAATTACACACATTTGTGCATCGGTTTATGTCCCCATATGGGGTTCCCAGAGAAATGAGACAAATTCCTAAACACCCATCCACCACCAATTGAATCTAATTTCCCTTGAGTCACCACCACAAACCCTATCAGAACCACTATTCATATCATCTTTCCTTGGGCATCCATGGCCATAAAAGGCCAATTGTATTGGTAATACAATTTCTAACCCTTGTCCTTTACTTTTTCATACGTAAGACTAATGTGATGTTGTCTAGTTAGGAATCCATACTCTACTTTGTCACCTCTATTTTTTCCAACAACTACATTGACATTTTTGGGGACTTTATCAAACTTTTGACTTGGGATTTGCTCTTCTATCTTCTTTTTACCCTTTTGATATAAACTCATGTGTTTTCTCAGTCTTTTCTTACTTCTTCTCTAGTTTGTCTGACTTTTTCGTGCTTCATCTATTGCTCCTTCATGCTAGTCATAGAGGAAGAGCATCTGAAAGCTATGGTTGGCCAACACCCTTGAGTCTGGGGTCGTTGTCCCAATGTGACCTCATGAACTCACTTGAGCCACTCTCTAATGGCTAGAATTAGTGAATCACAGTGTTGCTTCAAGGTCCATTCTTCCATGCATTTGTCCATGCTAGAATGAAAGGAGCAAACTCCCTCACAAGTTGTCTTTTTTTCCTCTCACATATCTTTTTCTTGGTTTTGAGATTAATGATATTTCCATCTTTTGGGCCTGATTTGATTGTTTGATCTAGCGAAGATGAAATCAGATTATGACTCAAATGTTGTGTCACGAGTATGGTCAAAAAACCATATGCAAAGGAAGATCTTATTGGCACTCTTTTGTGATTTCAATTTTGATATATTTTGTTATCTTAAAAAACTTATAGAAATTAATATATACCTCAAAAGAATAAAATAAAATGTGTATTGAAACCATGGTGTTATTTTCCACCTATGGTATCAGTTTTATAGCCTAATTCCAATATGACAAATTTATAACTTACAAGAAGTTTTCTAATTGGTTGAAATTTCAAAAATTCATATCTACTAATCTATAAGTAAAAAAACGTAAAATATATTATGGAATCATAAAATATTATCTACATAATAGTAAATGTTTAATGACCTAATTCATCAGTAATAAACAAATGAATTTTAGGCTTTATAAATTTAATAAAAAGTTACACTTGATTTCATATTTTGTTTTAACAGGTGGGTTGTGAATCTAATGTGGAACACTGTATATATCTAGACTTTATCTAAGATATGTTTCATACCTTCTTAATCATACTGAAAAAATCACCTGTATTTTCTCTCTTTTGGTACTTCGGGACATATTACCACATACACTTCTCTCTCTTCTTAGAGGTTGAGTCATCTGAGTAGTTTAATGTTGATATAGATCCTCTAATATACTTAATCTCTTAGATATGCTTGTTGACTCCAAAGTTGTATCTTGTTCATCCTATTTCATGATGTAACCCTAATTTGTGGAATTGAACTAGATTATTCCTCTTTGTGAAATCTAATCTTACTTTCAATACATGGCTATTTGTGGTCTTATGATGTATCTTAATTGTGGTGATGGTTGAATACCTATTTATGGGTCCTCTGACCCAACTTGATAGCATTTAGATGATGTCATCCCCTTATTTTAGTTTGACTAAACTTACTTCTTACCTCTACATTTGTGCATGGCTTAGACTAATTTTATTTTTGGTAGGGTTACATGGGTACACACATACATAGGGACTCATTTTTCTACCCAGAGTGTGCTTTTCCACTCAATATATAGGGCAAACTTATTCTTCCCAGGGTGCACTTTTCCTCCCACTTTTTGGTTGAGATCCTATGATTTCCCACTCTATTTTAAATAATCTTAGTCTAGTGTTGTTTACATGTAGTACTTATGTTTTGTGATATTATTGATGTGACATTATTTATGAGAAGAAACCTCTTATTGATTATCTTCTTTGTTTCTATTTTATGATCACTAGGATGTTCTATTTCCATCTTTGTTCGAAGCCTTGATTAGCATATTGTTGTACTTTTACCCTAATAGCACTCAATTCCTATTTATATGTATATATCAAAATTTGTATGTTGACAACTTCCACTTTGCATTCTTTTATGGGGTATGCTTCCAACACCTTAGATAAAGGACATGGAAGACTTGACATGGTGACCTAGACTTTGCTTTTGGATTTGTCTTTTGGGAGTAAGACTTGAAGTAACTCAAACATCACTCTTCTTAGTTGTTGAAGTTGTTAATTTCATTTAAACCCCCAAGTTGAATAATATTATGTAATCTTATAGATTGAAAATAATCATGATATTTTATTATGCTGCTATTCTTTGCTCTTTATGATATCTAATTATGAAAAGTTAAATAGTGGTTACTCGCCCATTGCAAAAAATTGATGTGTGCTTGTTATGATGATGGATCTTATTTGATCTAATGAGGAGTATATCCCATCTAGAGTCCCAATCCTTATAATCATATCTCATATATATCATGATGTATAACAATAGAAAATTGAACATTTTCTACAATGATTATAAAATATACATCTTCTTTCATTATATGAATTATGAATATCAGATTGTGGTGATTTTGATTCACATCTTTTCTAAGGGGTATACATCACATCCATACGGTTGGATACTTCTATAGAGTTTTGTATTCAACATAAATTAAGATAGGTACATGTAATATACATGCACTCATGTACACAATTTCTATAGCTCTCACTCTATAGATATATATACAAGAGAGAGAGAGAGACTCACTCTCTTTCACACACACACACACACATATATATATATATATAGAGAGAGAGAGAGAGCGAGAGAAAGAGAGTCAGGCTAGAATACACTCGAGTGTACAGATCACGCCATACACCCCAATGGTGTTTGCCTATCTAGACCATATTTTTCCAAAATCTAATCCATTGATCTTCATGGTTACAATAATAATAGGTCACATATAAAATTTGAACTCATTTGGATGAGTGTAAGTCACTCATCCAAGGACAACAAAATCGACACACAAAACTAATTTAAAATACATGATTTTTTGCCTCCTTTAGATGCACGACCTATAAGTGTCCAAATAAACTAAAATATATTATATCGTATGTTCTTATGATAATTAAGAAGATCAATGATTTAGATTTTTCAAAATTTTACTCCATCTTCAAAATGACTGAGGTGTACGACCTCTTATACATTCGAGTGTACACTAGCCTGACTCTCTCTCTCTCACTCTCTCTCTCTCTATATATATATATATATATATGTATATATATATATGTATGTATATATATGTATGTATGTATATATCGGAATGTGGTAATTTTATTCTGAAAGTTCCCTCTAACCAAAATAGGAAGAGGGTCAAAATACAATGTAGTCCACACACACTACATTACTCACTCAAATAAGAAAAGAGACTAACTAACAATGTAGTCTGCCTAAGACAGCTTTACATATTTTCTTTACAATGCTTTGTGCATCTCTTTTTCTATCACTATGTCTTCTTTGATTTCTTTCCTTCCAAGTGTAGAAATATATGGCAGCAAGGAGGAGGAGCATTTTCTTCTTTTGTGTACCAGAGTTCCTTCCTAATCTCAAGATCATGTCCTTTGTATCTACAAGCATGCAGGGTTTGAAGTGAAGTTCCTCACACACCATCTTCCAGATGCTTAACGTGAAGCTGCAGTTCTGAAAAAGGTGGCACTGTGTTTCATTTTGATCCTCGCAAAGTTAACAAGCAGTTGGTGAATCCGGATACCATTCATGGACTTTGTCCAGAGTGGATAGAGAATTGTTAGCAGCTCTGTAAAGGCAGAAGGACCATTTTGGAACTTCGTACCTTGTCCATAGGAATCTAGTACCATTGTGATCAGTGGTGTGAGGTCTAACCAGATCCCATATGTTGATAGAGTCCTTGAGAGTATAGTATCCTTCCCTGTGTGGTGAGAAAGCGTGCTTGATGCTTTTCCAAATAGTTGTCATTCTGTTTATGATTCTAGAGTATCCTTCTCTAGTGTTGGGTTCAAAATCGAGACCATTTGGGTAACGTTTCCACATCCATTTGCTCCAAACTGATTTCTTGGCCAGAAAATTGATAATCCTTCTGGTCGTGCCCCAGTCGGCTATGGTGCTAGGAATCTTGAGACCGAGACCCCCTTCTTCTTTGGGTAAGGAAAGTCTCGAGTATTTCATCAGATGCGTACTACCTGCCCAAAGGAAGTTTGACAGAGTCATCTCAATCCTGTCTAGGACTGCTGTCGGCATTTCCCCTTGCATCGGCCAGAATTGCAGTAGGCCTTCTACAGCTGATGAGATCAAAGTGGCCCGGCCAGCCATAGAAGTTTTCGTGATTGGCCATTTGGCCATCATCTCCTCGAGTATGTCAGTGCAACCAGTGAAATCTTTAACCTGTAGTTTGCCTCTGACCAATGGAAAACTGAGGTATTTAGTTGGAAGAGAACTGATTGCAATCCTTGAGATCTCCATAATTGAAGCATTAAGCGCAGTGCAATTTGAATAAGTGAATTGTTGCGTTTTGTCCTCGTTAATGTGAAGACTTGTTTGGTTGCCGAAGTGTTTCAACAGAAGTCTAAGGTTGCTGATGTATTTTGGCTTTGCTTCCAAGAAGACAAGGACATCGTCTGCGAAGATGAGGTGACTAAGAGCTTTGGTGTTGTGGATGGAGTAGCTGGCTACGTTCTTCGACTCTTCTGCCTTGTGCATGAGACTGGAGAAGTATTCCATGAGGATCGTGAAGAGCAAGGGGGAAAGAGGATCCCCCTGTCTCAATCCATTTGAACTTTGAAATATCCCGTCCAGGGTGCCGTTTACCAGAACTGAGAAACTGGGGGTGCATACGCACTACTTCATGAGAGAAATCCATTTAGATGAGAAACCCATGTTTTCCATAATCCACCAGAGTTTAGGCCAATGTACACTATCAAAGGCCTTTGAGACGTCGAGTTTCATGCAAAGTTTTTATAGCCTCTGTTCACATTGAACTCAAGAAGGAATTTGCTAGCAAGTAGAGCACAATATGAGATACTCCTTCCCTCGATGAATGCTCCTTGATTGTCAGAGATGATGTGCGGTAGAACGAGCTTTAATCTTTCAGCTAGGATTTTATCTATGATCTTGTACTGGACATTGCAACAGGCAATCGGTCTGAAGTCTGATAGAGAGGTCGTCGTCTTCTTTTTTGGGATGAGAACCATGAAAGAGTGGTTGATTTGCCTAAGCATACAACCACCCTCCATGAACCATGTAATACTTCGGTAGAGATCCTGTTTAATAGTGTCCCAAGCATAGCGATATAAGTGTGAGTTGAATCCGTCCGGGCCAGGAGACTTGTGCACCCCTATGCTCCAGAGAGCGCTTTTGATTTCATCTTCTGTAACCTGTCTACACAAGATATTATTATGAGTAGAAGTGAGTTTATACCTCCAGGTTAAGTTCTCGTCATTGGGGTTGTGATCTTCAGTACTATATTTGTTGTATAACTTTTTGTAAAAGTCGTTGGCTTGAGCAGCAAGAGTTTCTTAGTCGTTGATGACAGTACCCTCCTCGTTGATGAGTTCAGAAATGCAGTTTAGGGCTTCTCGTTTACGGATGGCATTATGATATAATTTGGTGTTCTTATCACCATCAGCGATCCACTTTTGTCTGCTATGCTGCCACGCGAAGCTTTCTTCGGTTGCTTTGAGGTCCTTGAGCATATTGTTTAGTTCTTCTTCTTTGGCTATCAAAGAAGCATTGAGCGGATCAGTCATGAGGCTATCTTTGACAGTAATGAGATCGTTTTTTGTTTCCTGTAGAAGTTTCGGGATATTGACCTACTCCCTGGACCAGGCTTTGATCATGCGCTTCAGTCGCATGAGTTTCCTTGTGAAGACGAACATTGGATTACCTTCAATCGGATTATTCCAGGAAATTTTGAGAAGGTCCTCAAAACCTTTCCAGTGTGTCCAGAAGTTAACAAATCAGAAGGGTCTGGGTTTGTGTTTTTTATCTAGGACCCGCATGACGAGAGGTGCGTGATCACTAATGTCCGCATCTCCTGCTCTAACACGGGCTTGAGGAAGGGTCTGAAGCCAGAGGCTGTTGACTAGAGCATGATCGAGTTTGCTCGCAATCCTTTTATCAGCATCCTTGCCTTCATTATTCCAAGTGAAAAGCTCTGCACCATTCATTGGGAGCTCGCACAGGTTAGCAA
>OY856413.1:271948424-272115924 GCA_963693085.1 Alisma plantago-aquatica
TTGTTCTAATTATGTAGTCTTCTAATCAGTTAAAAAAAACAAGACATCTTCGTTTCATAGGATATAAAATACGGACATGTAGGAAGTATATATGACTCAATTGGTATTTATTATGGTTTTATTTCGAAAAATGTAAATTTAGATAAATGTTTTATCAGCAATTCATTAAATGTCTTCATGAAATGTCAGGGGCAAAATTTAACTGCCGTTTTTCTAGTATTGCAATGAATAATTCCCTTTGATGTAGTCCTCACCACCGAACTAAACACCATACACAAATATATAATTGATACAATGTTATGAATTGTCTTATTGCACAAGAGCACGTAACCATTCATAAGTTTTTTTATTAGCACACTTCGCTTTCAAATAAGGTCTTCTGCTCCAAACTATGTCTGAATATGCTCTCCACTTGATGTAGCTCACGGCCATCTACATAATAGAAAAGAAATTAAGTGCATTCGCATACATTTTTCATTACTAACCGTGTCTCAACCCATGAGATGAGAAGAAAACTAGATTAACATAATCAAGTAAAGAACAACTAAAGCATAACACCATAGAAAAGATTGCTGCCAACAATATGTAAACTTTGTGGAGATCCTATGAGGTATTGACTTAAATAACAACGTTTCATTTAGTACGGAAGTCTTTGACAAAACGTACAAGCATATTTCACATCACTAAACAATTATTTGTTATACGCGCATTGTTTATCAAAGCTTTGCTCGAGCACAATATCTATTACACCAACAACTAAACACATTGTCTTCGGTGGCGGAATCAAAATATCACAACATTGGGGGATGAAATAAAAAAAAAAATATTGTGATTGGGAGTTGAACCCGCACCAATAGATTCAAGTGATGAAGTTTGTGACAATACATCCGACTGATGTTTTTGTTTGAAGCATTAACATCAATGGTTTTATATAAATCTAATTTTATTCTATGATATGCGGGACTGAGCTTAAAAATATGATGACAATGTGATTCGAACCCAGGCGAAGTAATAAAGAGAGGCATGCAACAGACAACCAAGCTATGTCTTGTCTAGTACCTTAATTGTATATATATGTATATATTTTATTTTTTGTGTTTAAGCTTATTCATTATATTTTAGACTTTTTCTTTGTTGGGGGGGGGGGGGGGGGGGGGGTCAGAGCCCCTGTAGTCTCCGCTCCTGATTGTCTTCCATATCAAAAGCAATACTCTATTTATCTAAACAGGAGTAACAATTGACAACGGACACTGATACGTGCCACTCTGCCGCAGTAAAATAAGTCGGTGAGACATCCTGCAATAGATGATGGTCGGTCAATCAAACACCTTGCCGAACATACACTGAGTCATCATAAGTTATGGGAGTTGTACTCGGAAACCCTCACAATGAATAACATGAATATAGAGCAAAGCTCAGCTATAAGGTCCAATATATTTAGTCTGGCACAACGTATGTATTCGTGGCTGATCTAGATTCACACCTTTTGCCCCAATGGTGAGAAGAGCTATTGGGATCGGAAAACAAAGGCAATTACTAAGGAAGAATCTACGGGGACGCATCAACGAAACAGATGTACTATCCCCTCTACAGTAGGCGGCGACTAACAGCTATCACCGGGCGGCTCCTTGTGCCAGGAAGACCAGGAGACGGGGTCGGCGATGTAGGGCGTGAAAAAGAAACCGTTTGATTGATAAAAAATAAAACGGCTGCTAGGTTAGAGAGGAGGGTATAATTATGTAGGGGAAGACTATCGGTGAGGGATTGAAAATAACATTGGTCAGTGGTAGTCCTTCAGAAAGAATCCGAAATTGGTTAGGAATTGGTCAAGTTCGATTTGATTGGTCAACCAGTTGCTCATATTATGACCAGACCAGTTAAGGATGGTCTGAACTCTTTGCAAACCAATCTTGACTACAATGCCCGTTCAAATCAGAGTTAAATAGGCGGTTAGTCAAGTTCGATTTAGTCTGATGATCAAGTTTAATTTCCTATTCAACCTTAATTTGTAGATACCAAAAAAGACTGATGCATCCCAATTAAAATATTTTTTCCTTACAATTGTGCTATTTTGCTCACGATACTACTTTAAACCATGGCAATTCTTTTTTTATCCATCAGTATTGTTAAATTTAGGACAATCATGATCAAATCTCATGATTAGGGCTGTCAATGGGTAAGGGTAAACCCGTTTACCCTTTACCCATATCCTGTAGGGGAAGGGGAAGGGTAAGGGTAAAGGATTTTCTTATCCTTTACCCGTCTACCCGCTACCCTCTAACCCGCTACCTTAGTGGGTAAGGGTAAGGGTAAGGGTAAGTCATTACCCATACCCTCTAACCCGCTACCCACCAATATTTATGTATAATATATTGAATGTATGGTCATATGTTGTTTGAATCTATGTAATATTTAATTTTATTGGGTCATCATTTTAAATAATACATGATATTCTTTTCTACTTCTTATATAGTTAACTTGGTTGTGTATGCAACACAGTTTTGGAGGTGCAAGACACATGTATATATGTAGTCTATGTTCCATTAAATTATTTGTGGTGTAAGGCAAACATGTATATAATAACAAGATTTAATCTTTAATGTATCATTTAATACATATGTGAGGTAGTGTTATCTATTTTATTTGTGCTTTAATTTTTTGGATGCTACAACATTTTAGAGGGTATAAGATATGCATGTTTCTAAGAATAACTCTCTATGACATATTGTCCTCTAATATCATTTTAACGTAGAAGTCTTAATCTACTAGGAATAATTTATTTTTTCACACACCAATGTTAGGGTACTGCCATTTGTACATGCATTCAATACAACAATTGTAGAATATTACTTAGAAACATTTTGGATATTTAAAATCCATTATGGAACATCTTGATATTTCACTCAAATAAATGAATGTACTAGCTAGACCATTATTGTTAATATTACCACAAATTTGAAGATGACGTATAAATTCCCCACTTAACCCTTACCCTCCCCATTTACCCTGTGGGTAAGAGGGTAAGGGTAAGGAGAGGGTAAGGATATTGGTGGAGTGGGGAATTACCCATACCCTTACCTGCCAGACTTGGTGGGTAAGGATAAGGGTAAGACCTTATCCTCCCATACCCTCCCCATTGACAACCCTACTCATGACATTTGAGTTATAAAATAGATACAATATATGTTTGCAATCCGATTTAGACTACAAATTTGAGTTCTGCCAATAATTTTGGTAGTTTTATGCAAAATTTCTAGATGTCATGTTTTGGTTATAAAATCAGGACGGTTGTCTACTCATTCTACCTCAAGTTGCAAGCAATATATGAAATAATTTTATATGTACATAAACAAACAAAATCAAGATACATGAGTGGCACACACGATTAACATGAAAAACATGACTGGCATACACGATTAACATGAAGATGTATGATTGACATACACAAATAAAAAATCTATACATGAATCTTTGAAAATATATAGCTCCATCGTAGAAAAACAACGAAACATATCTAATCAATGCCCTGTTGACCTCGACTAGTATGCATTTAAATTATTCATTATTTGCCCATGTCTCCTTAGAGGGCCATATGTTGGCAAATGTAGAATAAAAAATAGAATGGCCCCATTCTACAATTTTCTCCTCAAGAAATGCAGTCCTCCTTTTTCAAGTAAATGAATATCATATAATGTCTCTCACACAACAAACACAGTGAATTCATTGTCCACATACTTGGACATTAAACACACATCGTGTTACCACTTCTACTAGTTAATGTTCAGTCTACCTAGGATCCTAGCCTCTTCTAGTATCATATAAAATAGTTGATATACCTATACCAATAAATGATCCTCGTCTTTGTCGTTGCTCTATCCATTATAATTTTTTAGATTTAAATAATATTAAGTTCCAATACCTAGGGATACATAATAAAACTCCCAAATTTAGCTAAGAGGAGTATAAAGCATACACGAACCTCTCTAGAATTATATTGGGTTTAGGCAGGATCATGCAAATTTACGTAAAACATGTTCTAGTGCATAAAACTCTAGGATCTTTTTGGAACTGTAGATCTTGTGTCCCAAATCCATTTACAAAATGGCTTATGCTTCCATGTCAAGAGAAAGTGACTCATGAAAATCCTCTCTGAATGACTACCTAAGAAGCGATCACAAAGATAAACCTAATCCAAGATTATCTTGGGTTTAAGACTATGTGATATAATGCTAACATAGGATAAATGTCTTCTCTCCAACCAAAAACAATTTCCTCATCCTCAACATGGCCGTCATATTACACTAAAAAAATCAGAGTATCTTGGTGTTGGTGTCTTACTAGATTACTAGGTGGTGATCAACTTAGGGTGCTTAATTAGGCCAATTTTCAAAGAGGTTCCAAAGATAGATAAGGAAATGTTACATTGGACAACAAAGTTAGTAACTGTCCACTCCAACAAATTGTAGTTTTACATATTCAAATAAACATCTCTATAGGTGTCGTATTTACTGGAATTACATTGAAGAAATAAACAGACTGTGATACACAAATAGAACTTTAATACAAACAACAAACATGAAAAGTTGCATTAACAAATAATTTACCAGAAACATTATACTCATGCATAACTACATTAAAATAAAGATATAAATCGATATAGAAATTTGATTATGTGATAAAGTGATTTAATTGACATTACAAAAAACTATAAAAGAGGCAAGTAACATTAAATTAAAATACATTTATAATGTATTGTTGCTAAAATATGATGGTCTAGAAAATGATTTGATTAAGGATAAAATTTTTATAACATGCAATTAATAGACTAAATTGACATCACTTAGATGATGGGTTATGTTTTCATTTGTTATGACCCTTTCCTCCAACTTATAGTATTACTACAAAGAAAGATTATAAACAACATTTGTTTTTGTGCGGTATTCTCCAATCCTTGGTCATTTTATTTCGTTAGAAACAAGTACGACAACTTTGGGAAAATCCTTCTTATGGAATAAAATATTGACAAATATCTCTTTTTTGGACCATCATGAATTACATCTCTATATGAGTCATACATTTTTTGCATTTTGTAGTATTTCATGTCTAGCTAATTGCAATGAAAGTTTATAGAAGTAGAGACTTTCCAAAATGTGAACATGAAAGGTGCCACTTTCTTTAGGTCTTCTCTAACTACAATGTGCAACATAATTCAAAAGTGACTCACATCGGTACTTATGTCCATGCATGTTATCAAACACAAACTTAAAAGCTTTAGACAATAGTGTCAATGATATATATCTAGCATCTTAGTTCACATGTACTAGTTTTGTGAGGTAATTTTTGGTGCTTTTGAAAAATTTGAATGCCATAATTACCCCTCATCAAGGGCATCAACAACATTTGAAAAACATATAAAATATTTCTACATGTATTGGTAAATTGTAAGCTTCTTAAGACCCACTAAGACATTCTTAAGCATTGTTTCTTTCAGCCCTCATATTCAAATACATTTTCAAATTCATTCAAGCATTTAGTTAGTCTATATGTACCATTGACATTTGAGAAACTCAACTCTTAGATTAGATATCTACCATGGTATTAAGATAACATTTTAGATAAGTTCCACCTGGTTCGTACCATCCACACTCCTTCTAAAATTTCTCATGAAGATGTGGTAGACATAGTCAATTTATAACACAAGGGAGTGTGGATCACATATTATTGTAGATTCCTCCATGATAGGCTTAAAATATGGGACCCATATTATTATTACAATGGTCTAGTTTCAATGGAGGTTGGACTTCAAATTTGTACCCGAATCTAAGAGATGTCAACAATGAGTACATGTCAGATGTTGTAGTGGGATCGAATGTAGGGATGACAATGGAAAATATCTTAACTTATCTACGTTGACCAGATTAGTAGTGTTGTGTGTCCCAAAAAGAAACATAGTGCCAACTATATTAAAAATCATACATGAAACAAAATCTAAGTCATTAAACAAAACAAAGGTAGAATATATTTTGTTTGGGTTACTATATGTTAAAGGGGAACATAGATTAGGGTTCACATACCAAGAACACTCACTTACCCATGAAACCCTCAACCTCATACTCTTATCATAGTTTGTGAGAGATCATAATTATTGTAACATCCCTGACCTGGGTTATGCTTTAACCCTAGATGTTTTTCTTAATAAATTCAATTATATGCTTGTTCTTATTTCTTATAAGTAATTAAGTTTCAAGAGGAACTTATGTTTCAATTTTAGACTTTTTTGAATAATGTTGAAACATTGTTTTGCCTGTTTTGGACTAATGTGCAAATTACCCAAGTTGAGGGGTTAACTTGCAAATTTTACATGGTAAAATATTCCTCAAGTGTTGAAGCATCATAAGAATGAGAATGATGCAGAGTTATGGCTTGTGATAGCCTGAGCACCAAGAAAGAGCTTGTTGAGCAATGTTTGTGCATTAAAACCGAGTTTTGGTGTAATGTGCAATTTACCCAAAACCTAGGGTTCAATATGAAAAATACCACCTCTTGAGAGTCCCTCATGTTTCTTGGCATCATGTAGAGAAAATAAAATGAGAGGGGTGTCACATTTGAATCACTTTGGAGGAGAGAGAATCTTGATATTAAAATAATCAAGATTTAAGCATAATTGAAACCCTAAGTCAATTTAATGCAAAAATAAATATATTAATGGAAGTACCTTTCAACCAAAAATGAGATGGTTTAATTTTCATAAGTTTTAAAGTCCTTGTTCCTTGTAAAGTCCACGAAATATCAAATGCAAGTGGAGAGTCCACTCACATTAGTTAACTAAAAAGTAATATCCACTCAATTTTGGATATTATTATCATAATGGTTAAGGTACTTAATTTGCTTTCTTTTAATTCATGGATAATGAATAGGAATTACAAGTTGGGGGAGATGGATTCATATGAAAGGGATGGAGGGGAGTATGTGGTGCCAATTTTGGGAGCTAAAGGATTTTTATATCACTTTCTCTCTCATTGAAATTCCCTTATAAACATCTCATTTCCAACCCACATGAAAGGCTTTTTCGATCCCTTTTTCTTTACTTGTTTTGGCCATGCACAAAGGAGCTTAGGAGCAAAAATAGGACGTGCCCCAACATGTAGGTAACCTCCATAGTCATCTTCAACCTTGATTTCATGGTGGAAATCGAAATTCAATGCTTAATTTCTTCTTTTCTCCATTCAATCTTCAACTTTGGTCATTCTTTTCACTCATAGACTTGAGAACGGACCTTGGGCAGTTGAGAGAGCTTCATTCACCATTGGATACGTGGATCTTGAAGCTTGGATTCAATTTTGAAGGCGGGTTATATAACTTGAACCCTTAAATGTCATTATTGCTTGCAATTTATTCAATTTGTGTTGAACCTTTCTTCTCTCTCAATTTCCTTTTGATTAGTTATTGAAACCACCATAAGAATCATAACTGATTTTGAAGTTTTGAAGTTTGAAGATGACGATGTCATCTTAAGCACACACCTCAATAAAGGAAGGGGAAATCAGTTTTCAAAACCGATTGAGCTAATTCAGTTTCAAAATCGATTGAGTTGATTCAATTTCAAGACCGAATGGGCAATTGAACCCAAGACTGAATGGGAAATTGAACCCAAGACCGAATGGGTAGTTGAACCCAAGACCGAATGGGTAATTTACATCAAACTGAATGGGTAATTAAGTTCAAGACCGAATGGATAATTGACTACAAGATCGAATGGGTAATTGAGTTCAAAATAGAATGGGTAATGGATCTCAAGGCCGAATGGGTAAATTAAACTTCAAAACCATTTGGGGTTAATTGCTGATGTGATTGATGAAGATCCAATGGCTAAAATTGATTTGATTATAATTAATTCTGAAATGAATGATTAATGGATTTCTAACCCTAATCGATTGATTAAAGAATTCCTAATAGAATTGGATCAATTGCTTGGTTGATGGTCCAAACGGTCTCAAGACCGTTTGGAGGCAAACAGTCTCAAGACCGTTTGAGACCAAATGGTCTCAAGACCGTTTGGAGGGTAAGGGTTGTGATGGATGATTGGAGATCCAAGGGCTGTAATTGGATGTACTCTCAATGGTTCAATTGATGATCGATTCAATAAAACAAACCCTAAAATCAATTGATTGGTTGGAGAAAACCCTAGTTGATCCAATCAGTTTCAAGGTGGTTTGGACCAAACGGTCTTTAGAATGTTTGAGTACAAATGGTCTTGAGACCGTTTGAGTCTAAATGGTCTTGAGACCGTTTGGGATCAAACGGTCCTCAGACCGTTTGAAGGCTAATCGGTTCTCAAACCGTTTGATGTTCATTCAGTTTCAATTGAGAAAATGGTTTCAAAACCGATTGAAGAAGTTAGGGAAAGACCGATTGTAGGTCAAGAACCTCAAGATCATTTGGAGATACAATTGAACCAAGACCGTTTAAGGTCAAACAATCTTCAAGACCATTTGAAGGTCATGTGACTCCAAGACCGTTTGGAGGTCAAGGAGGTCAAAACCGTTTGAAGGTTCAAAAGTAACAAAACCTTTTGGAGATCTAATAGTCTCAAAGCTATGAAAGATTAATCAACCCTATGATTGTTAATGATGTTTATCAAATATAATTACAACGGTTGTACCTTTAAGGTACTAGGGTGATTAGTACCCTTTGAGGAATTAACATTTGATGCTTATGGAAGCAATATCTCAACACACTATGCTAACCCTAAATGTGTGTACTTGAATGAGGGGTTGACCTAATCTAATCAAGTTTGAAGTAAATCAACATACTAGAGAGGATGAGAGAGAGAGGAATTTATACATGTATAATGATCATGTAAGTGGTTAAGCCCCTACACTTTCAATATGAATAAAACATGTAATTAGGGTATGATCCTTGACAAAGAGATCATGAAACCCTAATTGAGAAGGTTGATGAGCCCTAACCCTAATTTAGGGCAATGCTAGGTGTAATTGTAATCTAGGGTAATGATGTAACCCTAATTAAGGGTGAATTCATGTGGAACCCTAATTAAGGGTGAAATCATGTGAAACCCTAATTAAGGGTAATGTCATGTGAAACCCTAATTAAGGGTGAAGCCATGTGAAACCCTAATTAAGGGTGAAGTCATGTGGAACCCTAATTAAGGATGATGACATGTGAAACCCTAATTAAGGGATGCAAAATGATACCCTAATATAGAGATGTGATGTGAAACTCTAAACCAAGGTGATACTATGTAATGATATGTGAAACCTTGATATGAAAACCTAACCCTGATATAGGGTAAAGGTATGTGAAGCCCTAATCTTGGGTTATAGTATATGAAACCCTAATCTTGGGCAATATGATGATAAACCATAACTCTAAACCCTAATTAAGGGTAATGTTATGTGAAACCCTAATTAAGGGTGAAGCCATGTGAAACCCTAATTAAGGGTGAAGTAATGTGGAACCCTAATTAAGGATGATGACATGTGAAACCCTAATTAAGGGATGCCAAATGATACCCTAATATAGAGATGTGATGTGAAACTCTAAACCAAGGTGATACTATGTAATGATATGTGAAACCTTGATATGAAATCCTAACCCTGATATAGGGTAAAGGTATGTGAAGCCCTAATCTTGGGTTATAGTATATGAAACCCTAATCTTGGGCAATATGATGATAAACCATAACTCTAATTTGGATAATGGGATGAGTATTCCTAATTGACATGAATTGGGAAATCCTAACCCTAATGAAGAAATAGTGATGTTACTCTTACATTGCATAAGTGCTGATATGTAATTGATATAACTGTTATCATGTGCACTAATCATGCAGGTATCATGAGATGTTGGACATAGCCAGGTATGAGCTATGATGTTTTATTAATAAAAAATTTTATGGGACTTGTAAGCCATAATATGCTGTGTTGCCTAGTGAGAGGTAATAAGAGATTAATGGGCTTTAAGAGCCATATGAAATACCTGTATTGCAAGTATCATGTTTACCTTGGTCAGATGACCTGAAGGTATCAGCTACCTGATGAGTGGTAACAAATGTTCTTGATGAATTGAGGGTTTGAATACCCATATACCATAATCATGATGATAAGATGTTAAGGGATGAGAATGCCCTGATGTGACAAGGGATTGAGATCCCAATGTTTTATAAAGCTTTAAAAAGGACTTGATAGAAATAGTACTCATTCTTTGTAGCATTTGTTATAATGATTTATGTTTGAAAACTTGAATGATGCTAAAGGAATATAGTAAGGTACTTAATTAATCAAGTGAAATATTATCATGTAGAGCCCTGGATATAGATCCATCATCGTTAGTAATTGGTGATGGTGAAACAGGTTTTCCTACGGGAACTCCTACAGGGAATACTGTTGAGTATGTGGGGGTTATGGGCGTGAATATCCTTATGCCCTAATGGAGGAATTGATATGAGATAAACATTAAATCTCTCAATCCTTCATTATAAATGTCGGGATGGATGTATCACTAATCTCCTGATGATATTAATACCGGATCGATGTGAGATAAACATGAAATCTTTCGATTGCAAAGAGAGTACAACTGCCACTGTAACTCTAATAGTGAAGTTGCCAGTGTGCCCTGGAAAGTTATTTAGCAGAGACACAAGATGTCCTGCATTTGGTCCTCACACTGATAGAGGAAGATGAGGTCATGGGAATCCGGCTCTTCCATTGACCTATTTATGGTACTGATTTTGATTTCGCAATGGTCGGTTGGAGTATGAGTGGTATACCTCATCTCCTCAGTGCTTAATTATGCCTGTAAAATGTAATCAGTTGTGTAGCGTATTTGCTTAAAGTTGAAATACGAGAATCATTGGTTGATGATATGTTACTTAGTATATCTTAGACGGATAAATGTTATACATGTTCTTCATATTACTTATTGGATAAATGATATACTGCTTTACCAAGATATAACCTGAATTACTTTGAAAAAGGACATTGCTCTAATATCCTTAGATAATTGAATTGTCTACTGTTGAATAGTTATGATTCTTCTACTCAGTTTTATTCCATTAAATTGCAATAATAATATTTCTGGCGGGGAGTTATATCTCTTGTTGGGGCAATTTCAATTGTCTCACCCCCGTGGGATCCAACTTTTTAGGTAAACACAGAAGAAAAAGCAAAAACTCTATAGCGGGGGATGAACAGTAGCAGCAGCAGTAGGGACAACAGTGACATCTAGGTGGAGACATTGGCTGTCATGTTTTGTATATAGAGTCCTATGTGTCATCTCTGTACTCTTAGGTCCTCGAAGTCGGTAGTTAGTTTAATAAATCGATCTGAGATTTTGGCTTGATGCCTCAATGTTTTTATGCTGCCTATGCATAACTTTAAACATGGCAGCTAATTCTTGTAATCCTCAAGAAGGAATGGTACAAGAGATGTACTTGTGAACTAGAATGTAATTGAATTACTTTGGTTCTTTTTAAAAGAGTTTTCCAGTGTATGGATCTCTTTATAAAAAGTTTTAATTTTTAGTGATTTTTAGTAATTCGTTGTTGATGAACGCTTCTGCATTTGTAATTATTTGATGTTTTGGGATTTTTCATCACAGTTTAGTGGTATCAGAGCTCTAGGTTTGCTGAGTCTACAGAGGCATAGGATTAAGGTTGTTGAGTCTGTTCTAGTGTCTTCCAATAATCTGATAGTGTCTTCTGCTCATATAGGAGGAGAAGAAGAACTTAAAGATGTCTGGATCACACGAAGCAAATGTTGTTGAGAGAAGCATTGCTGCACCAGGAAGAGGTGCAAGGGACCAGAATAGGGAGGAACCAGAACCTGGGGCAGTTCATGGCAACAATGACACATATGGCAGATAGGATGCCACCACCTGCACCTAGGGCACCAGCTCACCATGAAGGACAAGGAGCCAGAAAGACATTTGAATGACTTCGCCATGTTGGAGCCACTGAATATGCTGGTACTGCTGACCCAGCAGATGCAGACATATGGTTGACTGAGATAGAGAAGGCCTTTAGAATCCTTAATATCCCAGAAGCTGAGAAGGTTAGACATGCAGTGTACCTTCTTAAGGGGAGTGTTGGCCATTGGTGGACAATAGAAGAGGGCAAGAGACCAGGTGTTGAGATCGGATGGGAAGTATTCCGACAAGAATTCGTCAATAGATACTTTCCTAAGACGTTTCTAGATGAGAAAATATCTCAGTTTGAGAGGTTAAGGCAAGAACCAATGAACATTAGCGAGTATGAGGCTAAGTTCATGGAGCTTTTGTGGTTCTGTCTGCATATGGCAGCTACTGATGAAGAGAGAATTCAACATTTTGAGAAGGGGTTGAATGTTGATTTGACTACTCCTACGTCTTCCTTAGAGAACAGGGAGAGGTTCGCCACCTTTTTGGAGTCCGTGAGATGTATAGAAAGGCCGGTAACTGAGAAGCGACAGACTAAGAGTAAGAAGGTGTATACTCAATTTCAAAGACAAGGGTCCAAAAAGTTTCAAGAAACTGAGATTTTCTGCACCAATAGCACCACCGAGATTCAATACCCAGACGCAATGGATGTCGAATAGAGGTAGAGGTCGTAGTTTACCACCAGAAGGAGCCCACAGCTCAACATCAGTGTCTGTAACAGGACCACCCAGGCCACAGTCAGGGAATAGAGGTTGTTTTATATGCAAAAAGATTGGGCATTTGATGAAATATTGTCGAGCTAGAGAGGTAAGTATGACAACCTCAGAGGTAGAGTCAGCAAGGCTCTCAGAGGTGACAGTTCTGAGTGGCGCTAGAGGACGTGGACAAGCATCCCAAGCAGGTTTGTCGGCACCCAACAATCAAGCACAGGGTCAACAACAAGCAACGACGAGATTCTATGCGATGAATCAAACTGAAGCAGTAGTCAACCCTTAAGTTGTGATAGGTCAGATGGAACTATTTCATTATGATATGCCTTCATTGTTGACTCAAGGTCAATTAGGTCAAAGTTGGCTCACGTCTAAATTGACTAAACCCATGTTTTGATGATGACTAACCATTCCACATATTGGTGTCTAATGTCTCTACTTGAGTAATTTCAGATTAGGTATAGACACACTCCAATTGCCCTAACTTGCGCATATCAAATTGGAGAAAAAGACAAGTCAAAGTCATACAAGTGCACGTTTTTGTAATATGATGTATATCCATTAGAATCATGTTGTAAATCACTTGTAATGATTGTATGACTTGTAATTAAGCTTAGAAAAATATCAGGAACACTTAGATCGAATTTTTGAGCACTTTTAATGCAACTTTGAAAATAAATTATAGGCACTTGATCGGTCCAGTTTCCCACCCTAAAACTCGACCGATCCACCTTGGTTGATTTTCTGAAGATTGCATCGGTCGAGTTGTGCACTCACAGAACTCGACCGATTGGGTAGTGGGCCATTTCCTGTTGAAATGGTCGGTCGAGTTTCCTCTGGACAAACTTGACTGATCCTTTGAACATCGGTTTTCCTGCTACTTGATCGATCGAGTTACACATATAGAAACTCGACCGAATGCACTGTACAGAAAAGTGCTGAAAAGTGCTACTAGCCGTTGTGGAGTTGCAACAAGTGAAAATAGATCCGTTGCAAGCCACAAAACGGCTAGTTTTCTTTCTTAAGTGTTCCCAAAGGCTAAGAGGAATCCCCAGCTATAAATAGGACCCCTTGGGCTTCATTCCAAGGTTGAGCATTCATTGCAAACTCTTTATGAGGTTCCTATTCTATAGTTGAGTGCTTCCTACAACCTCCTCTCTCTAAGCTTAATCACTTGCAACATCCATTAGAGTGAGTAGGAAATCTGTAAGAGAGCTAGTCCTATATGTATATCTTGTGAGGCTCTCACTTCCACCATCTCCCCATCTCTCATTTGCTATATTGAAGATGAAGGTTCTCTCTCTTGTCCAAGAGAGGTGAAGAAAACCAAGGGAAGGAGTCCCTTGGTGAAGATCAAGGCTGAAGACTTGGAGCTAGAGTGGGTAAGCCCTTGGAGAAGGCAAAAGACTCAAGCTCAAGTAGGTAAGACCTTGGTGGAAGCTTCTTCGAGTGAAGGTGAAGTCAAAGGCGGAAGATCCAAGAAGAGTGGGTAATTCCTGCAAGGCTGAAGACTTGTGCAAGAGTGGGTAAGTCCTTGGAGAAGGCCGAAGACTCTTGCAAAGTGGGTAAGTCCTTGGTAAGGTTGAAGACTCTTTGTATTGGATAGGTAAGTCCTTTGTTGGTCATGTATTGTAAGTCTTATAAGTGAATATAAGAGTGCAATTGTTGGAAGTCCTAGAGGTTGACCTCTCTAGGCAAGTGGACTGACACACTTCTAGTTTGAAGTGTGGAACCACTCTAAATAGCTTGTCTAATTGGTGCATGTTCAATCTCTCTTATCCTTGTTGTGCATGATTTAGTTGCACTCAAATTACCTATTTAGCAACCTTATCTTGTCATATAATTTGAAGGTTTAATGAATTTTTTTAAGTGCTTTCAGCTCTATTCACCCCCCCTCTAGAGCATCTAATCACCCATCTAGGATCCAACATTCATCCTACTTCGTATCTGTTTTAATTGATCTGGGTGCTACACATTCCTTTATCACTAGAAGAGTGATTATTGACTGCAATATGACTGTTAGTCATAGAGCAGATAGTCTGTTGTTAGAATCCCCTTTGTTGGGATCTGCAGTGCTGTGAGAGGTGTGTTCTCCCTGCACTCTTTCCTTTTCTGAACATCACATTCAGGTGGATCTTATCCCACTTGAGATGCACAGGTTTGATATAATCCTTGGGATGGACACCCTAGAAAAGTATAAGGTTGTCTTGGATTGTGATTCTAAGAAAGCTGTGTTCACAGATGATGGTGACACATGGATCTTTCAGGGAGATAGAGAGATTCTTCCAACCTATCTAGTGTCAGCTATGGTAGCTGAAAAGCTGATGAGACAAAGATGCTTTGTATTCTTGGCACATGTGGTAGATACCACAATGGAGATCTCTAATCTTTCTGAAGTTCCGATAGTTAGGGAGTTTGAAGATGTGTTCCCTGAGGAACTTCTAGGCATACCTCCGCCCTGAGAGATTGATTTTGAGTTTAATCTAATCCCAGGAACGCAACCAATAGCACAAACACTGTATAGAATGGCACCTGCGGAGATGGCAGAGCTCAAGAAACAACTGCCAGAGTTGCTTGAGAAAGGTTTTATCCGACTGAGTACTTCACCATGGGGTGCTCCAGTTCTCTTTATTAAGAAGAAGGACAGATCGATGCAGTTGTGCCTTGATTACAGACAGTTGAATAAAGTAACCATAAAGAATAAGTATCCTCTGCCAAGGATCAATGACCTATTTGATCAGTTGCGTGGTGCCCTATCTTTTCTAAGATAGATCTGAGATCGGGATATCATCAATTGCGTATCAAGGAGAGTGACATACCTAAGTCTGCTTTTAGGACAAGGTATGGTCACTATGAGTTCACAGTTATGTCGTTTGGACTAACTAATGCACCAGTTGCATTCATGGAACTCATGAATAGAATCTTTCAACCTTTTCTTGATCAGTTCATAGTAGTCTTCATATATGACATCTTGATATATAGTAGAGATGCTCAACAGCATGAGCAACACCTCTGTCAAGCTTTAACTTTGCTAAGAGAGCATAAGCTGTATGCTAACTTTAGCAAATGTGAGTTCTGGTTACCAGAAGTTTCTTGTCTAGGAAACGTAATATCTGCCTCAGGTATCCGTGTTGATCCTAAGAAGGTAGAATCTATCATGCAATGGGAAAAGCCAAAGACACCAACGAAGATATGTAGTTTCCTAGGACTGACAGGCTATTATAGGAGGTTCATTAAGAACTTCAGTTCTATAGCTTTACCCCTAATCAAGTTGACCGGGAAGAGGTTCCTTTTGTCTGGAATGACAAGTGTCAACATTCTTTCCAGCTGTTGAAAGAAAGGTTAACAAGTGCACCTGTGCTGGTGTTACCTGAGCAAGGGAAGGGGTACATAGTTTTCTGTGATGCATCTAAGAATGGACTCAGATGTGTGTTGATGCAGGATAATCAAGTGATTTCTTTTGCTTCTCGACAACTTAAGAAACATGAAGAGAATTATCCAACACATGATCTAGAGCTACCTGTTGTGGTCCATGCTTTGAAGATCTGGAGGCATTATCTCTACGGAGAAACATTTCAGATTTTCACAGACAATAAGAATCTAAAATATATCTTTTCACAACATGAGTTGAACATGAGACAACACCGCTAGATGGAGTTAATCAAGGACTATGATTGTACAATTGATTATCATATAGGGAAGGCTAATGTAGTGGTTGATGCACTAAGTAGGAAATCATCATCACCAACCTTAGATAAAGCACAGTTGAACTCCCTAGTGTTCTTTAAAAGAGATATGCTTATCTCCTTGAGGCAAAACAATATACATCTTAAGGTATCATTGTTAGTCGGGCTGTTAGCTGAGATGCACATAAAACCTACTCTGAGACAGCAGATTAAAGAAGCACAACAAGTTGATACTGTGGTTCAGAAGATCAAGTCAGAGTATGGTAGTGAGAAATGAGATGGCTTTCATGAGTCATAGGATCAGGTAGTCTGTTACCATGGTAGGATGGTGGTACCTGATGCCAATGACTTGAGGAAGTCAGTCTTGGAGAAAGCTCATTCTTCAATGTATGCAAGGCATCCAGGGAGCACCAAAATGTATCATAACCTGAAGGATATGTATTGGTGGCTAGGATTGAAGAAGGATGTAGATGAGTTTGTTATGAGGTGTTCGGTGTGTCAACAGGTTAAAGCTGAATATAAGAAGCCCACAGGAACAATGCAACCTTTGCCTATACCGCAGTGGAAATGGGATCATGTGACCATGGACTTTGTGGTTGGTTTTCCCAGAACAACCAAAGGTCATGATTCCATATGGGTGATAGTTGATAGGTTGACTAAGACAACACATTTCCTTCCTGTTAAAACAACCTACACTGCTGAGAAGCTTGCATAGTTATATGTAGATGAGATAGTGCGGTTGCACGGGGTTCCAGCTTCTATTGTTTCTGATAGAGGTCCCCAGTTCATGCGTCATTTTTGGGAACTACTACATAAAGCTTTGGGTACGCAGTTAAGGTTTAGTACAACCTTTCACCCACAGACAGATGGACAATCTGAAAGGACCATACAAACCTTGGAGGACATGCTTAGGGCATGTGTCCTTCAATTTGTAGGAAGTTGGGATTTACACCTAAGCTTGATAGAATTTGCTTACAAAAATAGCTATCAGCATAGTATTGATATGGCACCATGTGAAGCATTATATGGTAGACATTGTAGATCTCCTTTATGTTGGTATGAAACAGGAGAATATCAACTTTTGGGTCATGAGCTTGTGCAACAGACAACAGAGAAGATTAAAGTAATACAACAACAATTGAAGACTGCATAGGATAGACAGAAGTCGTACGCCGACAAACGGTGAAGACCTTTAGAATTCCAAGTTGGAGACAAATTATATCTCAAGGTCTCACCTTGGAAAGGTGTTCTTAGATTTGGAAAGAAGGGGAAGTTAGCTCCTAGATTTATGGGGCCTTATCCAATCATTGAACAGATTGGAAAGGTAGCCTATAAGCTAGAGTTGCACCTGAGATGCATAAGTTGCATCCAGTGTTCCACATCTCCATGCTGAGAAAGTGTCATCCTGACACAGAGTTAGTTTTGCAACTTGTGGAGGTAGAATTAAATGAAGATATATCATATGTTGAAGGACCTGTGATGATCCTTAATAAAAGAATTAAAAAGTTGAAAAAGAAAGACATATGTCTTGTGAAAGTTCTCCGGCATCATCGTGGTGTTGAAGAAGCTACATGGGAACTAGAGCAAGAGATGAGGAGGAAGTACCCTTCTCTTTTCTCTTGATGATTTTGGGGATGAAATCCCTGTTAGGGTGGATAATTTGTAACATCCCTGACCTGGGTTATGCTTTAACCCTAGATGTTTTGCTTAATAAAGTTAATTATATGCTTTTTCTTATTTCTTGAAAAGTAATTAAGGTTCAAGAGGAACTTATGTTTCAATTTTAGTCCTTTTTGAATAATGTTGAAACACTATTTTGCATGTTTTGGACTAATGTGCAAATTACCCAAGTTGAGGGGTTAACTTGCAAATGTTACATGATAAAATGTTCCTCAAGTGTTGAAGCATCATAAGAATGAGAATGATGCAGAGTTATGGCTTGTGATATCCTGAGCACCAAGAAAGAGCTTGTTGAGCAATGTTTGTGCATTAAAACCTAGTTTTGGTGTAATGTGCAATTCACCCAAAACCTAGGGTTCAATATGCAAAATACCACCTCTAGAGAGTCCCTCATGTTTCTTGGCATCATGTAGAGAAAATAAAATGAGAGGGGCGTCTCATTTGAATCACTTTGGAGGAGAGAGAATCATGATATTAAAATAATCAAGATTTAAGCATAATTGAAACCCTAAGTCAATTTAATGCAAAAATAAATATATTAATGGAAGTACCTTTCAACCAAAGATGAGATGGTTGAATTTTCATAAGTGTGAACGTCCTTGTGCCTTGCAAAGGCCATGAAATATCTAATGCAAGTGGAGAGTCCACTCACATTAGTTAACTAAAAAGTAATATCCACTCAATTTTGGATATTATAATTATAATGGTTAAGGTGCTTAATTTGCTTTCTTTTAATTCATGGATAATGAAGAGGAATTACAAGGTGGGGGAGATGTCTTTGTATGCACGGGATGGAGGGGAGTATGTGGCACCAATTTTGGGAGCTAAAGGATTTTATATCACTTTCTCTCTCATTGAAATTCCCTTATAAACATCTCATTTCCAACCCACATGAAAGGCTTTTTTGATCCCTTTTTCTTTCCTTGTTTTGGCCGTGCATAAAGGAGCTTAGGAGAAACAGGAGGACGTTCCCCAACCTATAGGTAAGCTCCATAGTCATCTTCAACCTTGATTTCATGGTGGAAATCGAAATTCAATGCTTAATTTCTTCTTTTCTCCATTCAATCTTCAACCTTGGTCATTCTCTTCACTCATAGACTTGAGAACGGATCTTGGGCAGTTGAGAGAGCTTCATTCACCATTGGAGACGTGGAGATTGAAGCTTGTATTCAATTTTGAAGGTGGGTTATATAACTTGAACCCTTAAATGTCATTGTTGCTTGCAATTTATTCAATTTGTGTTGAACATTTCTTCTCTCTCGATTTCCTTTTGATTAGTTGATGAAATCACCATAAGAATCATAACTTATTTCAAAGGTTTGAAGCTTGAAGATGATGATGTCATATTAAGCACACACCTCAACAAAGGAAGGGCAATCAGTTTTCAAAACTGATTGAGCTAATTCGGTTTCATAACTGATTGAGTTGATTCGGTTTCAAGACTGAATGGGCAATTGAACCCAAAACCGAATGGGCAATTGAACCCAAGACTGAATGGGAAATTGAACCCAAGACCAAATGGGCAATTGAACCCAAGACCGAATGGGAAATTGAACCCAAGACCGAATGGGTAGTTGAACCCAAGACCGAATGAGTAATTTACTTCAAACCGAATGGGTAATTAAGTTCAAGACCGAATGGATAATTGACTACAATATCGAATGGGTAATTGAGTTCAAAATCGAATGGTTAATGGATCTCAAGACTAAATGGGTAAATTAAACTTCAAAACCGTTTGGGGTTAATTGCTTATGTGATTGATGAAGATCCAATGGCTCAAATTGATTTGATTATAATTAATTCTAGAATGAATGATTAATGGATTGCAAACCCTAATCAATTGATTGAAGAATTCCTAATTGAATTGGATCAATTGCTTGGTTGATGGTCTAAACGGTCTCAATACTATTTGGAGGCAAATGCTCTCAAGACCATTTGAGACCAAATGGTCTCAAGACCGTTTGGAGGTTAAGGGTTGTGATGGATGATTGGAGATCCAAGGGTTGTAATTGGATGTACTCTCAATGGTTCAATTGATGATCGATTCAATAAAACAAACCTTAAAATCAATTGATTGGTTGGAGAAAACCCTAGTTGATCCAATCGGTTTCGAGGTGGTTTGGACCAAATGGTCTTGAGACCGTTTGAGTCCAAACAGTCTTGAGACCGTTTGGGATCAAACGGTCCTCAGATCGTTTGAAGGGCAATCGTTTCTCAAACCATTTGATGTTCATTCAGTTTCAATTGAGCAAACGGTTTCAAAACCGATTGAAGAAGTTAAGGCAAGACCGATTGGAGGTCAAGCATCTCAAGATCGTTTGGAGATACAATTGAACCAAGACCTTTTAAGGTCAAATGGTCTTCAAGACCGTTTGAAGGTCATGTGACTCCAAGACCGTTTGGAGGTCAAAACCGTTTGAAGGTTCAAAAGTAACAAAACCTTTTGGAGATCTAATAGTCTCAAAGCTATGAAAAATTAATCAACCCTATGATTGTTAATGATGCTTATCAAAGATAATTACAATGGTTGTACCTTTAAGGTACTAGGGTGATTAGTACCCTTTGAGGGGTTAACCTTTGATGCTTATGGAAGCAATATCTCAACACACTATGCTAACCCTAAATGTGTGTACTTCAATGAGGGGTTGACCTAATCTAATCAAGTTTGAAGTAAATCAACATCCTAGAGAGGATGAGAGAGAGAGAGAGGAATTTATACATGTATAATGATCATGTAAGTGGTTAAGCCCCACACTTTCAATATGAATAAAACATGTAATTAGGGTATGATCCTTGATAAAGAGATCATGAAACCCTAATTGAGAAGGTTGATGAGCCCTAACCCTAATTTAGGGAAATGCTAGGTGTAACCCTAATCTAGGGTAATGATGTAACCCTAATGAAGGGTGAAGTCATGTAGAACCCTAATTAAGGGTGAAATCATGTGAAACCCTAATTAAGGGTAATGTCATGTGAAACCATAATTAAGGGTGATGTCATGTGAAACCCTAATTAAGGGTGAAGTCGTGTGGAACCCTAATTAAGGATGATGACATGTGAAACCCTAATTAAGGGTGAGGTTATGTGAAACCCTAATTAAGGGTGATGTCAAATGATACCCTAATACAAGGATGTGATGTGAAACTCTAAACCAATGTGATACTATGTAATGATATGTGAAACCTTGATATGAAATCCTAACCCTGATATAGGGTAAAGGTATGTGAAGCCCTAATCTTGGGTTATAGTATATGAAACCCTAATCCTGGGCAATATGATGGTAAACTATAACTCTAATTTGGATAATGGGATGAGTATTCCTAATTGACATGAATTGGGAAATCCTAACCCTAATGAAGAAATAGTGATATTACTCTTACATTGCATAAGTGTTGATATGTAATTGATATAACTATTATCATGTACACTAATCATGAAGGTATCATGAGATGTTGGACATAGCTAGGTATGATCTATGATGTTTTATTAATTAAATTGTTTATGGGCCTTGTAAGCCATAATATGTTGTGTTGCCTAGTGAGAGGTAACAAGAGATTAATGGGCTTTAAGAGCCATATGAAATACCTGTATTGCAAGTATCATGTTTACCTTGGTCAGATGACCTGAAGGTATCAACTAACTGATGAGTGGTAACAAGTGTTCTTGATGAATTGAGGGTTTGAATACCCATATACCATAATCATGATGATGAGATGTTAATGGATGAGAATGCCCTGATGTGACAAGGGATTGAGATCCCAATGTTTTATAAAGATTTAAAAAGGACTTGATAGAAATAGTACTCATTCTTTGTAGCATTTGTTATAATGATTTATGTTTGAAAACTTGACTGATGCTAAAAGAATATAGTAAGGTACTTAATTAATCAAGTGAAATATTATCATGTAGAGCCCTGGCCATAGATCCATCATCGTCAGTAATTGGTGATGGTGAAATAGGTTTTCCTACGGGAACTCCTGGAGGGCATACTATTGAGTATGTGGGTGTTATGGGCACGAATATCCTTACGCCCTAATGGAGGAATTGATGTGAGATAAACATTAAATCTCTCAATCCTTCATTATAAATGCCGGGATGGATGTGTCACTAATCTCCCGATGATGTTAATACCAGATCGATGTGAGATAAACATGAAATCTTTCGATTGCGAAGAGAGTACAGCTGCCACTGTAACTCTAATAGTGAAGTTGCCAGTATACCCTGGAAAGCTATTTAGCAGAGACACAAGATGTCCTGTATTTGGTCCTCACACTGACTGAGGAAGATGGGGTCATGGGAATCTGGCTCTTCCATTGACCTATGTATGGTACCAATTTCGATTTTGCAATGGTCGGTTGGAGTATGAGCGGTATACCTCATCTCCTCAGGGCTTAATTATGATTGTAAATTGTAATCAGTCGTGTAGCATATTTGCTTAAAGTTGAAATACGAGAATCATTGGTTGATGATATGTTTCTTAGTATATCTTAGATGGATAAATGTTATACTTCATATTCCTTATTGGATAAATGATATACTGCTTTACCAAGATATAACCTGAATTACTTTGAAAAAGGACATTGCTCTAATATCCTTAGATAATTGAATTATCTGCTGTTGAATACTTATGATTCTTCTGCTCAGTTTTATTCCATTAAATTGCAATAACAATATTTCTGGCAGAGAGTTATATCTCTCGCTGGGGCAATTTCAATTGTCTCACCCCCGTGGGATCCAACTTTTTAGGTAAACGTAGGAGAAGAAGCAAAAACCCTATAGTGGGGGGAAGAACAACAGCAACAGTAGTAGGGACAATAGTGACATCTAGGTGGAGACAGTGGCTGTCATGTTTTGTATATAGAGTCTTATGTGTCGTCTCTGTACTCTCAGGTCCTCGGAGTCGGTAGTTAGTTTAATAAATCGATCTGAGATTTTGGCTTGATGCCTCAATGTTTTTATGATGCCTATGCATAACTTTAAATAGGGCAACTGATTCTTGTAATACTCAAGAAGGAATGGTACAAGAGATGTACTTGTAAACAAGAATGTAATTTAATTACTTTGGTTCTTTTTGAAAGAGTTTTCTAGTGTATGGATCTCTTTATAAAAACTTTTAATTTTTAGTGATTTTCAGTAATTCACTGTTGATGAACGCTTCCACATTTGTAATTATTTGATGTTTTGGGATTTATCGTCACAATTATTTTCTAGTAAATCCCTTTCTTGAGATCAAGTAAGATCTACATTAGAATAATAGCTTTCTCTCTAGACGATGTGAACAAACAAACAACCATATGATCATTAGATCTAATGATCCAACATATTTGTTGGTTATCTCTACTCATTTCTCTATATCTATCCAAGCAACCCTCTCTTGAAGCATAAGGAATCAAACATTATAAGATAGTAGCTAAGCATACAATAATGCATTAAAGAGTAAGGAAACAAACATGCCAAGAATATGTATTTCAAATGGATATAGACTGTTTACATGGTTGTCAGGGCATGATGGCTACTCCCTACCGAAGTTCAATGAACTAGTTGGTCATGTTAATGAGAAATGTTATAGATTTACAATATGTCACAGTCAACAACCAAAATAGAGTAAGAGTTGATGAAACATGGTGAAGGAGGAGGGAAATAATAGGAGTTGGATTAGATATTCAAAGATCCACCAACAATTGATTTGAAATCCCTCCATTGTCTTTTACAATGGAAGAGAAGTGAACAAGGGATACAAATATGTCTTGATTATCTTCCTTATATCTTCTAAATGAGGTGACCGATAGATGGACATGGATGGTAGGCGGCAAGAAAGCTGAGACATAAATAAAATTTTCTCTTGTAGTTAATGGACTATGATGATGGAAGAGCACCTCCACGGACTTCCCTCTTTTGAGGAATGTCATGTGGGTTCTTGTGATCATCGGTTGATGAAAGTTGGTCAACAAGGACTTTTAACTTTGCCCATTGGACGGAAGGACAAGCAACATCGCAACATGGGAACGCAAATGCCTTAAGAGTGAGGCATGGGTTCCCTACTTATAGGAATTTGTGGGGAGATTGAGGTTGATCCTCAAATTTTAACTAAGTGATAATTTACTTGATGCACAATCAAAGGAGTACATGCCCCAAGGTATGTGTGGCATAGGCTACATTGGGGAATAGCTATGAAGAGCCTCGGTGGTGTATGGGAACTTCGAAATGTGTAGTAGGAGCCTCATTAGTATGCTTTATGATTAGTTAGTTGAGTTTTATTGATTCGAAATGGATAGGTCTCATCATTCTATAGTCTCATAGACCCTTGTTGAATTACATTTCCCTTGATCTATAGATTCGTAATGGGAAGTGAGGCAAATGCTTCATCAGGAGGCCACTTTATTGATGGTGATGGTCCAATGAGATATACGTTAGTCATAAACGATCAATTCCTTCAGTCTTCCTTCTAATCAATCGATGAGAATGCTAGTTGATGGTGGTGTTCCATTGACAGCTTGTGTCTTATGGAATAAATCTTGGTGACATGATTTGGTTTTGGTCTAATGGATTGATGGTTTTACTACTCGATGCAATTTCAGGCTACTATCATTATAGATTAGGAATTTTACCCATGGACTGCACGTTTATGACGTTGCAAACTAGTGACAACTTTCTCGATGGGAGCTCAGACATATGGGGGATTCATCCTCCATGTCTATACATATGTAAATAAGTGTTGTATTCATGAAAGGTCTTAATACATGTCTATTCTTGAAAAAAATAAAAGATTCTCATTTTAGAGGTGGAGTAACAAAAAGTGCAAAAACATAATGATTATAATGCTAAGGTCTAAATTAAATAACAAAAAAGAGGGTAAATTTGTTATCTAACATATAAAATATTGAACGTTACTAACATCCCAAACTTACTGCCAGGCTTGTCCTCAGTAAAAAATGGGATCAAAATGGGAGGAGAAAATTAGGGTGAGATGCTTCAAAAGGTTAGAAAGTAAGGATTATGCTTTTCTACAAGCCTTGTATCAAGATTTCTACATGAAATGTAGTTATCATTGATACATGTCTTTGTACGCGTAACAATCACTAGGACAAGTCCTAGAGTTTAGCCTTGTAAACAAGTTGTCGACTTGATGCAAGCATCAAATCAACCAAGTATAGAGAGGTGTCAATCCCTAGAGATGGTAAAAGAGTATGTTCGAGTTTCAAATTTGATTGAGAAATGAGAACATAGATTCTGATTTGAGAGAGTCAATTAAGAAGTAAGAGAAAAAGTTAGGTGCTGAATTAAAGATTATCTAATTAAGAAATAAAGAAATAGATTGAATCAGAAGAAAAGTGTATTAAGGATATGGGTTTTAATACCACATTCAGAATGAAACAACAATCGAGAAAGACTATAAGATATAACAAGATAAAAGCATGGATGTAGAAACATTCGTGAATGAATCTACAAATGGAAGACTCCTCATGGACCCGTTGGTCTTGGTGCCCATAGTTCTTTGTCCAAACAACCCAATAAGGATCTTTCTACAGTCCCATCTAGATCCTTATGAATTTAGTTTAGTTGTCTCAAGTCTTGGGATCCATAGTCGCATCCCCGCAAGACTGACATACGGTATAAAAGAGAGATCAAGTCTTCAAAACTAGCAATTTGCCAAAATCAAAATCCATTTATCGAATAGAATCATATAGATGAATCAATCAGTATAACACCATGGCCATGAGGTTACTCCCCATGCCTCGATATGAGGAATACTCACTACTCATAGTAATGAAAGAAGGATCAAGGAAAAGAAGGAATGAAGCCATAGACTAGAAAAGGAAGAATCTCCAAGGAGATCTTGTTGGTGACAATTAAACGACTTGATCCCTTCGTTCCCCACTTTTAATGAAGAATGGGAAAAAGCAATACCAAGATCCAGAAATTCAAAGATGAAGAACTATTTTTTATTGCACAAGTAAAGATTACACAACTAAGTAATAAAATAACAATGCTCAAGGTAAATTATGAATATAAAAGATACAAACTAAAACTAGATTACAACTATGACTTGATTTACAACTACGGTTGGATGTCCTCTTATTGTGGAGTCCCCCTCCTTTTATAAGGAGATGAGGAGGGGGGGAACCCTTGAGATATGTCATTGTGGTGATGGTGGCCGCTTTGACTGGAATGATTTCTTACTTTATCCAAAAGTAACATTGTTCAAACCTTGACCACATTAATAATTTTATTTTTAGCAAATGACTAAGTATTTGTTACAGTCTTTTATCCATATAAAAATATGTGAAATTGGCCAATTCTTTTATTTTCTCATAGTCAAAACAACACTGATTGTTTCCTTGAATAGAAAGTGGAAGATTTTGTTGAATACTCTTCCTTTAATTTTTTTGACCGATCATTGAGTTCTTTGATTTTCTTTACTGTTAAATTTCTGAAATGATGGAATGAAAGGTCTGTGTGTCTATCCAACTGCTTGGAAAGGCATGCAAAATGGATATTTTTTAAAGAGCACTAAATTCCCTTTCTAACACATACTTTTACATTAAATTTGAAGTTTGTACGTAAGAGGTATGACAATTTTGGTGTTGTCTATCCATGAATTTTAGACACTGCAGGAATTGTGCAAAACATCTACCAAGAGATATTAATCATTACACTATTTTCCTAAAAAAATACAAATAATATAATTAAAACTCCAAATAAAGATTAAAATGTAAACTTAAAACTAAGAAAAAAATAACATAACAATCCTAAAAAGATATCTAAAAGATGTAAATAAAAGGGATAAATTTACATTTATCAAAATACTTTAGACTTGAATCTTTTTTTGTCCTCAAGTAAATAAAATCACAAATAATTACAATTCATACTAGGAACATGTCTATCCTCACCCTCATAGCCATCATTTTGTTCTTTACATCTAATTTTGGTCAAACAACCCAATCTCCTAGAACCACGTAACACAAAATTCTATATTCCCTATTAAAAACAATTTTCATATCTTGTTTCTAAATCAAGATTTTGCAGAAAATAGACTTCTTCTAACTTCTTCTTTGACATTCCCATTTTCATTTTGTTTTCTCTTTGTGAGTTGTTGCACAGGAACATGACAAAAAATAGGGGGTGCATAAAAAATGATCTCTTCTCTATTCGACCTGGGATATATTTGATTTATGGATTTGTGGCTACATTGGTCACAATTTTTTTTCATGTTCTCTTTGGCATCTTTTGATGGTACGCTCCTTTTGTGGGGTATGGAAATTTTTTAGAAGCATGTCACCCAGACTTGATTTTTGTCAGGAGGCAATTCTTTGTTTTTTTGAGAGAGAAAGAGGGGGCCTATTCTTGTACTTATAACTTCACTTTTTTTCTTTTTCTTTTTCTTGTAAAGAGTGTCATTGCATCGAATAGATTCTTCCTATCAAACACATTATACAAGATTTATGACAAGTTAATCTATAGTTTAAAATAGAGAAACATTACGTTCAGTTCTGATTGATTCCATATGACTTACCAACTTTTCTGAGGAGTGATGCTAGTTTTGGGGTCCTAAGCGACATGGTGTTTTCAGTCATGGAAATTTGTAAAATTTTTGCAAATAAGATTTATTGAATTCATAATGGTACAATGATTACAATATGTATTCATCATGGCCGGCTAGATAAAGGCCATAAGAGAAAATGAAGCAAAAGAAATACAAAAGCAAGATGAAAAGATAATGCAAAAGGGAAAGAAAAGGGGGTTGAATAGAAATGTACCACCCACCTCCACCCAAACTTAAAATTTTACTCTTTTTTTGCAAAACTTAAATCTGGAATGGAGGGAAGAAAATAACTGGGGGTAGCTCAAAGTATGTCCAGCTGAATGGAATATGTTTGAGGGTTGGGACCTTGATTGTTGGAGCTTCATAGTGTACCCAATGATGAGGTAGTTGTGGAAGATCAATGGGGCGTTCATATTTCTTTTCACCTCACAATCCCTCCAATAGGATCCATAGATCTTAATTTAGTAATGAATGAAGTGTCAGATATGGATGTGGATTAGGGGAGATTGGTAGGTGTCTGACGGGTAACACATGTAGTGTCAGATGTGGAAGATCGGGCAGAGCATCTGGATCTAGTTTCCCTCTGTCATATTTATCTGCATATGGGGGAATTGATGCTGATATGAAAGAGGAAAATGGCTAAAAATTAGCATCACAAATATTTTTATTCTCCTCAAACATCATGCAATCAACATTGGGATTAGTAGGTTTCATTATTGATATAACATGTAACTCAAGTTCTTCTATGAAGGGGGTCCCCAAGGGCTCAAGAGGGATAAAAATGGGGACATCTTCCTTGAGAACAATGAAAGGAGGTGTATAGACTTCTTAAAAGGGTGGTGTCTCCCCTTCTAGATCAGCCGCGTGTGGAATGGGAATTGGCTGTGATAAAATTTGAGGATTTGTTTCATCATTGGGGGGTTGAGTGCTCATTATCCAGAATAGATTCAACCACAAGATATTGGTAAATGATAATGTCTCGAATTATGTCGATGATAGAAAAAGTTGTTGGATCTTTAGAATGACTCTCCTGCTTTGACTTTTCATACTCTAGTAATAAAGCCTCTAGAGAAAAGGTTGGAATACCAACATCCTCGATCCATAAAGAATATGACCAAATGGTCTGTGGTATTTCCTCAGGATCTGACATATATGACACAAAAATGAGATCATCATTGTCATCTTTGGTAAGAACCATATTGGGTTGTTCTAATTTCTCGGGGGTTTCTATGATTGGGCTTCTATTAAAGTGGCCAACATGGCTTGTCAATTTTCTAAAGATTTTGGACGCTCTTCTAAAATCCCTTGTAGCTTTGCTACTTATCTCTCTAGGGATCTGGTGTATATTAATTTGCACAATAAGGTGCATAACCTCCAAAAACTGGCTGATTACACTCAACATACCCCCCATAAGGATCTTGGTCATGGTACCCATCATATTGGTTGTGACATTGGTCCTTGTAATAGTCTTCAAGAGACGGTGGATTGAAATTTTCATTACATCCACCTTGGTGGGAAGACTCAACATTACATGGTTCTTCCATCTCTTGGTAGACTGAGGGACTCAACATTAATGATGAGGAACCATGTAATGTTGAGTCTTCCATCTCACAAATCATGAAATGATATGTAAACTAGAGAGAGAAAGGGGCTCAAGGAGTAGTAGCACACTGAACTATAGCAAGAACCTTGAATGTAGTGAATGAGCAACCTTGGAATGAACTCCAAGGGGTCCTATTTATAGTTGGGGGTTCTCCCTTGAGTTGGGAAGAAATTAGGACCAAAATATAGCCATTTTTGCTTTAGGCAATGGATCTATTTTTATCCAAACAAGTCACCGATGGTTAGAATCACTTTTTCTGTGTTTTCTGTATAGTACATTCGGTCGAATTTCAATAAAGGTAACTCGAATGTTTGGATAAAAGACAAACCCAATTTTCAAACTATCGGTCGAGTTTGTCCTGGGAAACTCGACCAATTAACCAAAATCGCATTTGGTCAGTAAGTCGTTCGGTCGAGTTCTGTGAATGCACAACTCAACTGATGCATATCATCAGAAAATCAATCCATGGGATCGGTTGAGATTGAAACTCGACTGATCAACAATCTGTGATCAATTTTCTAATTTGACTAAAAAGTGATTAAAACTTGGTACTAAGTGTTTGTGATCAATTTTCTAATTTGACTAAAAAGTAATTAAAACTTGGTACTAAGTTTCCCACATATTTTTCTCATCTTAGTTACAAGTCATATCATCAATACAAGTGATTACAAAAAAATTCTAAGGTCGTTTGAAGGGATTTCCTTAGTAGCACACTTGCATTTCTTTTGACTTGAACTTTGACAAGCTAGGGCTTGTGTAAATTGATCCTTTTCATGTACCTAAAACCTGAGATTAATCTTGAATACACATATTAGATACATATGATGGAATGGTTGAGTCATTATCAAAATATGGACAATGTATAACCTCTAGGTCAACATTCTCCCCCTTTTTGACAATGACAAACCATTCCTCAAACATATTGAAAAGGATATTGAAATTATACCTTTTCCTTGTGAATTAGGGGGATTCAAGATTTGAACAATGTGAATTGCTCCCCCTCAATCTATGTTTACTTTAACCTACATAGTTAGTTTTTCTACACAAAACAATATAACATGCATGTACTATATGGTCCTTTAGCAAGTCACATGATAAAACATATAATGAATAACAAAAGGATCACATAAGAAATAATATCAATATGACTGAGTTTCAAGACATTGAATTTCTCTCCCCCTTCTGACATTATCAAAAGTAAGCGGGGTAGAAGAGCATACAAACAAGTCTTCTCCAAACACAACCAAGCAGATATTCAAACATGCAATCTCATAGCATATATCAAACAGAGACGAGAGAAACACACAAGCTAGGTCATAATCAAAATATGGTGAAATATGGCACCAACTCATAAGATATAACTGATCAAAGAGTAAGAGTGCACAGAAGATAGATTACAACTCATGAATCATGTTCTCATAAAAACAACTACAAGAAAGAATCGATGAAATCTAAAGATAAAATAGTACACCTCAGATCATGTGCCCAGATGTTTTTAGTACAAAATAGCCTATAAAGATATGTATGATCAACAAACTAGAATAAAAACTAAGAACATCTAACCATCTAAGTTATCTATATCCACATCATCATCATCATCCTCGGCATCAAGCTCATAGTTATCATCTCCGTCTAAAGGTGCAGCAGCATCGTCTTCATCACTTGAGTCACCACCAGAACCACCAGAGCCATCACCATCGTCAGATGTAGCACCATCATTCTTACCATCACCAACATCAGCAATCTCATCATCAACATGGTCAGACATCTCCTCATTAATAGCAGGACCGAAGTGAAGACCGGGCCAACGAGCATTCTACTCATCCCAAGTCATACCAAGAGCATAGAGCTCATTGGCTTAAGGGAAGGAAGGAGAAAAATCACCAAGACTGGCAAGCAGAGTGGCCAAGGGGCCAACAAGTAGAGGTAGGATGACTGGAGCAGGTCCACCAGTAGCATAGGGTGTGGGAGCAACAGTGGAAGGCTCAGGTGTAGGGTAGAAGTGATAGTATGCATAATATGCATAATCACTATCGGGGTATGGATGGTAGGTGGGGTATGGGTGTACATAGGATACGTTCATGTTAGACATGATTGAACATAAATCATGGTGCAGATGCTCCTAGACCTAGAGGTTGTATGCTTGTTGGTGTATCATATAACCCATGAGGGCTTCATTGGACACACAGAATGAGGCACGACTAGGTTAGGTAGGATGAGGAGGTGGAGGAGCTCAGGTGGAGGTAGAGGCAGGTGCAGCTGAGGCAGAAGTAGAGGGTGAGGCATCGGGTGTGGTGGAAGAAAAGATAGGCACAAATTTCTGAATAGTGGTCTCACTGATACACACTCCCTTCCTGGAAGGTCTGTAGTGGAAGTCATAGAAGAGTGATTTCTCAGTGGTGAACTGGAAAAGACCACATATCAGGGTAGGATAAGGAGGATGGGTGCCACGGGTATTCTTGCTAAAGTCAAAGCAAGTCATGTGGTGGAGGATGTATCTAGACCACTTGACTATGACATTCTCTAAGAGGCAGTACATTATCACAATAGTGTTTTCTATAGTATTTGTTTGATTTTTCTTTGGGTGGATATTGCAGTTGACCACTAGGGCTAATATATGCTTCTTGAGATCTAAGGAGGAGAGGGCAGGGTGCTCTTCTTCTTATAGGGAATGTCAGGTTTCTTCAAGCAACAATGGATATTGGGAAGTGTGATCTTGTTTTTCTTGTAGAAAACTTTGAGATCCCGCAGGTCAAAATACTCACCATAATCCTTATGCCAGGTATCATTCTCATCGGATCCTGAAAAGAAGATATTCAGGATATCCTCTGAGATTTAGAATTTCTTCCCGGCGATCATATAAGTAAGGATATTGAGTATTTGGAGGGGGTACAAGGGAGTCATAATTTCAATGTAAATTTGCGTAGAGTTTGTGAACGGCTTTTGGGCTAGACATTGAATTGTGAAAGCACTCATGATCGACACCTAGGGTAGATAGGTGATGAACTTGGAGCAACCTCGCCACTTGATTGATGATGCTTGACACCTAGGGCTAGGCTTAAGAAGGGCTCTGAAAGGAAAAGGGCTCCTAGGAAGAAGGTCCTTATACCAATTTACAGCCTTAATTGAGATAAAAAGGGCCTCATCAAAAGGAATCAAGCGGTAAGATGAGGAGGAGGATGGTGCATTGCTAGGGATGACTCTCTTTTTTCTATTTGAAGCCATGGAGGCGAAAAGAAGAAGAAGAGATCAAATGCACAAATCACTCCACCAAAAATGTTCAAATACCTAGGTTAAGCTAGGGGGAAGGTCTAGGAAGGTCTCCCTACGTCAGATAAGGGATATGTTAGGGAAGGGAAGGTCGAGGGTTGAGAGCTTAGGGCTAGAAGGAGAGGAATCAGTTGACTATTCTCTAGTTGAGAGGGAGAATAGTCAGTCGAACCCAACTTAAGTTGGCTTTAGCCCACCAATCGGTCGAGTTCTATGAGGTGGAAACTCGATCAATTGATCCTTTTTAAAAACATCTCTCGACCATGGATCGGTCGAGTTTGTCCTGGGGAAACTCAACTGATGGTCAACCTGACCTAAAACCATCAAACTTAATTTCTAGCCATTTGAATGCTAATTAAATTTATTTCTCAAGTCCATTATGTATCTTGAACATACTTGGGCACATATCACTCATCATTGGGTACTATTTTGCAATAAAAAAACGTTTGCAAAAAATACCCAAAAATAAGAGAAAAATAAGGAAATTTGAACAAGAAAAAACAATTTTAAGCATAATAGCAAGCAAAGATGATCAAGATAGATGCAAAAAATATATGATAGATGAATACTAGCTAGAAGGCATATCAGATTCATTTAAAGCATTTATAAGTACTTTTGATCTAATAAAATTAAATTTCTCTCTAGCTAGAGGTTTAGTGAAAATGTCTGCCAACTGATTTTTCATGTCCACATGTGTGATATAAATACCCTTCTTGGCAATGTGATCATGAAGAAAGTGATGGAAAACCTCTATATGTTTAGCTCTACTATGCAATAGAGGATTGTAAGACAAGTTAATTGCACTAGTATTATCACAATAGATAGAAGAACCATCAAAGTGAATGTTAAAGTCTTGGAGCATTTGCTTCATCCATAGAACCTGGGCACAACAACTCCTATTTGTAATGTACTCAGCCTCAATGGTTGATAATGCCATAGTACTCTATTTCTTGGAGAACCAAGACACCAAGAATTGTCCTAGGAGGAAACAAGTTCCACTTGTGAACTTTGTATCAATCAAGCAGCCTGCATAATCGACATCACTATAGGCAGTAAGAGTAAAGTCCCTTAACTTGGGATACCATAGTCTAAAATTTTGAGTTTTGTCTAAGTACCTTAGAATCCTCTTAACATCTATAAGATGAGATTTCTTAGGATTTGATTGAAATCTAGCACACAAGCCAACAATAAACATTATGTCAGGTCCAGAGGCAGTTAAGTAAAGTAAACTTCCAATCATACCTCTATAGAGTTTCTCATCTACCTTTTCATCTTCTTCATCTTTATCGAGTTTAGAGGTGTTTGACATGGGTGTGTCCATCAACTTGGTATTCTCCATCCCAAAGTGCTTAAGTAGTTCATTGGTGTACTTGCCTTGGTTCCATCTTTTTTTTGTTTGATTTGAAAGACGAGGAAGAATGTGAGTTCACCCATCATACTCATTTCAAATTCACTCTTCATAAGATCACAAAATTCTTTGCAAAGATCAAGGTTCGTTCCGCCAAAAATGTTATCATCAACATATATTTGAATAATAAGAAAATTGTTAGAAGTGTGTTCTAGAAATAAGGTAGAATCCACTTTGCCTATGATATAACCATGATCTAACAAAAAGTTCTTTAGTTTCTCATACCAAGCCCTCGGTGCTTGTTTGAGTCCATAGAGAGCTTTTTGCAACAAATAATCATGGTTAGGTAGACTATCATGTTTAAAGCCCAGAGGTTGTGCAACATACACTTCCTCCTCAATTGTACCATTTAAAAATGCACTTTTAACATCCATTTGATACAACAGAAAGTTTTTATGACTAGAAAAAGCAAGCAACATACGAATGGACTCAAGTCTAGCTACAGGTGCATATGTTTCATCAAAGTCGATACCTTCCTATTGATTGTAGCCTTGAGCCACTAACCTTACTTTCTTTCTTACCACTTTTCCTCTTTCATCTAGCTTGTTGCGGTAGACCCATTTGGTGCCAATGATCTTTCCATCACTTGGTCTTGGTACAAGGGTCCAAACTTTGTTCTTCTCAAATTGTTCCAGCTCATCTTGCATAGCTAGGATCTATTCTTCATCCCCAAGAGCTTCCTTGACATCTTTAGGCTCTAGTTATGAGATGAAGGTGTTGTTGGCTTGTTCTTTGTTGAATGCAGCCCGTGTCTTCACTCTCTCAAATGGATCACCTAAAATCAGCTCCTTAGGATTATTCTTTACAAACCGAGGAGTTGGATCCTTCTTTTCATCATCTTTATCTTCTTCTTGAGCAGCCACCTCTTTTCCCTTTTGGGTGATGTTGAGTTCTTTAAGGATAAGAATCACTTCATCTGAAACATCATCATTTGAAATAATATCTTTGGGAATAGAGGGGTTAGTCCTAATAAACTTTACATTAATAGATTCTTCTACCTTAGCAATATCAACATTATAAACTCTATATGCCTTGCTAGTGGTTCTATAGCCAGAAAGCCTTATACGATTTCAGATCAAACTTGTTACGAGAATCTTTCGTATTCAAAACAAAACAAGGATATCTAAAAATATGGAAATACTTGATAGAAGGCTTCCTACCACACCATATCTCATAGGGGGTTTTCTTAAATGAGGGATGAGTGAAAACACAGTTTTGCACAAAAAAAGAGGTATTGATAGCTTCAACCCAAAACATCTTAGGAGTGTCATACTCAAGAAGCATGGTCTTAGCCATCTCCTGTAGAGACCTATTCTTCCTCTCTACAACCCCATTTTTTTGAGGTGTTCAAGGTGAAGAAAAGTTGTGTGCATAACCTGATTCTTGATAAAAACACTCAAAAAGCTCATTTTTAAATTTTCCCTCATGGTCACTACAGATGGAAACAATCCAACAAATAACTTCATTCTCAGCTCATTTGCAAAAACTAGAGAAAACATCAAGTGTATCACTCTTTGAAATGAGAAAGAAGGCCTAAGTATATCTAGATAAATCATCAATAATAATAAGTCAATACTTGGAACCACGAAGCGATTATGTTCTCATTGGTCCAAATGGATCAAGACGAAGAAGCTAAAGAGCTCTCTTAGTTCCAAGGAATCCTTTGGATTTGAAGGAGGACTTGGTTTAGTTTCCTTGTGTACAAGGTTGGCATTCCTCATCCTTTTCAAAATCCAATTTTGGAAGTCTCTTGACTAAGCCCTTATTGCCCAACTTCTTTAATTGATGCATATTTACATGACCAATCTGGCGGTGCTAAAGAGAAATATCATTCAAATTGGCTACAAGGCATCTACCAACCATAGGTTTAATAGAGTTAAGAAAAATAACATAAAGATTACCACTTCTAGTTCCCTTATATATAACTTGGTAGGTGAGGGAATCTAAAATCAAACATTCAAAAGCAGTAAATAGTACAAGGTAACCATTATCATAAAGTTGACTAACACTTATTAAATTGTGATGTAGGCCATCCACAAAAAGAACATTCTTGATGCATTAGGATTCACCTACATCACCCTCACCTTTGAATTTACCTTTCTTGTTGTCCCCAAAGGTGACAGATCCTCCTTTCTTCTTTGTGAAATTATTGAAATGGCTTATGTCACCGGTCAAGTGCTTTGTCCAACCACTATCAACAATCTATCTATCTTTTTCCTGTGAGAAAGTAGAATGTCGGTTCCCAACTCAAACTTTGGGATTTGAAGTTAGCTTGGGGACCCATTTCATCTTTGGGTTGGTTCCCTTAGGCTTTTAAGGACAATAAGTGGAATAATGATCATCACATTTTTAATAAGAACAAACCATAAGATTCTTAGTGCCCGAAGACTCTCCTATAAAGAAAGATGTCTCCTTGCAATTTTTCTTACCTTGGGCCTTACTCTTGCCCTTTGAGGCTCCCACTACAAATCCCAAACCACTAGTACCACTTTGTTTGGTAGAATGGTCAAGCATTTCACTTAGGGAGTTCTTCCTGACCGGCCTAAATCGCGCGTCCAAAAGGAGCGGATTTGAAGTAGTCAGACTTTTAAATAACCCGACTCTTAGGCCCCCGCAATGATGACGGGGTACGAAGTAGCGGTCGAGTTCGAACCACAGGGACAAGGGTGTTCGTGCTAAGAACGCGGAATCAACACTCTACACTCCAGTAAAAGAATGGTAAGAACAAAGTTCCCAAGGGAACGACAGGAGAAGATCGGTAAAATAAAAGAAAACTATCTCCGACTGGAGTTACAAGGAAAAGTAAGGTTTTTGGCATTTATCAATTTTTATGGGTTTTGCACAGCAGAACCGGAGGAGATAACGCAATTGCCTTGGTAAGGAACAAAGGAGGAAAACTTCAGCATAACAAGCAGCAACAAGAAACATCCAGTACCCCTTCTCCCAAAGAGGGTACCTCCAACTAAGCACCAACACCATCTCTCAAGGGTGATGGAGTTGAGTTGAAGTGGAAAGATAATTAAAGCAACCCCGACCTTGGGTACTCTCGTACTCCCTAATCGGACCAAACACTAGAGTCACAACACCTCTCTCGAGGGAGTTGCAACAGGAAACACGATTCGATATCTAGTCAAAACATGATCCAAGCATACAAGATAGAGTTTTGATGCTAAGCAAAGTAATCATCCAACAAAAGGGGACCAAACATAGAGCAACATGCATTAAAATTCCTCTTTTTTCCACTAGCATAAGCATTGTATAAAAAGGTTTAGTTACATTGTGAAAATAAAGAAAGTAAATGACTGAAAAGAGGGAAGATAAGTATCGCCTCCTTGATGTAGGAGGGAGACATACATCAGCAGATCCCTAAGGCACCTCTAACCCGATACCCAACGGGAGCTCTACCCGATACGCCTGTATCGGGAGGCATCCCCTGTCGGGTGATAGGCCGTGACGGGAAAACGTATCGATCAAAGCACTCTGCCCCATACGGTCGTATCGGGATGTCACCCTCTCGGGTGACACACCGTGATGGGTTGTCCGTATCGGGTTCGGTATTGTGTCGGGTTAGAGAGGTCTTAGGTTCTCAGGTCCCTTGTATCGGGTGTAGAGGGTGAGCCATCTTGGGCGAGCGCCCATCTAGGAACCCAGCACATCGGGTGGCCTTTTTGGTTGATATCGACTGCTGTGGCTACCGGGACGGATTCTAAGTGAACCAGTCCCGCACCTCTCTGGTTGGGGAAGTGCTCACCTAGTATCGCCCAGCACGCCTCTGGGACGTGAAACACTAGTTCCAGGTGCTTTCCAAAGTTAGCTTTCACGAGATTCCGACCTCTCCCATCAGAGTTCTATAGCTGCTATTTATAGGCAGCGGTTGGAAGAAGACGCAGATCTCTGGGCACCACGTGCTCTTCATCGACTCCCTTTACGTGGCTTCGGGGATGGAAAACACCTAGGTATCGCCCGACACACCTTTTCTATCACATGTCGGGTTGCAGTGGTATCGGGCGGCTGCGACGGACAGGCGTTTTTTCGGTGAGTGGCTCATGTCGCGCAATATGTCTGTGTCAGGATGACTGGTCAAGGCGTGATAACGACTCTCTGTCAGGTAGTAACGTGTCACTCGTCAGATTCCGCACGGCACGATATGCCAATGTCGGGTTACGCCATGTCGGGCAACGACCGCGATGGGTAGTGGATGTGTCGTGCAGTTGGAAAAAGGCTGATTCTTTGTAAGTGGGTCGGGACGGGCCAAATTGCTGATTTTGAGTGGAAAAGCGAGGAAAACTCTATAAAAGGTGATAAAAATGAGTTAAGAGCATAGTGTGACTCATTTATTCAATAACATGACAAAATGAAGAGGAAAACAGTTTAAAAGGGCAGTTTTGACAACTAAATATGGGCCATAAATACCACAAAATTGGGTGTTATCAACTCCCCCAAACTTAGCATTTTGATTGTCCTCAATCAATTTTAAAACTTTGTTTTGCGATACTACTTCTTAACCCGGTATAGTTTTCAGACAAGGGGTTTTTGTTGAATCTTTTTCACGGCTTGATAGATAATTTTATAAGCCAATGATTTTTTTCTGTGTTTCAGAATACGGTTAACCAACATGTTAACTAATCGATTATGATAAATTGGATTGGATTTTGCAGTTTTTTCTTGAAAGAGAGGGGTGCCTTTGGGAACGCAGACACAGGTGGTGCATGGTTGTCGTCAGCTCGTGCCGTAAGGTGTTGGGTTAAGTCCCGCAACGAGTGCAACCCTCGTGTTTAGTTGCCACCATGGAGTTTGAACAAACGGACTTCATTTTTCCTACCTTATTTAAGAACAATTTTCTCTTCAGCTTCGGCGAGACTTGGGTGAATGATTTCGAAGTTAGCTTTCACACCAAATAGCTTTTGGGAACAGAAAGTTGTGTTTTTGGGTAGGTCTTAGGCTTTTTGGGTTTTTCTTATTTCCCATCAGCCCGTCCAGGTACGGGTCCGTTAACGGGCAAGTGGTCCCTCCAGTCCAATCCAGTTGGCTTCAGAGTAGTGATTTCACATCCTACGTACCACTGCCCCAGATCTACCATGCCTAAAGATGGGTACTTTTTGAAACACAAGTGTGTATACATAAATTTTTATTTTTTATTTTTATTTTTTTGTCACAACTCCCATGCTTTTATTGAATCTCATAAGGTTTTTCTCTCTTTTTGGGATTTTGTTGGGTAAGGGAGAACAAAAGAAATTTTCACTGTTTAGGCAACTTTTTCCTTCACATACACATCTCTTAGCTGTTGTAAGATTATTTTTCAAAATTTTTGGCGTGGAAAGTCAAAGTCTTTTTTCGTTTGAGACTGCATTTTCAGAAAGACAACAAAACCTACACCTCCTTAGACACAGAGAAAACAAGCTGGCGAGAAGTCGTATCAGGTTTTTACTATAAAGTGTCTTTGTACATATGTATAGAGACAAAATAAGCAAAATTTTTGTATCAGGCATGTATATGTATATGTACACATGTTATGTTATAGGAGAAAGAACAAAAGGTGAAGTTAAGAGGGCTTTTCGTACCTCCCTCACTGATACATAGATCCCCCCCCAAACTTACTCCACACTCTGTCCCAGAGTTGTGAAGTAGATAAGGTAGGGTAATGTTAATTCAATGAGGGTTAGCAGGTGAGCGCGCCTTTGCCAGATAGAAGCTCCCACACATATTCTCTGCGTTTGCTGTGATAGTCGATGTGGAGGAGCTGGTCAGGCATCTCTTGGTTTGAAATCCATTCCAGCACGAAGATGCCGCAATCATTGGATAGTGGAATTTGTTGTGGACTACGGTGGCAGAACTGAAGCTCGTTCCATTTTCTCGTTGCTGTCTCCAGGAATGGTTGGATCAATGTCGCCACCTCCTCATAGTATTTTCGTACTAAGTGCTCAAGGGCAGTCAATGTTGTCGATGTACACTGTATCAAATGATCTTTGTTGCTCTCTGAGCTGTTGTAGAAGATTCCTGCTCATTGGTGAGTGTACATCGTCAACAACATCCAATGGTTGTAGTGCAGGATAGGTAGGAAGATGGTGCGTGGAACCCTACACTGTAACTCTGCCAGAAAGGATTGTTTCGCTCCTGACTCATCGGCTAGGTAGATGTCATTGAACAATATTGAATGGGCTATGGATGCGTGTTCAAACATTCCTTGTAGTATCTAGATGTAGGCGACTGCCACTGATATCGCCAGGCATCCTCTTTCTTTCACCACGTCCCTTAAGTCATCAACTGGGACTATGACACTGCCTACCTCGTAGATGATGTCTGCATGTGTTGAATCAACTAACTTCTAAAGGATGTCGCTGACCTGTTTCGGTGTTAAAGTTGAGCATGCAGAACGGTCGAAGTTGATGATCAACTGTTCTGAAGTATCAGGAGAAGCAGTGCCTTCTTTAGAGAATAATTCTTGGAAAATATCCATCCACTTCCCTGTTCCGTAGACATTTATACTCATCCCGACTTCTCCCTTTGTAGGGCTGCTGGGAGTAGAGGATACATTTTCCTGATCGCTATCCAACTACTTTTCTGGTATGCCCGCATCTCGGAAATAATGCCCGTCCTTGATCAGCAACAGTGCATAGATGCTTCTGAGCTGGTAGAAGTTTTGGCTCTGGAGTTGTTTTAAGAATCTAAAAATAAGTATCATCTCCATGGCTCGCAGGACTATAAAGGCATTGTTTCCACTTCCCTCTTCTTTTTGGACTGGGAAGTCACTTAGTGTGAAGAAATTCTAGATGCTGCTGTGGCGTTGGATTCCATTCTTTATAACATGGTGGATACATAGCGGGAGCAAACTCATATGTTTGTCTTTGGGGTGTACAAAAGTTTTGGATTTGCACGATACCTCTTTGTTGCAGCAGCTAAGCAGTTGGACGTCGTGATTACGGAGGTTAGCAATGCACAGGAACCAACTCTTTCGATGTTTGTAGGGGGGAAGCACCAGGTTTGGGTTGTGCTCTTCAATATGCTCCAACATACTGGCCACCTGTGTAGATTCATACAACCCCTTCATCAGTCTTCTCGCGAAGACTGGGGTGGCGTTGTAGATCGTTTGTCGTCATGTCCTAGCACCTACGTTCTCTATCACGACGCCTTGTAGGACCCTAAACAACCTTTTTCCGACGACGGTTGGGGAGCGGAATATGTTTCTTAGCGCTCCCCATTGTACCGAGAAGTAGCCGTCGCCCCAGATGACTTCTTCTTCATCAACCTGTGACCTCAGGACCTTGTTTAGTAGCTTCTGGTCACTAATCGTCAGGTATCCGATGGCCCTTCTGTCGAAGTCCGCCATCTCAAAGGAAGGTATCTCTAACGGCGCAGAAAATGCATCTGCCGTCGAGCTTATTCCTCTGGGGGTTGTATTTTGTTAGCAGCATCGATGTCCCCCCCTTCTCCCTCCGATTCATCAGAAGAATCCTCCCTGATGCTGACTGATTCGTCATTGTCTTCGGCTTCATCTAGGGAGGCGGAGGGAGCGAAAACTTCTATGCCTCTGGAGCTCTCCTCTCCTGCTGGAGACCCGTCGGCAGACTTGTGTGTAGTCTCTTTGTCGGGCATTGTAGAAGGCTCGCTTGAAGAGGACGACATCCCAGAAGAAGAGGGTGCATATGAGGAGGGTTGAGAGCCTGAGCCAGGGGGCGAGCGAGACCTCTTTGGCTGTCATGTGCGTGGGTGGCCGTCTCTCATGTTTAACCTCTCCTCGATAATGTCGAGGCGTTGGAGAGACTACTTCATTGTCTCACTCAATGCCTCTAGTTGGCCAGGCAAGCCAACTAGGGTCAGCAGTTGCCTCTCTTGATCGTTCAGCCTCTACTGGAAGACTGAAAACTTGCGGGTAAATGAAATAAAATTAACTGAATGGCTGCATGTTACCTCCCGCAAGCGGTCAAGTTCTTGACCCATCATCTGTCCCAGTGACGGAGGGGCTATTTTAGACCTCCCTCTCGTCCTTCAGACATCCCTTGCACGTGATGATTGACCAGACGAGTGTGCAGCTTCACTCGGGGTCGACTCCATTTGTATTTTCCATTGGGGTGTCGCTTCGGGGCGAGGCGTCAGCACTTTCATGGTTGTCTCTGCCTCGCCTGCTTGTGGTGGTGGAGAAGGGCGTGGTGTAGGTGGATGCTGCTCCACCTCCCTATTTTCGGCGACCTCCTCTGCATCTACCACAGGAGATGCCACCGGTGGCGGCGGCATGGGCTGCGAAGAGCTTAATCTCGAGGATCTCGACGAACGCCCCATTACTGGTGTCCAGCTGCACCTCTTCTTCTGCCACTACGTGCGCCATAGAAGTTTCAAGAGCTGAGACTGTCTCTTCCACGATAGCTCCCATCGGGGCTATTGTAGTTGTCTCAGCCCCGGTTATCACGGCGACCTCCACGATCGCCGCCTCTTTTTTAGCCTTGGCAGATATCGTTGTGGCAGCCGCAGCCAGTATGGGGGAAACGATGACAGCTATATCAGTGACTGTCGCTGGTTCTTCTGAGGCGGTGGGTGGCTCGGCAAGGGCTGAGGAAGATTTGTCCTATCGTGCGTCGAGAGGAATTGGTTCTCCTCTTGCAGGAACCCTCTCCTGTATCCTCCTGGTGGTGGAATAGCTGGCTTCAATGATGATGGCTTCTAATTCGTCCTTCGTGAAGACCAGCTTCTCTACGTTATAGTTGGCACAAAGTGGGAGGGGTAGGAGTGTGTCTGTCCTCGCAAATTTGTAGAAGAGGTGGCTTCTCTCCTTCTTTATTATGTTTTCCCTCACAAGAAATTTCAGATCTATTCTGTCATCTCCCCTTGTTCTTGACAGACTACGCGGCTCTCTGGGATAGCCTAACCCTGCCGCTATGAGATTCACGATTCCCCCATGTTGTAGTCCTTGGTGGTGTCCTTGACTGGATGTAGTCGGTTGATTAGGAATCCCCCTGGGTTTATCGTGCGCCCCTCCATCATGTGCCACATTAAGTGGAGCTCTTCAGTGTAGATATTGCTGGACTCATACTTACTGATTAAAGGCACGCCACGATTTTGTGCATTATTCTCCAAAAATAGGAGTGCACTGCCACCACCTTGCTTCCCGGCTTAAACGTTGACTTGCCGGTCAGCTTCTTCCAGACAACAACTGGGTTGAACCCTTCGGCCTCGCCTATCTTGGCACCATTATTCAGCCTCACTTTCTCGTCTTCAGAGGAGGAGAACATCTCATTGAGCAACTTCTCAGAGATCTTGTGCTCGAAGTTGTACAGTCATCCTTGCAGTCTGTCTGCCCCGCCGAATCTTTTGATTTCTTCCGGCTTGTTTTATACCCAGCGGAGGGACGACATGAACTCCTTGGTGAGTTCTTTATAAGATGAGGTGAAGCTGAAGCATATCTTCTTCAGCCCAGCCGCTTCTAAGACATTTTCCATCCTGTCAAAAATGCCTATTTGTTGGAGGATTGCTCGTGGCAGAAGCGGCTTGGCCTATAGACTTTGGCCGCTAATTCAGTGTATTGTTGCCTATGTTCATCGTCGCTTGGTACGAACTGGCCTAGTGAATGGACCAGTGGCGTTGGTTCGGCTGGTGTGGTTGAGACTGTGGCCTCTTCTGTCCTGGCCCATTTTGCTACCCCAGGTGTTTCTGCAGTGTCTGGGTTTGGGCACTTCTGCCCAGCTGTTGAGGCTTCTGCAGTGGCCTCGGGGTTGATTCTTCTTCCTTGTTCATCTACTTGGACGACAGTTTGCTTGGTGCGGACCATTTTTTGTGATTTATCAAACAAAATTTAATAATCATTAATCTTGCTAAATGATTCACCTTGCCCGATATCGGGTGACTGAGTTGTGTCGCCCGATAATAGTTTGGTGATATTGAAACCTGACTTTGATTACAATCAGTAAAACCCGATAGAGTGAAATCAATATTGGTTACGGTTTGACACTAGGTCGCCCGACAGAAATCGTTACCCGATATTTGCCTGATACGCGCTAGGGTGGAAACATCGCACGATACAGGTATCGTCTAGCAAGCTCAGCATCGTCCAATATAAGGGTGACCCGATATAAGAGCAACCCGACACAACTGTACTGGGCTACAAAACTGAACGATACGATGCTTGCCCGATATGCCTGTGTCGGGCGGTACGAAGTTCGGGTCGATATCGCCAGAAGTCTATCGTGCAGCACCGGACGTCACCGTGAACAACTATACTGCCTGATACGGTAGCTCAGAAAAATGGTGTCACCTGACATGTGCAAGACATGAGGCGATATAAAACTGGGCGACACAGTCATTGCCCGATATAGAGTATCGGGCGGGTGTGTGAAAGAAAAGCGTCGCGTGATACAGTCAAAAGATGGAAAACCTGATAGGCAGAACCCGATACGGGGTGATGCCCGATGCAAGTCTGTATCGCGTGATACATAAGAACTAAGGTCATATGCCCGATATAGCTAGAGTACAAGGCGTGCAGGGCGACACTAATCTACCGTCTTTGTGCTTGATAGATCAAAGTCACGCGATACGAAGCGCTCGATACGAAGCGCCCGATACGTGATGCGCGACATGAGCAGCGTGTTGCGCAACCAACACGATAGGGATATCAGGTTATACCTTTAGGTTCCGGCACGACACGGGAGCAGAAGCAAAGACGCCTGATACGAGAGCTAGAGCAAGAGTTTAATGCATGACACATGAGTTGGTGGAAGAGTAAATGCCAATACCAGACACAGTAAACCAAAGTTACTATATATAGCAATCGAGGGCGGGGGTAAAACGGGTAAAATAGGGACACATGTCACACAAAGAGACAAATAATTCCCGAGACGAGCATTAAAATCAGTCTAATCGATCACGTCAAAAATCATTTAGGCTTCCCGAGCATGACTTGATTAGGGTGGCAAAGCGTATCACGTGGCACGGCATGTCGTGCGACACGGGAGTCTAACGCCCGATAGTGGCGTGTCGGGTAAACATCCTATCCACGCCCGATACCTTCTGGGTAACACTTAACCCGATAGAATGCTACTCATGCAACCCGTGCTTGCCCGACACACCTATTTTGTTGCGGACAAGGAAAAAGTGGAATGCCCGATATGGCAAAAGAGCTTGTTATCATGGCAAATTGCGTGCTCGATTCAGGCTTCAAAATAAGAAATGAAAATCTAGAACTGAAGAAGAAGGAAAAAGCAATTGATGGGGAAAACATCATTGGCCTAAAGTGAAACTTCCAGCCTCAGATAGTATTACTCTTCAATACTTTTAAAACTAAGCGGTGGCCCATAAAATGGGAGAGTCCGAGCACGTGGCACATGCACTGACTCGGGCCTTATTACAATCATAATGTTCATAATGCTTTTCATGCAGGAAAGAAAATATCATCCTATTCTAAGAAAAGTAAAGATTCGGGCTGCCTCCCGAAGAGCGCTGTAGTTAGCATCGTCAGCTTGACAGCTTCTGATCCTTCACTTTGTGCCTTCAGCTGTTTCAACATCCTACAAACTTATCTCTGACCTTCTCACAAATGCTTCATCTTCATAGTACCTTTTTACCCTGTGCCCGTTCACTAGAAAAACCTTTGTTGGATCGTCTTTATCATACAGCTCCATCATTCCTGATGGATATATCTTTGCCATGGTGAAGGGTGCAGACCACCTTGTTCGCAGCTTACCTGGAAAAAGATGAGTAGAGGATTTAAATAACAAAACTTTATCGCCTTCACTCACATCCTTTTTCTTCTGGTGGGCATCATGCCACACCTTGGTCCTCTGCTTGTAGATCCTTGCATTCTCATATGCATGTTTTCTCAGCTCTTCGAGTTCCTATAACTGTAGATATCTCTTTTCTCCTGCCTTCTCCAGGTCCATATTTGGGAACTTGACTGCCCAAAGAGCCTTGTGTTCAAGCTCTAAGGGTAGATGACAGGATTTCCCATAAATCAATTTGTAAGGGGTAGTACCAACAGGTGCCTTATATGCAGTTCTGTAGGCCCAAAGAGCGTCATCGAGCTTCATTGACCAGTCTTTCTGCGTGCGACTGACATTTTTTTCCAAAATCTACTTAATCTGTCTATTCGAAACCTCCACCTGCCCAGAAGTTTGAGGGTGATAGGGTGTAGCGACCATGTGCTTGACCCCATACTTCAGCAGAAGTGCTCCAAACTGCTTCTCCCCAAAATGCGATCCGCCATCGCTTATCACAGTATGAGGTACTCCAAATGTAGGGAAGATAGTTTTCTCAAACAACTTGATCACAGATTTGGAGTCGCAAGTTTGGGTGGCAACATCTTCCACCCATTTAGACACGTAGTCCACCGCGACTAAAATGTATTGATATCCTTTTGATGGGGGAAAAGGACCCATGTAGTCTATTCCCCAGATGTCAAAAATCTCAACTTCGACCCAGTTGTCCATAGGCATCTCGTTCCTTCTTCCAATGTTTCCTATCGATTGACATTCTTTACAAACTTTTACATAATTTGTAGCATCTTTGAACAACGAAGGCCAATAAAACCCTGATGGAAGCACCTTAGCAGTAGTCCTTTCACTCCCCATATGTCCTCCATATGGTGAGGCATGGCATTCTTTCATAATGTTTGGCACTTCTTCCTCAGGAATACACCTTCTATACAGGTTATCTGCGCATCTTCTAAAGAGAAGGGGATCATCCCAATAGTAATTCTTTACATCCGAAAAGAGTTTCTTCTTTCGATTGTATGTTATTTCCAGAGGTAACTCCCCACAAGCAAGGTAATTACAAATATCTGCAAACCATGGCAAACTCTCATCTTTGGCTTCTACCATTAGCAAGGCGTCATATGCATAGTTATCATTGATAGGTGGCTCCTTTTTGTCTTCGACTATTATCCTTGATAAGTGGTCGCCGACTACGTTTTTTGCACCTTTCTTATCAATGATCTCGTAAATCGAACTTCTGGAGTAGTAAAGCCCACCTTAATAGCACGAGCTTAGCGTCCTTTTTCTACATAAGATATCGTATCGCCCCATGGTCAGTGTAGTGTTAATGTGTCGCTTAGCACTTACAATCACTAAGATAATTATCCTAGAGTTTAATCATTTTTCAACTTTCTGTTTAAGGCTAGTATAGAAAGGGTCGGTCCCACATGACAACTTTTTAAGATTGTTTCTTTTATCCCAATTATTTTGAAGAACTATTTTATTATTTTTTGTATTTTCATATTTAGAATGAAAAGTAAAAGTCGGGTTGGGGGTTTGATTGATTACACTAAAATAAGAAATAAACACAAAGTAACAATGTAATAACAAGAATTTATTTTACCCCTGTCACAAGGAAAAGAAACAATTGTTAGCACAAGTAGACTATTGTGAATGGAAAAAGACTAGAAGTAAAGAAAAAAATCAACAACGTTGAAATCAAAGAGAGAGAATCGAGGCTCGTAGGGGTTTTCACCACCTTAGCCTATGCGATAACAACTAATTCTTAAGCGACGATTCGATGAGGGTTTGCAAATTTAAAATCTCACAAGAGATAAACTCCACATGTGCCCATTGGTCTTGGTGCTCATGCTTCCTAGTTTATCATCCTAAAAGATGAAAATCCACAATCATATCAAAATGTCTATGCAATCGATTTTATTATTCTAAATCTAGATTTCCATAGTCATTTCCATCCGGATTAACGTGGGATCCGAAGATCAACCGTTAATTAAAATCGATTACCATCTAGTCGTTTAATAAAAAGTCGTTAAAACCATGGCTAAGGGGTTATTCCCCTTGCCTCGATAGAAGTCTACTCACACATGCTTGTGGAAAACTTGGAGGTGGAGGGGAGAAGCGAAATGGCCATAGTCTAGTCTTACTAAAGGAAAATCCTTAGGCTAGAGACAATTAAATGGCCAATCTCTTCAACCCTTGCTCCAATCCACGGAAGAGAAAGAAGAAGAAAGGAAGAACAGCTAGATCTATTGCAAGAATGTAAATTACAAGAATTAAAGAACATTAAGAAGAAATTCTATTGCTTGAATAATAGGAGAACAAATGCCTAGAATTTCAGTACAAAAGATGATGCTTGGGAAGAGGAAGTGTCCTTCCTTTTATAGGAGAAGGAGGGGTAGTCTATCCAGAAAAAGAGGGGGGGGGGGAAAGAGGGAGCTATCCTTTTGAATTTTCAAGATTTGGTCAATAGGAATTTGATAGACTTTAATTGTCTTGACCATGTAACTCTCTTCAATGCAGATTCCCGCAGGAGTGATTTTGAACGTATTTCGCTCCCGTAAAAGTATAAAAGTGGTCCACATAATATGATATTATTTTAGGAAATTAAATTTCCTTTCCAATGAATACTTGTAGACTCAATTTGGACTTTGGATGCAAGAGTTATGGCACTTTTGGTGACAGATATACAATAATTACATGACTGCTGCAAATTGTGCAATTATACTCCAAAAATATTTATCACATTTCCTACAAAATCCAAGAAAATATAATTAAAATTCTTCTTGAAGAGAAAAATATAATATAATGTAATTAATTATAAAACTAAGAAAATAAACAACAAAACAATCATAAAAAGATATCTAAAAGATGCAAATAAAAGTGATGAAAACACATTTATCAAAATACCCCGGACTTGAATCTTTGTTTGTCCTCAAATAAAGTCCAATTTATACTCCCAATATGCCATCCTCACCTTAATAACATCACTACAATCCTCACCTCCATATTTTGTCCAAGTGACCCGATCTCCTAGAACCACATAGCATAAAATTCTATATTCCCTATCAAAACAATTGTCAAATCTAGCTTCTAAAATAAGAGTTTGTAGAAAAATAGGCATCTCTTACTTTCTCTTTGACACTCTCAATTTTTTATTACTGTTTTTTTTAAGTTATTGCACAAGAATAGAACGAATATGGGGGTGTGAAAACAAAGAAAAAGTGATGAAAATATATTGATCCCTCCTCTATTCGACTCGGGATATGAATTTATGGAGTTGTGGCTACATTGGTCATAATTTTTTTTCATGTGCACTTTTGGCATCTTTTGATGGTATGCCCCTTTGTGGGGTATTAGGTTTTCATTTTGGGAAGCATGCCACCCTAGACTTGATTTTTGTCTGGTGGTGATTCTTTGCTTCTCTTTTTTAGAAGAAAAATAGAGGGAAGGAAGAGATGTTCTTGTGCTTATAACTTTCAATTTTGTTTTCATATATTTTTGTCAGAGAGTGTCATTGCTCTAGTTAGAGCATTACTATAAATCACATCATACAAATTTTATAACAAGATAATGCATTGTTTAAATATAGGGAAAATTATGTTTGGTTCTAATCGATTCCTTATGACTTGCCAACTATTCCGAAGAGTGATGTTATTAAGGATCCTAGGTGACATGGTGGTTTCAGACATGGCAATTTGTAATAGTCTTTGCAAAAAGTTTACAAAATTCAATTTGGAGTAAAATGATATATGTCTAATTAATGGGCCGACTAGATAAAGGCCAAAACTTCTAGAAAAAGAAAAGTACATGCAATATAATAAAAGGTACATAAAAGAAATGTGGAAAAAAGGAAGATAATGGGGTGGATCACGTACCACCCACCCCACGCCAGACTTAGAGTTTTGCTCGTCCCGAACAACCCTTAGACCGAGATGGAGGGAAGAAGATCACTGCTGCGGAGGTGGAAGTTTCCCCTAGTAAGGGGAGTTGGGATCTGGGTAAGCCTACAGGCCCCCATACTCCTTATGTGATGGGCGGCTAGGAGCATGGTGATCCATTGAGTTCGGATCTCAAATTGGGGGGCAAGGATGTCGGGAGGCATGACCGGATGTTGCGCGTAGGCAGTTTTGGGAACAGAAAAATCTTTTAATTGTGTTTGCCTTTCGGCTTCCCTCCTATTGGCCTCTAGTGTTTCTTGTTCAGCCATATAGGCTGCGCATAAAGCGGCTTCTCTTTCCGCTTGTTCGGCTTGAATTCGCTCTCTTTGAGTTGTAAGGGCTTGTTCGATCCTAATGGCTACTTCTTCCTCGTTCATTTTTATTTGACTTTGATGGTTTAAACGATGAAAAGTCCTTTCTATTTCTGGATCAAACATTTGAAAATCGGCATTTGGACGTCGTATGCACAAATGAAGCAGTTAACCATGTGCAGAAAAAATGGACTGCCGGAATGGAAACTCGGCAGAAGGAGGAATAACACTTCCAGAATGTTACTCGGAAGGCATAAAAAAGGAAAAAAAATTCAAAAAAATTTTTGGGGTTCGAAGAAACAAATCCGTTGTCCCCGGCAATGGTGCCAAATTGTTAATGCGTCGCTTAACACTTACAATCACTAAGATAATTATCCTAGAGTTGAATCACTTTTCAACTTTCTGTTTAAGGCTAGTATAGAAAGGGTCGATCCCACAGGACAAATTTTTAAGATTGTTTCTTTTATCCCAATTATTTTGAAGAACTATTTTTTTATTTTTTTGTATTTTCAGATTTAGAATGGAAAGTAAAAGTCGGATTGGGGGTTTTATTGATTACATTAAAATAAGAAATAAACACAAAGTAACAGTGTAATAACAAGAATTTATTTTGCCCCCGTCACAAGGAAAAGAAACAATTGTTAGCACAAGTAGACTATTGTGAATGGAAAAAGACTAGAAGTAAAGAAAGCAAATCAACGGAGGTTGAAATCAAAGAGAGAGAATCGAGGCTCGTAGGGGTTTTCACCACCTTAGCTGAGGCGATAACAACTAATTCTTAAGCGGCGATTCGATGAAGGTTTGCAAATTTAAAAACTCACAAGAGATAAACTCCACATGATTCCATTGGTCTTCGTGCTCATGCTTCCTAGTTTATCATCCTAAAAGATGAAAATCCACGGTCATATCAAAGCGTCTATGCAATCGATTTTATTATTCTACATATGGATTTCCATGGTCATTTCCATCCAGATTAACGTGGGATCCGAAGATCAACCGTTAATTAAAATCAATTACCATATATTCATTTAAGAAAAAGTTGTTAAAACCATGGCTAAGGGGTTATTCCCCTTGCCTCGATAGAAGTCTACTCACACATACTTGTGGAAAACATGGAGGTGGAGGGGAGAAGCGAAATGGCCATAGTCTAGTCTTACTAAAGGAAAATCCTTAGGCTAGAGACAATTAAATGGCCAATCTCTTCAACCCTTACTCCAATCCACTGAAGAGAAAGAAGAAGAAAGGAAGAACAACTAGATCTATTGCAAGAATGTAAATTGCAAGAATTAAAGAATACTAAGAAGAAATTGTATTGCTTGAATAGTAGGAGAACAAATGCTCAGAATTCTGGTACAAAAGATGATACAAAAGATGATGCTTGGGAGGAGGAAGTGTCCTTCCTTTTATAGTAGAAGGAGGGGTAGTCTATCCGAAAAAAGAGAGAGAGAGCTATCCTTTTGAATTTTCAAGATTTGGTCAATAGGAATTTGATAGACTTTAATTGTCTTGACCATGTAACTCTCTTCAATGCAGATTCCCGCAGAAGAGATTTCGAATATATTTCTCTCCCATAAAAAGCACAAAATCGGTCCAAATAATAGGATATTCTTTTAGGAAATTAAATTTTCTTTCAAATGAATACTTGTACACTCAATTTGGACTTTGGATGCAAGAGTTATGATACTTTTGGTGATAGATATACAATAATTACAGGACTGCTGCAAATTGTGCAATTATACTCCAAGAATATTTATCCCATTTCCTACAAAATCCAAGAAAATATAATTAAAATTCTTCTTGAAGATAAAAATATAATATAATGTAATTAATTATAAAACTAAGAAAATAAACAACAAAACAATCATAAAAAGATATTTAAAATATGAAAATAAAAGTGATGAAAACACATTTATCATGTAGACCTTTATCTTTGTTCCAATTAGATAAGATCTGAACTTGTCGAAGGCGAAAACAATCACAAGAATTTCCTTCTCTGTTGTCATGTAATTTACCTGAGCTTTGTCCAGAGTACGACTGGCATAGCAAACGACATGGTGCCTTTTGTCCTTCTTCTATCCCAAGACTGCTCCTACGACATAGTCTCTGGTATCGCACATTAGTTCGAAAGGTAGCTCCCAATCCAGAGCTTGAAGGATAGGTGGGGAAACAAGTGCATCTTTCAAGTCCTGAAAAGCATTTAGACAATCGTTAGTGAAATCGAATTCAGCATTCTTAATCAGAAGATTTGACAAAGGTTTTGAGATCTTCGAGAAGTCTTTTATGAATCTTCGATAATAACCAGCGTGTCCAAGAAAACTTCGCACTCTAGTTACAGACTTAGGCGGAGGTAGTCTAGATATAGCTTCAACCTTTCTCACATCTACCTCGATGCCTCTCCTCAAGACTTTATGGCCTAGAACTATGCCCTCTTGTACAATGAAGTGACACTTCTCCCAATTGAGGACCAAATTCTTCTCTTTACAGCGTTGCAGGACCAAAGATAGGTTTTTCAGACAAGCATCAAAGTCTTTCCCATAGACAGAAAAATCATTCATGAAAACTTCCACGATGTCTTCTAGAAAATCCAAGAACATCGAAATCATGCAACGCTAAAATGTTGCTGGAGCATTGCACAATCCAAATGGCATCCTTCGGAAGGCATAAGTACCATAGAGACAAGTAAAAGTGTTTTTTTCCTGGTCGTCAGGTAAGATAGGGACTTGATAAAACCCAAAAAAACCATCCAAAAAGAAGAAACAATCATGATGTGCTAATCTCTCCAGAACTTGGTCAATGAAGGGAAGCGGATAATGATCTTTCTTCGTGGCTTGATTCAGCTTCCGATAATCGATGCACATTCTCCATCCGGTGACAATTCGGACCGCTACATCATCGCCTTTGTCACCTTTCACAACCATCATGCCTCCTTTCTTTGGCACCACATGGATGGGACTCACCCAATTGCTGTCGCTGATTAGGTAGATAATTCATGCATCCCTCAGCTTGATCACTTCTTTCTTCACAACCACTTTTAGCATCTGGTTCAACTTTCTCTGGGTTGGGCCAGGGGTTTAGCTGATTCTTCCAAGTTTATGCGGTGCATGCATAGCGCAGGGCTAAGTCCCTTGATATCTTCTACCGAATATCCTATAGCCTGCTTATGGAGCCTTAAATCCTCGAGAAGCCTTTCCAATTGTTCCTTCGTCGAACAGGCATTAACTATGACTGGATTTCTCCCTTCTTGATCTAGAAATTCATACTTTAAACCTTCAGGCAGCTGTTTCAGCTCTGGCTTAGTCTTAGGTGCCTTTCCTTCTTCTGGTGTATCTTCTAGAGAAGCAAACTTAACTGTCTCTATTGCCTCCTCCTCGTCGCTTAGATCTTCATCAAATTGATTTAGATAGCCGAGGATCTCGACAACCTCGGGATCTTCAGAGTCAGAGTATTGATTGCTCAACGCTCTCACAACAGGGTCTACCATCACGATATCTTCTTCCACTTCTTCACAAAACTAGTTGTAGCTATCCACGAAGTAAGCAGATTCTAGCAGGGACGGTCCTTTCATAGCGTCTTTTACCTTGAAATCTAAGTGATCTTTTCCGACCCTCAGAGTGATGATTCCTTCAGTAACATCAATCAACGCTCTTCATGTAGCCAAGAAGGGGCGCCCAAAGATGATAGGACAGTTAGGGTCCTCCACAGTGTTAATGACCACAATGTCACAAGGAATGAAGAATCTTCCTACACGGATCGGAACATCCTCAACAACTCCCACTGGTCTTTTGAAAGTATGGTCTGCCAATTCGATCCTCATGTTGGTCTTGACCATATCAATCAAACTCAAACGTTACGTGAGGCTTAAGGGCATAAGACTGATGCTAGCCCATAAATCAGCAAGACCTTTCCGCTCGATGTTATCTCTAACAACAAAAGGAATAGTGAAGGCTCTTGGATCCTTCTTCTTGGTAGGTAAATCTGCCTTCACAAAGGAAGAAGACATACTGGCAAGGTGCACTGTCTCAATCCTTCCTCCTCTCTTCTTCTTAGTAATCAAATCCTTGAAAAACTTGGCGTAAGTCCGCATTTCCTCTAAAGCATCCAGAAATGGTACTTCGAGGTGAAGCTTTTTCACTGACTCCATAAACCTTTCGTATCATCTTTTAAGATGTGCCTTTATGAGTTTGTAAGGGAAAGGCAATCTTGGAGAGTAAGGACTTATTTTACCAAATAGGTCCTCCACAGGTTCTGATTCTGGCTCCCTGACATGAGCTCTTTGGTTCTCTTCCTCTGTTGGATTCTCTGTCGCAATCCTTGGTTCAGGTTCCTCGGGTCTGGCCACATCAGGGCGTTCTATTGTCTTCCCTGATCTAAGTACCGCCATTTTAGCAGATTCAGTGTTGGAGGGTATCTTACCCAAAGGATTCTTTATTAACTCAACCATTTGAGCCAGCTGCTGGTCTATCTGGCACTGGTGTGTTTGCATATCCGCCATTTGAACCTGCATCGTATTTAGAACCCCTGAGTTGGACATCGCGCTTTGTGCCAGCTGGTTGTTGATAGTATCTTGTCTTTTGACAAAGTCGAACAGTTGGCCCACCAAGTCCGGTTGATTTGAGTTCTTGTCCTGACTCTGCTCCTTAGCTTGACCCTGGCCTTGGCTAGGGTTAGCTGCTTGGCGATTTTGGTACTTCCCTTGCCCTTGAAAGTTTGCCTTGTTTGATTGGAAATTGGTAGTTCTAGTGAACTGACCTTGTCCGCCTCTTTTCTCGAAACCTTGTGATTGCTTGGGTGGATTATTCAACTGATGCGAGTTTTCCGCCGCATCCTTGTTGCCATAGTTAAAACCAGGGTGGTCCGGTCTTTTGAAGTTGACAAAAGAGACGTTCTTAGTTTCCTCTGCTTCAGATTCGGTTTCACTTGACTCGTCGGGTCGGGTGTAAATGAAGTTATCAATATCATGTCCTCCTTCTCCGCAGGTAACACATTTCATCACTTTCTCAATCTATTTCTTCCCTTTCCCTCCTGATTCTTTTAACTACCTGACTTCAGTGGCTATCTTTTGGATTTGAGTGGTGATAGCTTCAAGAGCTTTGGATTCGACCGACTGCCCTTCATTAGCGGCCTTCTTAGCATATCCTCTATCAGACCTGTCGTAGTCGGTATCGGCTTATAGTTCAGCCATGTTTTCGATTATCTTTTTGGATCTACTGGGCTTCTTCCCCAGATCGTCGCTTCCTGCGGCTGCATTTGGCGACACCCTTTCTTCAAGGGTCAGACCATTGTAGAAGGTGGTTATCAGGAAACCCTTATTGTAGTTGTGATGAGGGCAGTCTCTCTGATACTCCTGATACCTTTCCCAGGATTCATGAAGATTCTCATTTGGCTTCTGCATGAATGATGTGATCCTTTGCATGTCCTGACAGTTTTCTCCATAGGGTAAAACTTGTTCACGAAAGCGTCTGCAAGTGCGTTCCATCCGTTCAGAGCTTGATGCGGTAGCCCGAGTTATCGGCCTTTTTCACGCGTCTGAAAATGAACGTGGGACAAAGGAGGGAATCAAGCTTTAAATTTATAACCCGAAACCTTCTAGGCCCCCGCAACTTTATTACGGGGTCAAAGTAGATATACGGGGTCGAACACAGGGATGTGATGACGTTTAGGACGCCACATATCTCGTTCTTTAGTCAGATAAGCCGAGACGATAGTCGATAAAAGTAATTGCTAGAATTAGTCTAGCGGGTTGTCACGATATATAACAAAACAAGGGAAAGAAAACAAAACAAAACAGAGCTCGTGAGTCTACTAATCAGAAAAAGAGAGTTCCTGGCTATGTAACCACAAACGGGGCAGTCTATGCACTCGTTCTCGGGCATAGACAACCCTCGAACACCCAAGCAAGCATCTAGTACGCATAGTGGCATCTATCCTATGGGGTCATCCCACTCTCTCTTGCGATGTGTGACTAAAACCATCAACAATATGTCAATGACCCTCTCTCGAGGAATGACATATCAACACCTTGGAATACACTAAGTTCCCTCTCGGGTCTTAGGATATTCTGGGGTGTTAGTAACAGAATACCTCGGATCGTCCTCCTCTCGGGTTCAGATCCAAACTATCATCTCTTAGCTATTCCTACAACAGATCTCTTGATACAGGTAGAAACAGCAGTTCAAGCGAGTAAGAGATCAGCCAAACTAGCAATCGTAACTTGGAAAGAGAAAATAGAACATGCAACATACTATATCTGATATGAATCTACTTGCTTAAGGCAAAAGTACACAAACATTCCCAGATCGGGCTACATAGCCAAGAAGGAGCTAACTACCCATAGACAAGCATAGCAGGCACCGAACAAAGATGGATAAACATTGTTTGTACAAGAAACAAAGGAATGTAGTAGAATGAAAGAGAAGAGGGAAGAGATATAGCCCGTAGAGGAGAGGTGGCTCTCACTCCTCGACCTCTGTGCAGGTCGGATCTCGGCCCTTGGGTCTTCTCTTTGTCCCTCTGGACTCCTCGACTCACTCTCTCTCTAGACCGTATCGGTCGGCGGCCGTATCGGTCGGCAGCCGTATCAGTCGGCAGACTTTTGGGGAACTCGGCACACTAGCTCCTTGGTCTAGGCACTAGCTCTTGCCGGGTGCTCCCTCCGGCTCTTTTTTCTCTGTAGGTTGGCAGCTGCTATTTATAGGCAGCGAGTTGATGAGAGTTGTAGCTTTTATTAATCCATGTGTCCTTCATCCGTGGCTTCGATCTTGAGGCATCAGGTGGGCCAATATGACTGTCGTTCGAAGACCGTGTCAGGAAGGGGGAGTGTCAGGCAACTGTATCGGCCAGCCATATCGGGCAACCGTATCGGGCAGTCATATCGGCCAGGCCCTATCAAGCAGTCGTATCGACCAGGCCCTATCAGGCAGCCGTATCGGCCAGCTGCTAGAATTCTTGTCTTTTCAGGTTCGGTACTTGAGAGTCTCAAAATTGGCTAGTTTTGGTGCCTACAAGTCTAAAACAGGCTAATTAGCTACATTATTGGCTATTTTCACTACATTATCTAATGGAGAGACAGAAAACATAAAACATGAACAAAAGAGTGCATATTAAGACTAAAGTGGCACAAAACTATAGATAAAATGCATAGAAAATATGCGCTAATTTGGGTGTTATCAACTACCCCAAGCTTAAAACTTACTTGTCCTCAAGCAAGACTGGGCTCAAAGAACAAAAAGATAACATCCAAATTAAGCTTGGCAATAAATGCTAAGGTTAAGAAAAATAGTTTAAAACATCAATACTCTTGATCCATGTCATTTCAGAACAAACCCCCACCAAACAAGCACAATCCTGCCAAAGCAAGATCAAAGAGTGTCCAGGCAAGATTAAGAAAATTAACTATAGCCTGCTGATACTCATGAGGGTTTGAATCATAATTATTTAAACATGAAAGAGCTATCACATAGGTGATCACGCAGGTGATGAGCAATGAGCCATCACCATGAATCCATGCAAACCAATCAGGAATACCACACCTCTCACTTATTCATGTCCTAAGAAACAAAGCAAAAAGACTCTAATGACTTCTGAGGATCCCGATCTGCGTCAGGTTGGTCCATGTAGCTAGCAACAGTCCCTACAGTCCGAACCAGTTGGTCCAAAGTAGTGAGATGAACTCCTCGTACTATGCTGGAACCAACCCTGCTACTGAGATGATCTCATAGGTCTCCTAGGGGTTCCTAGTGACTCTCTAATGAGCATTTGGAGTGGTACTACCAGGCACGACATATCCGCATTTGTGAGCGCAGTCATACACCGGCTGGGCACCATCCTCAACTCTCCTAAAAGAGAAAAATTGCTCATTTATTGTTCACACTCAGGCTTTTATCATATGCATTCTATTTTTAGGCTTGGGTGAGAACTATATAGATATTTTTGGGATTTTGTGGGCGGCCAAGCCTCTTTTGCACATTTTTATATTTTTCAGACTCAATCTAATGTGAGAAGGAGTGAAGTCCATCTAGGAAAACATTTCATATTGATCATAGCTCAAAGCCCATCATAATCCACTTGATACCTGTGTGAAAAGATAGAAATTATGATTCAAGAATCCTTAGAATAGAGGCAAACTTGTGAATCCACAGCTAGGTTCTTTGATCGTGTTTTAGCTCATTCCAACGGTCCTCTACCATGGATTTTCCATTCACGACACAGATCAAGGGAATTCAGCTTTAAGCTATGAAAAAGGGACATAACCTTAGATTTATTACCAAACTCAAGGAAAGAGTCAAAGAGCAAGTCAAGCAAAAGGTCAAGCAATTTTTAAGATGAAAACTGTGCAACTAGGCATGAATTCAGGCATTTATCTATTAGATTCACACCATATAGCCATATTTGCGAAGCTACAAGCTTATGCTATATGCAAGAAATAAACATGCATGCAAGAAGGGTGAAGAGAAAGAAGGGCGAAGCCTACCAAGAAGGGTGAAGAGAAAGAAGGGCGAAGCCTACCACCCCAAGCTTAAAACTTTGGTCGTCCTCAAGCAAGACTTAAACTTGGAATAGAGAGGCAAGAATGCATGATTTTAATGGCAGTTATTGAAGTTCTAAATATGATGCATGGATGCAAGCAAATAAAACAATTAGAGGAAAGAAGCTAACTAACAAGAATAGGAACATTAAAATTTATTGTCATAAAAGGGCGGGAGGTGGGTAATAGAAAAGGGGGTGGCTGCCCCACGATACCGACATTGGGATCCCAAATCCTAAGTTTTGGGACCAGTGTCACCTGTGTTTTGCCGACGGGTTCTGCCACATAGTAGGAGTAGAATAGGCGGATGTGTTGGCCCTTCTGAGTCTGAAGAAGAAAAGTAAAATATGGCGACTCGATGAAGTCATCTTTGTGCTGGAATTGATTTGAGCTGCACTGGGATGAATTCTTTGGCAAATCATCCTCAAGGTACCTTTCATTATATGAATCTAAAAATGAAGGTCCTGGGATATCGACACATGATGAAATAGATGAGAGAGGTTGGACGTCATCTTGAGAACTCATATCTTCTCTCTCCATCTCTGCACTTGAGGTTGGATGCTCAGATAAATCTTCATGTACTGTCTGAGTCATCCAATCATCTTCTGAGCAAAAAGTACCCCCTGAAGAATCTGTTTGTAGTTCTACCACCCCAAGCTTATCACCTGGCGTGGAGTCAGGGGTGTCTTCATGCTCAACAGCCATGTTGTAGTGAATTGTCCATCCTGCCCCCTTGACGTCCGCCAAGCCTTGTGAAGGTATGGTGGAGAATGACGGCTCGTGCTGCTCCAACTCGTCTTCATTACTATACTCACTGCTCCATGTCGAGCAGCTGTCGTCATTGTCGTCGTCGAACAAATTGTTCCAAACCATGCTTGGCATACTGCTCAAAGTGAAATGACAAGTCTCAATATGAGAGATGTCACTCTGGTCTGGTTCAATATCTAACTCTGGTTCCTCAAACCAACCTTTTGGTTGTGAGGTCGATTGGCTTTTTGAGTCTTCATCATCGTCATCATAGACCCATTAATGTCTATGACTCATTTCTTCCATTGGTTCATCAGTTGGGTCATCTGGATAGAATGAAGACCTTCCCCAAGTGGGTTGGTCTTCACAGAAAAATTCTGGTGAATCCAGTTGATGGTCTGAATAGGATGATGGTGCATACTCCACTTCAGACCCAATGGAATGGTCTTGATGACTAACGTCTTTATCATCTTTTGATGACAGTTGTAACCGAATTGTAACCAAATTGATGAGCTCTTGGAGCCTCCTGCCTTATTCAACATCTTTATCATGAAGTTGTACTTGAGCAGGAATGCTTTCGAGACCCGTCGATTCTTCCATGCACATATAAGGGGAACCCGCTGTATCAAACTGATGCTTTAGGATGAATCCTTGTTCAACAGTTTGAAGTATACTAGTACTGCGGTCTGTAGCCTCGGTGGCTACTTTGAGATGATGATCCTGCTCTTCTAGCAGTTGTTGCATTGGATCGACATCTTCTTGGAGATGAGGCGCTAAGGAGGTGAGTGCTTAAATACTTTCCCTAGCCAACTCCACTGCCTTAATCAGTTCTTGATCCCATGATAGAGTGGGGGTCAATGGTTGACTGGCAGTCTCCTTTGTTGGAATTTCAACATATGACGACGGTGGATGTGAGTATAACTTGACTAGTTGTAGAGCATTACCTTCAATTATTTTCCAGCAGTCGGAACTGCGGAAAAACTCAGGAGGACAGGTGGACAAGATGACTTGTCTTGCGGAAGCAAGGTCCATGGCTGAAAAAAAAGGTATGAGAAAAAGAAAAGTGATTTAGTATATATGAACAAGTATGTGTAAAGCAAGAGGAAAACTATGAATGTATATACAGACTTATAGTGACAGAACAAAAATCTACTAGGCGTGTAAATGTGGAAAACGACGTCCCCGGCAACGGCGCCAAAAGTTGATCGGCCTTTTTCACGCGTCCGAAAATGAACGCGGGACAAAGGAGGGAATCAAGCTTTAAATTTATAACCCAAAACCTTCTAGTCCCCCACAACTTTATTACGGGGTCGAAGTAGATATACGGGGTCGAACACAGGGACGTGGTGACGTTTAGGACGCCACAAATCTCGTTCTTTAGTCAGATAAGCCGAGACGATAGTCGATAAAAGTAATTGCTAGAATTAGTCTAGCGGGTTGTCACGATATAAAACAAAACAAGGAAAAGAAAACAAAACAAAATAGAGCTCGGGAGTCTACTAATTAGAGAAAGAGAGTTCCTGGCTATGTAACCACAAACGGGGCAGTCTATGCACTCGTTCTTGGGCATAGACAACCCTCGAACACCCAAGCAAGCATCTAGTACGCACAGTGGCATCTGTCCTGTGGGGTCGTACCACTCGCTCTCGCGATGCGTGACTAAAACCATCAACAATATGTCAATGACCCTCTCTCGAAGAATGACATATCAACACCTCAGATTACACTAAGTTCCCTCTCGGGTCTTAGGATATTCCAGGGTGTTAGGAACAGAATACCTCAGATCGTCCTCCTCTTAGGTTCAGATCCAAACTATCGTCTCTTAGCTATTCCTACAATGGATCTCTCGATACAGGTAGAAATAGCAGTTCAAGCGAGTAAGAGATCAGCCAAACTAGCAATCATAACTTGGAAAGAGAAAATAGAACATGCAACATACTAGATCTGATATGAATCTACTTGCTTAAGGAAAAAGTACATAAACATTCCCAGATCGGGCTACATAGCCAAGAAGGATCTAACTAGCCATAGACAAGCATAGCAGGCACCGAACAAAGATGGATAAACATCGTTTGTACAAGAAACAAATGAATGCAGTAGAATGAAAGAGAAGAGGGAAGAGATATAGCCCGTAGAGGAGAGGTGGCTCTCACTCCTCGGCCTCTGTGCAGGTCGGATGTCTGCCCTTGGGTCTTCTTTTCGTCCCTCTGGACTCCTCGGCTCACTCTCTCTCTAGACCGTATCGGTCGACGGCCGTATCGATCGGCGGCCTATCGGTCGGCAGCCGTATCGGTCGACAGACTTTTGGGGAAATCGGCACACTAGCTCCTTGGTCTAGGCACTAGCTCTTGTCGGGTCCTCCCTCCGGCTCTCTTTGCTCTGTAGGTTGGCAGCTGCTATTTATAGACAACGAGTTGATGAGAGTTGTAGCTTTTATTGGTCGATGTGTCCTTCATCTGTGGCTTCGATCTTGAGGCATCATGTGGGCCAATATGACTGTCGCTCGAAGACCGTGTCGGGAAGGGGGAGTGTCAGGCAGCTGTATCGACTAGCCATATCGGGCAGGCCATATCGGGCAACCGTATCGGCCAGGCCCTATCGGGCAGTCGTATCGGCCAGGCCCTATCGGGAAGCCCTATCGGCCAGCTGCCGGAATTCTTGTCTTTTCAGGTTCGATACTTGAGAGTCCCAAAATTGGCTAGTTTCGATGCCTGTAAGTCTAAAACATGCTAATTAGCTACATTATTGGCTATTTTCACTACATTATCTAATGGAGAGACAGAAAACATAAAACATGAACAAAAGAGTGCATATTAAGACTAAAGTGGCACAAAACTATAGATAAAATGCATAGAAAATATGCGCTAATTTGGGTGTTATCACCGAGGTACCAGGATAGGGCCTTGTCCTATAAAGAGAAGATGAAGCCCTTGTAGTAAATGACTTCTTGTGGAACTCCCCGCATTTTGATGGTGTCAAAGATATTCTTAAGAGCATCAAGATGATGGTAAGGGTTATCATTCTTTGAATTCCCTCAAAAGCTCTTGTTATGGATCATAGATATGACAGATGGTTTCAGTTCAAAGTTTGTTGCATTGAATCTTGGGATGACAACAGGACATCTTGAGTTATTGGCCTTCGTGGCAGCCAACTCCTTGAGGGTCTTTTCTTCTTCGTTAGAATCTTCACTGTCGTTGTCCCCATGGTTCCTCTCTTGATTATTTTGATTTCTTCTGTGTCTATGGCGATGACGATGTCTCTCGTGATGATGATCATCATCGAATTGTTCTGACTGAGGTTCTTCGTTATTATAACGGTCATTGTTCCCTCACGGAGGTGAGTGGTGTCCAACTCTAGCGTATTGCTCCTCCTCGGAAAGAGGTGGTTCCACGTGAGGTGGCATGACGAACAATACTCAACCGAGCAGAGTGTTTCTTCCCTGAGTACCTGAACAGAATGTATAATCAAGTTAGAAAACTTGTGTTAATGAAACTAACTATTCTGTACGCATTTCAGGTTAGAAGACTAAAACAAATAGTACTATCAAGCTTATTACTAAGCTTGAGGAACAGGAGTGTAGTCAGTGGATTCAGGTTCGTTAACAGTACCGTTTCACATTGTCCCCGACAACTGTGCCAAAAAGTTGACCGACCTAAATCGCGCGTCCAAAAGGAGCGGATTTGAAGTAGTCAGACTTTTCAATAACCCGACTCTTAGGCCCCCGCAATGATGATGGGGTCTGAAGTAGTGATTGGGGTCGAACCACAGGGACAAGTGTGGTCGTGCTAAGAATGTGGAATCAACACTCTACACTCCGGTAAAAGAAAGGTAAGAACAAAGTTCCCAAGGGAACGGCAGGCGAAGATTGGTAAAATAAAAGAAAACTATCTCCAACTGGAGTTACAAGGAAAATTAAGGTTTTTGGCATTTATCAGTTTTTAGGGGTTTTGCGCAGTAGAACCGGAGGAGATAACACAATTGCCTCGGTAAGGAACAAAGGAGGAAAACTTCGGCATAACAAGAAGCAACAAGAAACATCCAGTACCCCTTCTCCCAAAGAGGGTACCTCCAACTAAGCACCAACACCATCTCTCAAGGGTGATGGACTTGAGTTGAAGTGGAAAGATAATTAAAGCAACCCCGACCTTGGGTACTCTTGTGCTCCCTGATCGGACCAAACACTAGAGTCACAACACCTCTCTCGAGGGAGTTGCAACGGGAAACACAATTCGATACCTAGTCGAAACATGATCTAAGCATACAAGCTAGAGTTCGGATGCTAAGCAAAGTAATCATCCAACAAAAGGGGACCAAACATAGAGCAACATGCATTAAAACTCCTCTTTTTTCCACTAGCATAAGCGTTGTATAAAAAGGTTTAGTTACATTGCGTAAATAAAGAAAGTAAATGACTAAAAAGAGGGAAGATAAGTATTGCCTCCTTGATGTAGGAGGGCGACATTATGCAACATATCCCTAAGGTGCCTCTAACTCGATACCCGATGGGAGCTCTACCCGATACGCCTGTGTCGGGCGGCATCCCCTGTCGGGCGATAGGCCGTAACAGGCAGATGTATCGATCAAAGCACTCTGCCTGATACAGTCGTATCGGTATGTCACCCTCTCGGGTGACACACCGTGATGGGTTGTCCGTATAGGGTTCAGTATGGTGTCGGTTTAGAGAGGTCTTAGGTTCTCAGGTTCCTCATATCATGCGTAGAGGGTGAGCCATCTCAGGTGAGCGCCCATCTAGGAACCTGGCACATCGGGTGGCCTTTTTGGTCGATATCGGCTGTTGTGGCTACCAGGACGAATTTTAAGTGAACCACTCCCGCCCCTCTCAGGTTGGGGAAGTGCTCATCTAGTATCTTCCGGCACACCTCTGGGACGCAACACACTAGCTCCAGGTGCTTTCCAAAGTTAGCTTTCGCGAGATTCTGACCTGTCCCATCGGAGTCCTGTAGCTGCTATTTATAGGCAGTGGTTGGAAGAAGATGCGGATCTCCGGGTTCCACGTGCTATTCATCGACTCCCTATATGTGGCTTCGGGGATGGATGACACCTAGGTATCGCCCGACACACCTTTGCTATCACGTTTTGGGTTGCAGTGGTATCAGGCGGCTACGAAGGACAGGCGTTTTTCTAGTGAGTGGCTCGTGTCGTGCAATATGTCCATGTCGGGATGACTGGTCAAGGTGTGATAACGACTCTCTGTCGGGTAGTAGCATGTCGCTCGTCAGATTCCACGCTACGTGATAAACCAGTGTCGGGTTGCGCCATGTCGGGCAGCGACCGCGAAGGGTAGTGGACGTGTCGTGTAGCTGGAAAAAGGCTGATTCTTTGTAAGTGGGTCGGGCTGGGCCAAATTGCTGATTTTGAGTGGAAAAGCGAGGAAAACTCTGTAAAAGGTGATAAAAACGAGTTAAGAGCATAGTGTGACTCATTTATTCAATAACATGACAAAATGTAGAGGAAAACAGTTTAAAAGGGCAGTTTTGACAACTAAATATGGGCCATAAATACCACAAAATTGGGTGTTATCAACTCCCCCAAACTTAGCATTTTGATTGTCCTTAATCAATTTTAAAACTTTGTTTTGCGATACTACTTCTTAACCCGGTATAGTTTTCAGAAAAGGGGTTTGAGCGAGTATCGAGATATCTTAAAGAGAATACTGCCCGGTCACGAACAACATACTTCATTTTTCCTGCCTTGTTTAAGCAAAATTTTCTCTTCAGCTTCGGCGAGACTTGGGTGCATGATTTCGAAGTTAGCTTTCACACCAAACAGCTTTTGGGAATAGAAAGTTGTGTTTTTGGGTAGGTCTTAGGCTTTTTGGGTTTTTCTTGTTTCCCATCAGTCCATCCAGGTACGGTTCTGTTAACGGGCAAGTGGTCCCTACAATCCAAGCCAGTTGGCTTTAGAGCAGTGATTTCACATCCTATGTACCACTGCCCCAGATCTACCATGCCTAAAGATGGGTACTTTTGGAAAGACAAGTGTATATATATATATATATATATATATATATATATTTTTTATTTTTTTTATTTTTTCTTTGGCACAACTCTCATGCTTTTATTCACTCTCATAAGGCTTTTCTCTCTTTTTGGGATTTTGTTGGGTAAGGGAGAACAAAAGAAATTTTCACTGGTTGGGCAGCTTTTTCCTTCGCATACACATCTCTTAGCTGTTGCAAGATTATTTTTCGAAATTTTTGGCATGGAAAGTCAAAGTCTTTTTTCATTTGAGACTGCATTTTCAGAAAGATATAACAAAACCTACACCTCCTTAGACATAGAGAAAACAAGCTGGCGAGAAGTCGTATCAGGTTTTTACTATAAAGTGTCTTTGTACATATGTATAGAGATGAAATAAGCAAAATTTTTGTATCAGGCATGTATATGTATATGTACACATGTTATGTTATAGGAGAAAGAATAAAAGGTGAAGTTCAGAGGGCTTTTAGTACCTCCCTCACTGATACATAGATCCCCCCCCAAACTTACTCCACACTCTATCCCAGAGTTGTGAAGTAGATAAGGTAGGGTAATGTTAATTTAGTGTGGGTTAGTAGATGAGTGCGGCTTTTCCAGATAGAAGCTCCCACACATATTCTCTGTGTTTGATGTGATAGTCGATGTGGTGGAGCTGGTCAGGCATCTCTTGGTTTGAAATCCATTCCAGCACGAAGATGCCGCAGTCGTTGGATAGTGGAATTTGTTGTGGACTACGGTGGCAGAACTGAAGCTCATGCCATTTGCTAGATGCTGTCTCTAGGAATGGTTGGATCAACATCGCCACCTCCTCATAGTATTTTTGTACTAAGCGCTTGAGTGGTGTCAATGTTGTCGATGTACACTATATCGGATGATCTTTGTTGCTGTCTGAGCTGTTGTAGAAGATTCCTGCTCATTGGCGAGTGTACATCATCAGGAGCGTCCAATGGTTGTAGTGCAAGATAGGTAGGAAGATGGTGCATGGAACCCTGCACTGTAACTCCGCCAAAAAGGATTGTTTCGCTCCTGACTCATCGGCTAGGCATATGTCATTGAACATCATTGGATGGGCTATGTATGCGGGTTCAAACTTTCCTTGTAGTATCTGGATGTAGGCGGCTGCCGCTGATATTTCCAGGCATCCTCTTTCTTTCACCACGTCCCTTAAGTCATCAACTGGGACTATGACACTTCCTGCCTCGTAGATGATGTTTGTAGGTGTTGAATCAGCTAACTTCTGAAGGATGTCGTTGACCTGTTCCGGTGTTAAAGTTGAGCATGCAGAACGATCGAAGTTGCTGATCAACTATTTTAAAGTATTAGGAGAAGCGGTGCCTTCTTTAGAGAATAATTCTTGCATAATCTCCATCCGCTTCCCTGCTCCGTAGACGTCTATACTCATCTCAGCTTCTCTCTTTGTAGGGCTCCTGGGAGTAGAGGATACATTTTCCTGATCACTATCAAGTAGCTTTTCTGGTATGCCCGCGTCTCAGAAATAACGCCTGTCCTTGATCAGAAACAATGCATAGATGCTTATGAGCTGGTAGAAGTTTTGGTTCAGGAGTTGTCTTAAGAATATGAAAATATGTATCATCTCCATGGCTCGCAGGACTATAAAGGTGTTGTTTCCACTTCCCTCTTCTTCTTGGACTGGGAAGTCCCTTAGTGTGAAGAAATTCCAGATGCCGATGTGGCGTTGGATTCCATTCTTTATAACGCGGTGGAGACATAGTGGGAGCAGCCTCAGATGTTTGTCTTTGGGGTGTAAAAAAGTGTTGCCTGTACGCGAGACCTCTTTGTTGCAGCAGCTAAGCAGTTGGATGTCGTGATTATGGAGGTCAGCAACACACAAGAACCAACTCTTTCGATGTTTGTAGGGGGGCAACACCAGGTTTGGGTTGTTCTCATCAATATGCTCCAACATACTGGCCACCTATGTAGATTCATACAACCCCGTCATTAGACTTCTTTCCAAGGCCGGGGTGGCGTTGTAGATCATCTGTCGGCCTATCCTAGCGCTTGTGTTCTCTATCACGGTGCCTTGTAGGACCCTGAACAACCTTTTTCCGATGACGGCTGGGGAGCGGAATATGTTTCTTAGCGCTCCCCGTTGTACCGAGAAGTATCCGTCACCCCAAATGACTTCTTCTTCGTCAGCCTGCAACCTCAGGACCTTGTTCAGTAGCTTCTGGTCCCTGATCGTCAGGTATCCGATGGCCCTTCTATCGAAGTCTGCCATCTCAAAAGAAGATATCTTTGACGGCACAGAAAATGCATCTTCCGTCGAGCTTCTTCCTCTGGGGGTGTCTTTTATTGGCAACATCGATGTCCCCCCCTTCTCCCTCTGATTCATCAGAAAAATCCTCTCCGATGTTGACTGATTCGTCATTGTCTTCGGCTTCATCTAGGGAGGTGGAGGGAGCAAAGTCTTCTATGCCTCAGGAGCTCTCCTCTCCTACTGGAGACCCGTCGGCATACTTTTCTAGAAGATAGATCATTTACTTGACTAAGGAACATAGTATTTTCATATTTTAGCATTTGAATCTCTTTGAGATACATCTCTCTCTTATCTATGAGCATCAATAAGCAACTTAAATAAACATTTTCAATTTTAAGCAATTCAAGTTCTTTTAGGCAATTTTGATTCTCTTCCTTAAGATTTTCAATGTTCTTACGGTAGATACCATTCTCAACTTCAACCCCATTATAGTGAAGTTCAAGGTCAAGGTATTTCCCTTGGAAATTATTAATACTCTCAAGGTTGGTTTTCTCATTCAATTCTAAAATTTTAAGCTTAGCATAAAGATAATCAATAATTTTTCCTAACCATTTTCTTTTAGATTTACATTTAGCAAAAGAAGAATGGGTAGTAACAAGCATGTCAATAATAGCTTATTTAGGCAATTCATGCAAACTTACCTCACTTACCTCACCAATGTCTTCACTTGTAGAGGCCATGAGAGAAAGGTGGCACTCTCCATCTTCTTCGGAGCTAGAGGTGCTTGAAGATGAAGCTTCCCAAGCCACATGAGATGCATTCTTGTATTTCTTATCCTTCTTGTCCTTCCTCTTCTTCTTACTCTCCTTCTTGTAATCCTCTTCTTTCCTTGAGATACTCTTGTGGTGAGACTTTCTTGACTTTGGGCATTCACTCTTGTAGTGCCCCTTTTGACTACACTTGTAGCATCTCAGAGTAGAGGAGGAGGAGGCTTGCTTTCCCTTGAAGTGATTGCCCTTGATGTAGTTGGCTTCATGATCACTAGGGCCTTCATCTTCACTATAGGAGGAGGGAGAAGTCCGACAAGCAATTTGTTGTTGAAGGCTAACAACCTCCAATTGTGCTTTGAAAACACTATCTTTGATCTTCTTGGATTCCTTCTCTTCTTGCTTAGCTTCCTCTTCTTGCTTTTCAAGTCTAGGCTCATGGCCTTGAAGATTGCCAATGAGTTCTTCAGCTGGGATGTCACCAAGGCTCCTCACTTCTTCAATGGAGGTGACCTTTGACTCCCATCTCTTTGGAAGAGTTCTCAAGATCTTTGAGTTGATGACGCCTCTATCCAAAGTGTTTCCCAATGTAGCTAGCCTGTTGATGATGACATTGAGTCTTGAATACATCTCTGTAATGCCTTTTTTCTTTCCCATCTTGAAGTTCTCTAGGAGATTGTCCAACATGTAGATCTTTGTCTCCTTGACTTGCTTTGTGCCTTCATATGTGATGCACAACTTGTCCTAAATCTCATAGGCGGTCTCCCATGATGAGATCCAGTTGAAATCCGTGGAAGTGAGGGTTGTGTAGAGGATGCAAATGGCCTTTGCATTGAGTTGAACCTCCTTCAAAGTAGCTTCACTCCATGTTGCAACAACTTCGGTTGGCTCTTTGTAAGGTGTGACCATCACCTTCCACATATGAAAGTTCATCCCTTGAATGTAGAACTGCATCTGTCTCTTTTAATAGAAGAAGTTGGTGCCGTCAAAGACCGGAGGGCACATGGAGAAGCCTCCCTCTAGGTTGAGTGAACCAAGTAGGTTGTCACCCATCTTCTCGTCTCATGCGAGATTGTTGGAGAAGATCCTTGGCTCTGATACCACTTGTTGGATCTAAGGGCTCTAGAGGGGGGGTGAATATAGTTGTAAAATTTATCACAAAATAGATTAGACCTTCAAATTATATTAATTAGGAGAAAAATATTATTGGAAATTTGAGGTCCTATCTAACAAGCATAGCAAGGATGAGAGAGATTGATAGCAAGAACTTGACAAAGGGATGCAGAGTGGTTCCACACTTCAAACTAGAAGTGAGACAGTCCACTACCTAGAGAGGTCAACCTCTAGGACTTTGCAAGTGATTTTTTCTACTATATCACCATAGAGATTTACAAAAATAGACCACCAAAGGACTTACCCATCCAACCACAAGGAAATATCCACCTTAACAAGGAACTTACCCACTTAGCTTGAGTCTTCATCCTTCACCAAGGTCTTACCCACTCAAGCTCAAGTCTTCTTCCTTGAAGGACTTTACTTATCCTCTTAGATCTTCAGCCTTTGCCTTCTCCTTCACTTGGAGAAGATCACCACCTCTTCAAAACCCTTGAAGAGGACCAGCTACATCTTCTTCTTCGTCACTCGATGGAGCTTGCTTCAGCTTTTCTTCATGAGAGAAGGGGGCAGGGAAGTAGTAGAAGATTTGAGAGCTTTACATGCACAAAGGTGGATCTCTCTTACAATAATTCTAATTCACTCAAAAATCATGAAATGATATGTAAACTAGAGAGCGAAAGGGGCTCAAGTAGTAGTAGCACACTCAACTATAGCAAGGACCTTGAATGTAGTGAATGAGAAAACTTGGAATGAACTCCAAGGGGTTCTATTTATAGTTGGGGGTGCTCCCTTGAGTTGGGAAACACTTAGGGTCAAAATATAGCCATTTTTGCTCAAGGAAATGGATCTATTTTCATCCAAACAAGTCATCAATGGTGAGAATCACTTTTTCTGCATTTTCCATACAGTACATTTGGTTGAGTTTCAATAAATGTAATTGACCGATCAACTAAAAGACAAACCCAATTTTCAAACTATCATTCGAGTTTGTCCTGGGAAACTTAACCGATTAGCCAAAATCGCATTTGGTCAGTAAGCCGTTCGGTCAAGTTCTGTGAATGCACAACTCGACCGATGCATATCATCAGAAAATCAATCCATGGGATCGGTCGAGATTGAAAATTGACCGATCAACAGTCTGTGATCAATTTTCTAATTTGACTAAAAAGTGATTAAAACTTGGTACTAAGTGTCCCACATATTTTTCTCATCTTATTTACAAGTCATATCATCAATACAAGTGATTACAAAAATTTTCTAAGGTTGTTTGAAGGGATTTCCTTATTAGCACACTTACATTGCTTTTGACTTGAACTTTGACAAGCTAGGGCTTGTGTAAATTGATCCTTTTCAAGTACCTAAAACATGAGATTAATCTTGAATACACATATTAAATACAAATGAATGGAATTGTTGAATCATTATCAAAATATGGATAATGTATAGCCTCTAGGTCAACACTTAGCATACATGAACAAGTAACAAGATAAAGGAACCAACAATATCTCAACAGTCAACAATATTATTAAGCAACATCCTTTTATTACAAGCTTTCAGTTACATATTCAAGAGTACAATATTACAAGACTATTCATGTATAGTAGGGATCCTACAACAAGTACACCTGACATAGCTCACCAAGACCATCACTTCTGGCCATCTCTAAACCTATAAAATATGTGAAATAAGGTGGGTCAAGCACACGAGGTGCCGAGTACAAGGCTAAAAGATACATATACGTAAGTTTTGCATAATTTGAAAAGATTTGCAGAAGTAAACGAGCAAGAGAAAAAATCTAAGTATTTAGCAAAATGAGAGTCCATGTTTTATATCATTTCACTCCAATTATACCATAATTTCATGCATTCATCAATATCATGTATTTGTAAGGCCTTTTATGGACATCTTCTCACTGGAAGAGTCTATGAGGGTGCTCAAGATTAGCTAACCCTTTTATCAATGATCTGCCCTATCTTGATTACTCAAGTAGGATGCCCATCCTCATGTCCTTACCCCAGAACTTCAGGTAGGTGCAAGGGGTTTGTATAATGGAGTTTCTATATTGTGTTTGCAAGTTATAAAACATGGTACAAGATAAACATTGAGTACAATAATAGAGTACTACATGGCAATATTTGAGCAAGTAAACAAGCTATAGTCATATAATTATTAAAGCTTGTACTTGATTTTAGAGATTTCACAACCTAACAAGTCCTTGACCATCTAGCCATAAGCAACACCTGCTTAAGAGCAAAATTACATACATGTATTAGATCCTCATCATTAACCCTAATTAGCTCCATTTTAGGGTTTGGCCAAGTTAGGTTTCAAGATTGCTTCTTGGTATATTAGATGGTCTTTTATTGATTTGTAGGTCATCATGAAGGTGTTGATCAAGATTCAAGTCATTCCAAGGTTTCATTCACTTTCTAGGATAATTACAAGATTCACATCAACTATGTACAATTTAAGGTTTACAAGACTCATAATAGAGCAACCATGATCATAATTCATCGAGAAAAGATTTGGGGAAAGACATGAGTTTAGATCAGCAAGATAGAGTATAAAAAATCACATTCAAAGTAGGGTGGATGTTCTCAAGGTTTAGGCATAAGGATCCAACATTGGTCCCACATACATTCACTCATCAACATAGTTCACATATGCGATCAAGGTTCAAGTTAAGACTTGGGTAGGACATATACACCCAATTTGTCATCATGGGAGGATTATTCCCTGATGTGAGGGGGAGGAAAAGATAAAAACATCCACAATAAGCATTGAGGAACAAGAACTACCATTCAAGTCATAAAGATCACATTTGGAAAATTTGAGGCGCAAACACTACTGTGGTGCACAAGGGCTGATCGTAGGAGTTAAGATCATTAAACAAAACAAGGTTACTATTTTCACGAGTAAGGAGGCATTTGGTGTACAATTAAAGTCAACCACATCCCTTGTATCAAGGTATAACCAAACATTCAAATAATCGAGATGCATTGATGTATTTAAGGCCATATAGAGAAATCATAGATAAAAGGGATTTAGGGAAGGCCCCTCATAATGGATGCACATTGGTCCCTAATTTCAGAGTTGATTAGGCATTTGTGTCATTAAGAAGCAAGATCCACATTAATAGGGCAAAGATATCATTATAGTCCAAGTACAAGTGATTATGTGAAAAAGAGTCACTCAAGGGCAACATGAGTATTTAGTACCCTCTATCACTCAAAAATGTCAAAGAGACACTCATTTTATAATTAAGAGGGTGAAAGTTCATCAAAAGATACAAGATTAATCACAAAAGTGGATTAAATGTACTCAACATGACTAAAGAGAGCATTTTCAAGAAATCAGGGGAATAAACATGGGATTTAGAGTCTGGGGCCTAGTCTAGAGTGTAGGTCTCGTCGAGCTGATCGATTTAGTATATAATTTTACATATATTGGACATAGGATGAGGGAGTTATGCATTTTATAAGTTGTTGCATCGAAAACTATAAAGAAAGGAGGATAGGGAATTACATTTCATTTATCTGAGCATCTTGGCCATCAATACTTGATCACATGGCCCATGTTGCGCCCTTGGTTATGCGACACCCTTGGCTGCTATCCACCATCTGGTGCATCTGTGTGAGGGTCAGGACCGCTAGCCACCGTCACTGCGCGTCTCCTTGAGGATTGTGGTCGCTCGCCACCGCCACGCTCTCCCTCCAGCATGCGCGGGCCCATGGAAATGTGGCTCCTTGCCAATGGCCGATCAGCATCCTAGCAGACCATTTGGGTGCCGACCAATTCTTGCGAATGAGCTGTTGGACCGCTCTGCAACGTCGTCGTGACCAGCTTCTTCACAACAGCTCAAGGTTACCAGAGACGACCTATGGAAGGGCAAAGAAGCCAGTGCGGGGCTAGAAAATAGGCCACCCAAGCCTGTGGTGTGTTGTTGAGGCCAAGGGCGGTCTCAGTTGAGACCTTCAAGCACTACGTAGCGAATGCCCAAAATGATCGCATGGTAGCGCCACCTAGGGAGAGGGCTAGGCAAAGAGGGAAAAAAGAGCATTCCAGAGTGAGAAAGAGAAGGGGAAGAGGGTAAAGTGAGACAAAGTGAATGATGGATGAAATTCCACCCAAGGAATCACAAATAGGGTGAAAAAAGGGGGGTCATCTGGTGGTTAGGTGGTGCCAACGCCATTGGCACTGGTGCACAGTACAGATGAACAAGATGACCCATGAGGCGTTGGATTGTCAAGGGGTCAATCCGTGGACGAGATCGGACAGTAACAATTCATCCAGACAAACATAAGATAACGAATTGCTGATGTCTTGAGGTGAGTGGGCGCCCTCCTAAAGTGGGCCATGCACGCCCACATTGGGCCCAATGAGGTTCAATTGTGAAGTAAATCAATTAAATCAAGTATAATTTGAGTCAACTTCAAAAGATCATAACTTGGGCTACAATCTTTTGATTGAGGCAATTTTTGGATCATTGGAAGATAATTGAAAGTTCTACAACATGATATAGATTAGGGATCAATTTGATCACATTTAAGAGGTTCAAAATATCGTATAAGATGGTGACATGTTAAGGAATGACATTTAGTTCAAAAGTACAAATTGATGTCACATTTGGTAAAATTGAATATTGATGTGACTAAATCAGAGTGCCACAACCATCAAGCTGTGAAATTGACATTGAATTGAGTAAGCGGTCAATTTATGACAGAGAAAGGATTCAAGATAGGAGAGAGAAAAGTTAGGTTGTCACAAAATCCCTTTTAAGGAGGGGTGAATGTAATATCATCAATTTTGTGAAATTGAATTTATTAAATACAAGGCATGAATCGATAAATATTTTCCCCTGTGGTATTATTGGTAGAATAATAATGTTAATCACTTATGTGATATGAGTGCTCATAACACAAGGGATTTACATGAATCAATGATAATGAGTTTATGAAATGTTGGATAACTAATAAATGAGAAAATTGTCTCATACCCATCTTTTGTATGACTAGTTGAATTTTGAGGACACAGTTCCTATAAAAGAGAAAGGATGTTATAACCTAGTTTTTCCCGTGTTTTAACATATTTGTTTTCAAATAATATAATGTGAAGGACACATAAGAAATATGGTTCCCTATGTGTCTGGTTTGTAAATTATGATGTGAAATTGTAAATACTCCATATGGAATAGATTTCATGTAGTTTATCACTTTTAGTAATTCATTAATAAATATTGGATAAAAAAGAGAGGAAAATCTAATAATAAAGAGATTTCTAAATGTGATGGACAATTGGTATATTAAATATGGAATTGTGTGAAATACTCTAAAAATGAGAAAGTTTTGTACATAAATAAAGAATGGTGACTTTGTTAATTATTGGACAATTGAAATGTAAGATAATATATAAGTTTTCAAAAGAAAATAAAGTATATGATGTGTTAGATAATTAAAAGAGTAATTATCTAGCCATTATTGGAAACACAATGGTTACGACATCAAATAGGAATATTTGATCTAATTTTTGGTGAACTTGAGAATAATAAGGAAAGACAGAGAATTCTAGAAAGTGGGAGGAAAAGGAGGTTCCACTAGAAATCAATTAAAGAGAAAAATTAAGAATCATCTAGAATTCATGAACAATTATCCAATAAGGTGTTATGTATAAATGTTCTTTACCTTATGGCTTTTTGTGTGTCAATCAAGTAAAGTTGGCAATTAAGTTATGGAAATGTGAATTCCTATATTGGGAATCTATTAAACGATGACAAACATGCGCAATTGTGAGAGAGAAAGAGAATAATAAAAGTGAAATATTCTTTCCTAGTTGGTTTTGTATGGGAAAAAATATCCATGCATTGAATATACATTTGGAAAGATATTAGCGAGTTTTGTGAAAGAAAGCTAAAGAGATATAAAAAGAATATGTCAAAGAGGGATCTAAATCCTAAGTTGTAAAGAGTTTCCTAATGGTTTAAGGTGTACCATAAAGTTATGTACATTTCTTTATGGCTTTTATTTTTCCAAAACCCAAGTTTCTTAAAGAAGTGGTGGTGTCTTGACCTTTGAATTATAGAATAAAAACTAAGAGTTTTATATAGGAAGAAGGAATGTATTTAATTATTTCTTAAAAGAGATGCATTGACAAGTATGGAAATCATATCCATCGATCCACGACCCTAGTCTTACATAAACAATGGTATGACCAGGGATCAACCGCCCCAATTCCCTACTTCTTCTCTATATCTAGCAGTTCATGGTTTGTGATTAGAACCAAGGACGAACTGCGGATGGTACAACGCCATCCTGGTCACAGGCTGCCCAAAGCGGACTACGGAAGGAAAGGGAAGGTTTCGGCCTCCAAAATTGTCTACGCCCGAAGCCTGAGCCCAGGCCTGAAGCCAAGACCTTTTTGAGTGCCGACTGGTCGAAATCATGGAGCCCTATGGATGCGTCATCCTTCTCCTCTTCGCTAACAGACCAACCACATCGTCCTCCCGAAACGACTCTTCACGAGACCCTCCTTCACTGGATACTCGATGCTTGGAGATTAATGATGGCGCTGGCATGACCAGCCATCTTTGCGGAACCAACAGGGTGTAGAGCTGGTGAAAAGACGGAACAGCAACCTGGCTTCTCACCGCCAGGGTGATGGCTTCAGACGCCAGGCTGTGTTTGACCACTGATGAGCCGACAGGAGGATGGGGTAGCCGTCGTGCGGCGGAACCTATTTTCCCGATGAAACAGGGGTGCAGAAACCCCTTTTCCGCAGTGGGTGAATCTCAAGGGAAGGTCGGATCTGGATTTCCTCCATAATAGACCCAAGACCAGATCGGCGAACCCATTAAGAAAAAATGGTAATCAGAGTAATAAGTTCTCGCTAACGTGGAAGATTTTTATTGGTCTACACATCCATAACTTAAAATAAATGTAGAAAATATCCATAGCTCAGAAAATAGCAAAATTGTATATCAAAATAATCGGCAAGATGAGAGGAATGAAAATAAAATATGATGGAGATATAATTCTAATCCTAATTATAAAATTAGCGCAAACATGTGTTAAAGTGGTGATTAAGGTATAAAAATCCTAGATTTCTACATTGACATAATTGAATGTATGAAATGCTCTTAATTCATGTCGTAGTCTCATATTGTTGAATCTAATGATAATCTAATACAATCATGATAATAAAGTTGAATGACAATATTTCTAAGTGAATAATCGCATACATGGTGATAATTATAATTGCTAATCTGAATAACCATGCATATGAAGGATTAGGGTTAAAGATCCTAACTTGCTACGTTGTAAATGAAACTAATCGGATCTAAGTGATCATCATGAAGGGATATGTTGGATATACTAATAGGATTTCGAAGCATGACTTGAATGATAACTCGATAATAAAGAAAACCTAAACCCTATAATAGGACTCAAGTAGGGTTTGATGTGATTAATGCGATGATGACACTTTAGAATTTACATACATGCATATTTAATAATTGCTTGGATCTGTTGATTTGATTTATTGAATGTGCTTGAAGTATAATTGTATAATCTACATGGCTCATCATGAAGGTACCTAGTTACGCCTAAGAATAACCACATTAGTTTGTTGGCATTTACTAAGTGTTTCTCGAAGATAAAAAATTAAATTGTTGGATGTTTATTTAGTTATGTTAAGTTATAATGCCACTATGATTATCAAATAAAAGAAAGATTATGTGAAGAAAAGTTTGTTTATATTTGTAAGTATTTGTTGGAATATATGTTGTTATTTACTTGCACATTTTGGATGGACCCAAGGTACCATTATGGCAACATAGTGATCTTGTATTTGTTTCATGTTGTTTTAGGTATAAACTGATATACATGATAAAGGACATGAAGATAAAAATGGAAATTACATTAAGGCAGTAAATATTTAAAAGGAGGATTATCTAATTATTTCTTCTCAAATTTACAGTTCCAAGGATAGAAATGTCATGTAAGCATCTTGTAAACAAAGTTACTAATTAATGAAATTGTTTTTCCATTATTTGTTATTTGACTAATCTGGATCTTGGGTATAATTTGTAGGTAATGACTCTCATCTTTTTTCCTTCTTTATGTGGGGGTTGTTGAAGAAAGAAAAAATGGAAGAATAGATGTGGAATGTACCTAGCGTTCCTGTTACACCTTGCAAAATCAATCATTTACTCTATAGTGTCAAAATATGAACAAGATATATGGGGACAAGGATTTAAAGTGGTGGATTGCAGAGTTCCTCATTTTCCTGATGTGAATGCAACATCTTGACAATGTAAGCACCCCTTAAGTTCATTATAGTTGTCATCTTTGCAATCTTCAACTTCGAAGTCCAATGCCTCCATAGAATGCATATGGAATAAGACATGAAATCATATTCAGTTGAATCTTTGATATGTTTGGGCTACAGTGATAGAATTATAGCTTTCCATAATTTATGTTTTCAAGTTTTGATGGAAGGTCCTTGCCATAATTCTTAACTAGATTGACCAGTGACTTTGCACATTTCAATGTTTTCTTCAACCTCACCATGTGCCTTGGTACTATTTTTATACTTGTGGAGGTTGAAGAGTAGGCTAGAACGATTGTATAGAATGGTAGTTCTAGATTTCATATTGATTGCAAGCAATTTCCTATTACTATCATGGAAAAAGGGCATGAAAACGAACTTCAGTTGGGCTTTTTCAGTTTCTCTATTAGGAAGATTTCCTCTTTGGAATTTTTTTAGTGAGGAAATAGCCTTGAAGTTCATAAGCATCAATGTAAATGTTAGAAGTTTGTCCCCAAAGAGGGATTGATGTGGCCTTGTTATGCATATAGTCATGTATCCTCTCTTTTTTTCATGACATCATAGAGGTCTTATTTGAGAACAAATATGTGATCTCCTTGATAGTGAAAGGTATCATCATCCTCATTTTGATTCAGACTCTCCATAATCAAAGCAATATTTTCTTGGCTAGCCCATATGACACCCATGTGTCTAAGTTTTCACATGTTTACATGCCATTCCCTACTAGGATGGGTTCAGGCTCCTTGTATGGAACCTTTTGTTTATGAGATCTTCACGGTGACTAATGTTTCTCTTGATCTGACTCATTTTCCCACACTTGGTCAAATTAGTGTTGAGCCTATGATTGCACTTCCTCTACCTATGGCTTGGGTGTTTTAGAGTGCTACTATTTTTATAGTTGATTATATTTTTTTTTTATTGGAAAATCTATGTCATGTACTATGCCATTAATCTTAGATCTTCCATCTATAGGCATTTCTAAAGGCAAGGAATAATGTCATATAGTTTCCTAAAGGCTATCATGGTTTACTTCCATGATGTATTCCCCCACTGAAGACATGAAACTTTCTTTGGTCTTGGCATCAATTGATATGTTTCTATTGAGTGTTCCATAAACCTTAGGATGACAAAGGAACTATCACAAGCCATTGAATCAATTAAGTGTTGGGGGGTAATCGTTTGAACTTTATAGTTCATCTAATTGGTTATATATTAAGGGACCATGTACTTAGTTACCCTTTCTTGTGTAATAAATATGAAGTGTATACTCCTAGATCTAAGATCTTTTAATATGAAGCCTCCCTTTTAAGCTCTCTATTAATGTAGTTATGTATCAAACTATATAATTTCATAATATCTACCATAGAGTGGATCCTTTGATCGTTGATTTTGTAAGGGAGTAACATAAAGCCTAGTCTCCCTTTTTATGACTACTTCTATTAGATCTTATATAGAGAACACTTTCAGTCAATTCTCAAATTGATAGTTTGTGTGGTATGACATGCCATTAAAAATATGACAATCTTTGTCATGTGAAAAAATTCCTCTAGTATGGTGGCAAGAATGACTCTAAAAAATATTTTACTGACATGCACGCATCCTGAAAGCTCCTTAAAGATACTCCTGTGTCAGTTGACGTCTTCCATTTATGTACAAAAAGTCATCACCTAATTTGCTTTCATCAATGATTTATGTGTGGAATGGATATTTAGTTGCATTCCTAACATGGATGGCATTTCAATTCCCTTGTTTTAGAAGGGATATGTGGGATTCTAGGGATACTTGTATTATATGTTGGCTCTATATCATGGAATATGCTGTTATCATGTCTTATAGAAGTTCCAATGAAGAAGCTTGTCTATTACACCCATATCCCATGATTACCACTAATCATGAGATTGGGGCATAAGTTTGAGGATTATACATAATACACAGATCACTCCCAACTTTTTCTTTGATTTCAAACTCTTTGTTTTATCACATTCAATCACATAATCAAACTTTACAAGGGAATTAAACCTTGATTACTCTAATATTATCTCAACATTAAAAATACATATCTAAACATTCATTCTATTTCTCACACTTCCATATAAATATGACATGATAATAAGATACATACTCCTTTATTAAGGGATCACAGTTACATAATATCATTTACAGCCCTCCCACTACTCTACAACGACCTAGAGTGACAAGGACCAAAACTTAACTGATTTGATACTTGTCTCTTGTGGAAGATCTACTCTAGCATTGACATTCCTCAGATCCACATGGTTTCCCTATAAATCTGTGAGTAGAGGGGTGATCCTACTCACTCAGTGAATGGGTACTTCAAAGAAACAAAAAACACTTATATAATTACAAATATATCTTTGAGAAATTGATATTAAGTATAATAGAAGCAAGCTATAAAGTGACTAATCATTCAAAAAAATACATATACATGTTACTCTAGATGACTACAAAGAGTAAATCAATCTCCTAACATTCTTGATCAATCACAAAGAAAACTAGTAATTCAAAAACAAACAAATAGCAAGTTACTTTATAAAAATTCCAAGGAATAACTCAATAGATGCACACACTTGATTTATCTCACATTCATTTTATTATGCCCTGAACCCACATGAAGTGTACCACAACATGTCAAAGAATCACATCAAGCTACGATCTCACTATACAAGGCTTTGAAGCATGCCTAGGTTCTTAAGCCTATAGTCTCATCTGCCCTGTCTGCAGCGAGAAGTCACCACGTCTGGCTCTTGGCGACTAATGGGAGCGGTTCGATATCTCAGACTCCACCTCTCAACCTGGATACTCAGGCGGTGTGTTAAATCCCTCAGGTTTATTGTGCATTAGTGGACCTACTGGCCATTGATCACTACAACATGTAACATGGGTACCACTAGCATCCCCAATTGGTGTTGGGTACCAAAAAAATGTAAGGAGTCTGCCCTACTGGTCAAGACCCTCTGCCCTACTGGGGCACTCCATCTTACCTCAATCTGGACTACCTCCAGTCGGGAAACTATTTCCTCCCCACAGTGCAGGGCTCATCTTGTGAGGATTCTACAGTGTTCAGGGCATCTAAATGCCTAATTCACTCTTTTAAATTCATGATTCAATCATTACATCAACATTTTGTAGTTTTAACCTCATAAACAATCCTTTTCATAAATTATCAACAATCTGTATTGTAAACTGAGCAATTGTACAACCCCACTTATCTCGCTAAAGAATTCAAAATTGAAAACACTTGTTTCACTAAATGCCCTATCCTTAAAGTTTCATTCACCTCATTCACATATCACACAACTCACGTAAGAACTTTATGCATCATAATGTTTCATTGATAAATGACTGCTTTCAACAATTCACATATAATCATCATATACATCAAGCCCTAGAATTGATTTGAATTAGGGTTTCCACCCTGTTCACAAATATATCATGCATCAAGAATAGCATTGAATGTTTAAATTCTATGATGTCAATGAGAATCACTTCAAATGGATTTCACAATGTCTATTCACAAAATTCCAACTTTCCACTCATTTAGGTTTTGACCTTCTTTAATGGGATATCAAGCAAGAAATAATAACATTACATGAAATCCAAGATAGTATCTAACATATATGTACCACACATTCAGATAAACAACCATTCATAGACAAAGAGATTCAAATAGGCAAAGTTCTCTATTGAATTATACATCAATTTCAAGCATAAATGAAAACCCTAGATTTGAGTATATTCTTATAACTTATGCAATAACTTTAGGAATTCTAGTTTAGATTATTTGTATCCATTTATAATATGATTTCATCATCATAAATTCATCAAACTAGGAAATAATGAAATTTTTAAATCATGTTTCATAAGCTTAAACTGAATGATAGATTTATGTTTTGTAGTCTGATACAAAGGAAATGAAGATTATTGATGATTTAACACAATTTCATGCAATCTAATATTTAAAGGAAGTACCCAATCACCCTAAGGTGTGAAAACACCTTCAAAACGCAACCCACATCTGAAATTCTTGAACTCATATCAAAATCCTAGCAAAAAACTATTTTCTTTTTCCTTTCAACTCGGAAACCCTAGGAATGGAAATTTATGAAGAAAGAGTGAGAAAAGGGGAAGATTTTATATCATTTCAAATCAAATCATAGGAGAGGTGGAATGCTGACATGTGAGAGAAGATTCACAATGAAAGTCTATGGAAAGAAGCTAAACTTACTTGATTTCATCATATCTCAGATAGTAAAACCCTAGGTCAACATCTCCACCACTTTCTCCTCTCAAAATCATATATATCCTCTCTATCTCTCTAAAATTTTGTTTCTAGGGATTGGATCACAAAATATGATATCTCCTTGGGTGATAGGTTGATCATAAAGAACAATTGAGCTGCTTGGGTAATTTGTAAATTGACCCCTCACTACACTTTGTCTTATTTTCGCTAATTTTTTTGTCATAAAAATGGTACTGTAAATTATTTACTTCAATGATAAAACCCTCTCCAAAACCTATGAAAAATTAACATGGTGTGTAACATGCAATTTCAGAGCTCTTGTAAAAAATTTAGACCATTCAAAGCTACTAATAAATAAATAAAAATCAAATAGTGAACTGTTATAGTGCAGTCTGCATAATAGTTGGTTGAAGAGAAAATGCCCCAGAACGGATGTACAAGGTAACCCAGTCGAGTCAAGATGGACCCAGCACGGATGTTCTGCCTACCACAGCTGTGGTGCCTAGGTTTCATCAGATTTGAGTACAAAAGTTGTCCAACACTTTCAATTTTTCCAAAACGGTTGTGTGGCCAAAAATGCCCATGCCACCAACAACCCTACATGACCATTCTACACACCAGAGTCATTCTAACCAAGACTCTGGTTCCCAATTTTAGTGTCCTTTTATCACCTCTCCCGCTTCACCCCAACATAGGTGTGTTTTGGAAAAAACCCTTATTTCATCCGACTAAGGTTTATACTTCTCAAACCCTAGTTATTCAAAATGAAGGCACACTTAGAGTTCTCATTATATTTAACATATCATAATTCAACTACCATCCTGAATCATGTTTAAGCAATGAACCATATAACTAAGCATGTAATCATCCAAGTAAACCCAAGTGTACCAGTTAAGCTCAGATGCAGTCATAACATTGACAACTCTTCCTCATAAGTGTCTAAATTTGATCTTGCTTGTGAAGACCCAATTTTCTCTAATTGCATAATTTACTATAGTTTTGCTTATTTAAATAGGTATGGTGAAGGATCATATACATATTTATCATAAATATTCCTTGGAGGAAGTGGAAGAACTTAATATTCAAGGAGAGGTTTTAGCTATTCCATTACTATCATTCTGGTTTCTTCTCTCTTCTCTTATTGTTGGTATATCAAATATATGTCAATAGTGTTGTCTTACACTTCTCTGTCTACATCAACCTCTACAAGTTGAGTTTCAATGGGATGCCACTAAGCATCTATGTTTTTTTTACTCTTTCGACTTTGATGCTCATCATGTGTGAATTGTGAATTCGTTGTAGGGACATGATTCTAGTTGCTTCATTTTCATGTGATGTGCATGATATGATGGTGGTTGTTCATCTACATGCTCTAACAAGTACACCATGGTGGTGTATTCTTACTTATCAACACCAAATTCCTACCTTTCTATCTACATTTTTGGTGGTACTTGTTACGACCCCACCTCCCGATAACCCCCAATTAAGGGAGACCGAGAGGTTGAAGCCGCACCCATAACTTCTGGATCAAAGGTTCAACAATTAACCAAGAATAATTATCAAATTTTAACCTACTATACTGAAAAGCTGTAAGAAAATAATTTTTTGCATACCTTTTTGAAAACTTGGATCTCTAAACTTCTATCCACTTAAGGATTCTACTCTAACTAATCCTCCTTGTATTTTACTTCATGTATTTCACAATATGACAATTTACTATTTGTCCTTTTGGCTTGTACCTAAAACACCGACAAACAAAACGTCGGTCAGCCGAAGCTGGTATGTGGGGGAAACAATGATTATGTAAATGCGTTAACAATGTAATCATTTAATTAATCATTTAACAACCAAGATTACATTTTAGGTATAACTCCGCGATCCAAGAGTACCCTATCCTCTATGTTGTCCCCATTAAACCCCTCATGATCCACCTATAGGTGAACCAATTTCTAGGGTTGAGTCACATGGCACTACTAGTAAGTAGCCCACTCCTTAACTCATGGCATGCTAATGAGTCTCATGGCACTACACGTAGGTAGCCCAGTTTATAACTCTCGGTAACCTAGACCTTGCTCTAGGATTACCCCTTATTTTCTTAGCCTTTTCAAAGAAATAGAGGTGAACCCATATCTAGTCAGTTATATACGCACATTTATAGTGATAATCATAGTCACTTTATAGTTGCATGAAATAAATAAACATCCAACCGTTATTTTCAAGCAACCGATTAAAACTTCGGGAATCACCGTGAAACTAGAGCGATTATTCATAAGCGTAACCACATACTTGATTTGATGAGTCATGCAGATTATTCAACATATACTTCATGTATATACAATCAAGCCAATCAACAGATCCAAGCAAGTAATTCAATCATCACATAATTCCTGAAAAGAATATGTACTCTATTTATTACACACTTTATCAAGAATCTACTTTATTGACTTGGATTCTCTTTCTAGGGTTTCTAATCCGCATTAAGGTTTCATTAATATTCATTAGGGTTTCTTAGATCAATTTCTCAAACTTTATCCCTTTTAGGTTAACAAGCCCTAAAATACTCTTTTCCATTTATATGAACCATAATTGCTCAACTATCCATTTTAATAGTCTTTTATACCCAAATTGACTTAGGATCATCACATCCCTATTTATTCATGGATTTGGACACTTAACCCAATTAAAAGACATATCCTCCTAAATTAGGTTTTTAAAGCTCACTAATGCATAATCATGCACGAAACCCTAAATTAAGCCAATTATATAAAAAGATCATCTTTTTGGATCCTATTTTCACTTTTATTAACAACATGTTAATCTCAGGTTGAATTATCCAAAACAACGTCATTAAGTCCATCTATCATCAAATCTAAGGGTTTTTCCTTAATCAAAATCATTAAAGATGATATATTTATGTACTTTTCACATTTCCAGCATATTTATGCATATAAACTCTAAATTAGACTAATCATGTGCAAAGTTCTTCCCTTTTGAACATAATGTACCTTTTTACATGTAACAGGTTAACATCAACTCTAATGTTCCATTAAACCCTATCAAACACTTTATTCATTTCAAAATAGGGTTCCTTAAGAATTAAATCATTAAAGATGATTACTTCCATTACATTTCGGATTGTAATTAGAATCAGGCTTCAAACATAATTTCTTTTTGTTCCTCTCATTTTGAGGATCAATTTTCATATAGGACTTGTTTTAATCTGAGTTACCAATCATTAGATATGATTTTTGCAAGTAAATTACCTTCCGGCCAATCAGAGATTGCCACGTCACCAGGTTCCCTTGCATGCGGATTGCTTTGGAAATATAACGAAAAGTCAAAATTACCCCCGACGTAAGTGAGCAGCACTTCAGCTAGTGGAGGGAAAACTTGTCCAACGGCCCTTGCTTCATCTTCAAGCTCCTGCTGCCGTCGAGCACAGCCCTAGGCGTGACTTGGGTGGCTCGTTCTCTCCTTCTTGGACCACGAAAGCCGCTGCCTGACCTTGCCCTAACCCCGCAGCCTTCAGCCGCACCTGGGGCGTCGCCCAGTGCGTGGCCGAGGTGGCTAGGTCAAGAGCAACCAACCCGTGACTAGTAGCCGGTGAAGCAGCCAGTGAAGCAGCCGTTTGGCTGCTACTGTGCTTCGGTTGAGGTGTGGCCACGATGGCAACGCAACTCAATGACATCGTGGAGCATCCAGAGATCGTTTCAACCCACTATGGCCGCCTCATGAATGCACGATCACGTTGCCCATCTTAGCTAGGGTTTATGGACAAGAACATGGAAGAAGAAGAGGAGATGGTGTATGGGATCTTCTGAACTCAGCCCAAGGCCTTACCCCTGATATAGGGGAGAGTAGGAACGCCCTGGGATGCTTGTCCTCGAAGCCATCTGTTCCTCTTCCAAAAGGAATTCAATTCCTTCATTAGGAAGCAAATTCCTCTCTCTTTCCTAATTTCCTTCGATAATCCTTCTTCTTTAATTATTAGGATTTCAAAAATTATATCTTTTATCTTCTTTGTACTTGCTTTTTGATTTATTGGCATGAAATTATATTCTCTTTTATTAGAAAATACTTCCTTTCTATCCTTATCACAAAATCCATTAATAATGTATCACATTATCCTCTTATTTTGCAATTTTAGTATTTTCTCTTTCCTTCCTCTTTATTGGGACTCCTTGGATCCCAAGAAACTCTATTATTTCGAAATCCTTTTTATTGGATATTCATTATCCTTCTAGATGCATCCATATGCATTATTTCTTTATTATCATGTTTATTTCTTATTAAAATAACTCTTTTTGAGAATTTCTCTTTATTTCTCTTTTATTTTCCTCATTAGTATTCCTTTTAATATTAGCAACCTCATGGATACGAAATTTCACCAAGAAATCCCATTTATGCCTCTTTCCACTCATTTTCCACATTTTATCATTATTTTCAAGTTCTTTCTTAATAAAGGAATACTGAATTAATCTTTTCTTTTCTTATTGCACTCTTTATGCAACTTTGGACTCCTTGGAACCCAAGGAACCCAAGAGGCACGAAATCCCTCTTTGGATTTGCCTTCTAGAGGTTTCCATCTTTTTCTTTTCTCAAATATTCAATTACTCATTTACTAATTGAATTTTCTTATTATTTGGGCCCAATAGCCAATAAAGCCCACAATACAAACATCAAGGCTATTGTAAACGAAATCCATGTATTCAAAACAATTTGTTGTTTATTCAAATATCCTCATTATGAGAAATTACATTTCTCACCAAATGAACCCAAAAATAGGGTTGTAACATCCTTCCCCTCTTATAGGAATTTTGCCCTCAAAATTCAAACAAGTAAGCAAACAATTTAGGATAAGACTTTTCCATGTCCATCATTGGACCCTATGTGGCTTTACCCTACCCATGGCACTTCCAAAGAACCTTTATCATCACTTATTCTTTTCTCTGAGTTCTTTCACCCTGGCGTCTATAAACTGCAAAGGTGACTCAGGTCATTTTAGCCTCCCTTGGGGCTCACTAGGTTCATTGCTCAGCACATGGTCGGGCACCTCACATAGTGCTCTAAATTGGACACATGGAACTCATCACACATTACTTTATTCTGAGGGGTAAGGTCAAAACCTAACCATCTCTACCCATCCATCTCTAATGGACCCATGTATCGGGGACTCAGCTTTCTCAGCTGCAGCTCAGAGGGGTCGAATTCTCACATTATATTCTCCCACCATACACTGCATGTTAGTCTACTTTGCATCTGCTCATGACTCTCGTCGTCTCCAGGCTCCGTTCAGCCATTGCATGATTAAAGCAACTTTTGTCTTCATGCATTGTGGTCCTTTTCTAATCATCATGTGGTCCTTTCACCAACATCACCTTACTGAAGTGGTGAACGACACAACCTCCCTTACCGAGCTTCTTAGAATCCCGATACTGGCTATGGTGGTCATCATCACATCTTTCATAGGAAAAGAACTGTCTCTAGCTATTACCCTGAATGAGCACATATGCTCTCATCAGACCCTTTAGTCTGGATCATACTAACCATTAGTTTGGGGTGCTAGACTGTACTAACATTGAGTTCTTCATGTACCTACTTCCACCTTTTGGAAGGGAACCTTTAGGTCAAACTCAAGAACCTTTTGAACTCGTATTATGGTGTAATTGAACCATCTCTCTCACGGGTTGTTCAACCAGATATGTCCCTTGACAGAACTTCTTCTTTCTCATGTCATCTAGGTAAGGTGATCTACCATAACCCATATTGCATCTCGCCCTTCCTTGGTCCAGGGGAGACCTATCACATCATCCATAGTGATGAACTCCCATTCTCTCTTGAGAACTCTTTATCCTCTATATCAATGCACTGGGTTACCGGTGCTCACCCTTCACCTTCTGTCATGCATGGCCGCATACCACCTACAACCTCATCTTAAGCACCCCAAGTGCTACTGCCACTTATTATCTTCGTGGAACAGTGTATGGTGATCTTAAAATCATGATCTCCTGTATGTCATTATTCTTCAAGATCAATACCTCAAAAACCCTAAACCATTCTGTCGGGGTTTCATCACCTTCTTTTCCAAATAAGTGCACCTGAAGTTCTGCCACCATCCTTTCATCGTATCAAGGACTAGACTGGATAACCAAACAACCCTTAACTTTTCAACGTATCTCGTTACATCTGAGTGTTATCAAAACACCTCTCCTTTCCAAACTTAGGGTTATCCAAACAACCTCTTATAGCTTCTAGTCAACAAGTTATATGTATCTCAACCAGAGCATCCATTACCACTTCACATCCTTAGGTATTAGGTAACATTGAAGACATACACTTCCATGTATTTCACTTATCATCTCACACTCTAAGTCTATCTTCATTGAATACACTTTGAGCTCATCTTTTTGGTGATCAAACTCAACCTTGTATGACTCATATCTCTAGATAAAAACATCTTCATATGGTGACTACCTCATTCCTCTTAGTGTTTGTAAACCATCCATGTATTATTCTCTCCACAAAGGTATGTCATCATCTCTATCCTCATACTTTGTAGCAACGTTCCAACTTACATCATATTTATCCTTGGTGTAAGGCACGCGTACTGTCCTATCTCTCACTCCCATAACAAGAGGAAATAAGCATTTGGCTGTAGTCCAAATACAGAGTTCTTCCTGTTCCAAGAGTAGAGATGGTACATCCCACCTTTCCAGTACACCTTTAAATCTAAGTTGAAACGTGCCTCATATGTCACTTCATCACAATCATCTCGATATCAAAGTTACTTCCATGGAAAGCTGGTCTCGAACCTACCTGGGTTTACACACAACCCTTGGTCATCTCCTCGCGGTCTATAGGGTGCCGACACTTTTGGGGTCATCCCTCTTCCCTTATGCATCCCAAGAGTGCCCTACTCATCTTCCCTTCGGGTCCCATGAGTTCATGAAGGTGATCAATCTCCTAACTCATGGCCCTCAGACAATGATAGCTGTTACCTCCCGACCCTATGGTTATGTGCAACTAGGGAATTAGGCAACTCCTACCTTCATCGGTCTTATCCCTACCTGACCTTAGGATAGATTTAGAATTCCTTTTATAGTACATGTCCAACTTAGAACCTTGCCCAAGCCTTCATCATCTCTCTTTGTATACATGGGCTGACATCCATCCTTTCATAGGGGTCATGGTGACCTGCCTACCTTGGTCAGGCCCCTTACTGGTTACCTCCATGGTAACACATCCACATGCACTTAGAAATGAATATCTATGGGTCTACAGGTTCATTCTCATACCATCTACTTTTCACTTAGCTTCTCAAGATCCTATGAGACCTCTTTAGGTTACCTTAAGCCAACAAAGCTGATATAAACACCCTACCAAAGGGGTCCCTCTCCCAGGATGGGAGGAAAACTATCTCTTGACAACATGGTCACGAAAGCTCTTAGGTCTAGGGTTTACATCCACATGAGCCTACCTAACCCTAACAAACTATTGAGGCACAAGCAGATCACCTACTGAACCATGCTAGGTCATACTTGTCCTCTTTCCTCAAAGATGGATCTGTTGGTATATGTATGCCCATAGAGCCATCCCAAGCGATTGCATGGAGTCGGATATTAATTAATCAATTAATGTGATTATTTGGTTAATTAATGAATTCCGGAATATTCTAATTAATCCACGAGCGTTTTAATTAACGCAACGTTTCTGTTTACCGATGGGTTTAGGAAACCCTATTTCCCTTCGTATCCTATTTAAAGGAGGATTGACGACCGATATCTATATAAGATAGATATAGGTTTTTCAGTTTATGCTCACACACGTAAACCTAGCCGTCGCCGTCCTTAGGAGAGAAAGGAGAGCAACACGCCGCTAGCACGCCGCCGCAGAGACACACTCCTTCCCACCGGCTTGAGAAGCGCGACGTGGAGTTCCGTCCATCCGCGTGGACGAAGTAGAGACGCAGACGCCTTGACGCCTGCGTTCGGAGGACGTCGACGACCACCTGTATGTGCTACCAGCAACGTACGTCACCGCCGCAAAGGAGCATCGCCGGATCAACCTGCGACAGCGAACGTGAGAGAAGATCCATCCGTGTTTGACAAGCAGCGTTGCACCGTCGTGCAGCGGGACATCACCGGACTTGCTCCGCGATAAGGTATATCCCGCAAACCTGTTTCCGAACACGCTGTTATCGACGAGATCCTGTTTTGGGTACGTGGATTTTATCACTTCCGCCGCGCATGTTTTCTCCACAAAACCCAACAAGATCAAGATCATACTTTCCTTTATCATCAACCTAGTTGTGAGGGGTTCATAAAACATACCTTAAACTTAAGGGACTTCCCTTTTCCTCTATACATGAGAAGTACCATGCTCGAAACTATAGAAACTTAATTCTCGTCATGAGAATTAGGTATACCACTTCCCCTCTAAGGCCTAGGAACCCTAGGTTCACTTTTAGGTGTCCAACTGCATGCTCTATCCCTTAACTACGAACCAAGCATGCAAAAGGCATGACTTGCACTCCTTGCCATCCTTCAACTTGAGCAACACTTAGTGGTCTCTTGCGGTCTTGCTATCTTCAGTTATGAGGCCACTCTAGTGGCTTTATCAACTTGCTCATGTGCCTTTTGCACCAAGTCATCAGATTTGGCTTGAGTTGGTTGTTGTGGCACTGGTAGTGCTATCTATTTCTCTTGTGATGAGTTTGTATGTACAATATCATGAGTGGAACACTACATTGTTGTTGTTATTATGAAGGAAATCATCCTTCATCATCTCTCTATGATCCCTATGGGTGATCATGGGATGGTGATGGTACCTGCCTTGGAGAAATGTTCCTATTCTTTTTCTTAGTGTATTCTCTAGTGTCCTCTTGACTGGTTGGAGGCATTGTTGCTTGTTATAAGGTTGTATCACCTTTTCTCAGTTGTATCTCTCTTTCCTTACTATGGTTATGCTTTTTATTCCTTTTTAGGTATGACCTACATTGTTGTGTGCAATTCTTCTCCTATGAGTAGAGGCTTTTCTTTATTATAATGACACATTTTGGGGAGTAGTAGTAGGATGTGTGACTTATTAAATATATTGAAATAATTCTTCTTACTCTTTGCCAAAATTTTGGTCCGTTTTGATATATAAAAATCCTTTAAGATTTGAGGGTATCAAGGAGGTTTTCTTGTATAGTTATAAAGACCCAGACAAAATGGTAATTCAATCCATAATGGGCGTTGGTGATAGCTCATTTGTATATTAGCAACCTCTTAGTATTTACTTGTTTTTCTTCCATGACATAATATATTATGTGAAGCTATGCTCTATTCACATTACCTATGTCGGATCTCATGAAAATCATATTGGGAATAATCTTATAAGTGACACATTGTAAGCCATCCTTGGACTTCTAGGCCGAAGGAATGATTTACCGTCAATTTTCTCCCAAACCTTAATAGTTCAGAAGCCATTAGATTCTTTTCTAGATAAATCTACATATTATCTTTTAGCTTCATCTACAAATCAATAATACACATGATTGAGAATCCTTTCTTTCAAGATGTAATATATATTGAATACTCTTACTGAGATTTTAAATGATGCCCCACAATTTGATTATTCTTTTGCTAGAATTTGGACTTTAATCTGTTAGGAAATGAATTCCCTCATTACATCTATGCAAGACCTATCCTAGAGGAAATATGTATTTAATATATTTTTTTGTAACGATAAGTTTCTTAACCTATTGAATCTAATATTTCTTAGTGTTAGCCTACAACCAAACCTAGTGGCCTTGAAAACTCAACACATGTATTTTTCCTTGTGTTTATTATCTTTTCTCTCAAACCTCTTATTGGGCTATCACTATGCTTAGATCGATGCCCTAGGTTGTTCTCCTCAGATTAATGCCCACTCTTGTGCACGCCCCTTGTGTAGAACTAATTCTAGATATTGGTCTACCCTTATAGTCTTGGTTCACTTTTTAGTAGCCTATGCTTCTTTTCAACATGATTGGAAGGTGTTGGGCCAACTGTACACTAGTTATTTAACTTGATACCCTCCTCAAATGGAGTGTATTATGAGGTATCTGAAGATTCATCTACATCTATTTGGAGTTAGTGATGGGATTTGTACTCGAATTCTCATTTCCAACTACACTCAGGTGTGTCCTCCAAGTTTGTGGCTATGTAGTACTCTACCATATTCATCCTTAGTTTATTTCATTTAGTATGGCCTTGATCACTTTTATTTTCAATAACCTTGATACCATGGATTGCTATGCAACTACAACCATTCTTGAGAGTTTCTTCATTTTTCTTGATTTATGAAAATATGATTGATAGAAGGAATACAAATGGTATCTGGCCACGTTGATGATCGCTCTTCGGTTGATGTATGTCTATAGGTTGATAATAATTTGATCTTAATGTTTCTTTAAGACTAAGACATACCCTTCATTAGGACTCTAGATCAACTAAGGTATCGACGGAGTTGAACGGGTCAACAGAGAAGTGACTAATGATCTTTGATTGGTGACAAGATGATGAGAAGTCATTATATCTAGAGCTCATAATTACAATGGGTTAGGGTAAAAAAACCAACGCTTGACAACATCCACTCTAGAAATGTGATCTTCTACTTGAAGGAACATTGATTCTATGTACTTTAAGGGTCAATGGAAGTCCATGCAAGGTGTATTGACATGGGTCGAGTTCTGAGTCCCAAAGTTATAGCAGAGATGATTGTTTACTTTCATGTTAGAAATCTATAAGGTACTTAGTCCTAACAAGTGAAGGAGCTTGGTGACCCAATGATGTCATATGTTCGTGATGCCCTAGGCCAATGGTGGATGAATCCTTATTCCTTAATGGGAGCTAATAGCTGGTAATGTGATACAAGAAAACATTCTAAATCAATTATGGATCTAGATCACCAAACTTCCTTCTTAGAAAAGGGAAGCAAAGATGGTGACTGAGAGCGGATACTACAGAACAAACCCGCTCAATGAGGTCCATTCGATGATGCTCATAATGCATCGACGAGGTCAGGGATCGATAAGAGGGTGCATTGGCCACTTCATCAGTGTGAGTGATTTTTGGTCACAGTCAAATAAAGGGAGATATCTTTTGTCACTCAATAAGGATGTGGGTGTGAGTTAGGTCATTAGATTTGTTAGGATTTTAACCTTAATTAGTCTTTCCTTCTAATATAGGGCCATGGAGTATAATAGATATGGGTTCACATGTGCATAGATGTGCGGAATCCACATGTTAATGGAGAGATCATCGATGGGGGTGTTCGATGGCTACATATAAGGACAACCAGGACAAAGAGAATACTTGTTTCTTAGTGATAACTATGGGAAACGAAAATGATTGTGAAGATATCAAATGATGACACTCCATATTAAAGGATTGATGATGACTCTTATTTTATGGTTTTCAACCAATGAGACTACAAGCCAATATGTATTATTGAGTGATGTGCTTATTGCATGCTTCGTTGGTCGATGGAGGCTTTGATGAGAATTCTAACCTTTGGAAGAGACAAGAAATATAGTTAGCTGCCTAATAGAAATCATAGACGAATATAGATGATCAATAATTGATGAAAAATGAACCCCAAAAAAATGAAGCAAAAACATTGTTATAAAACAAAGTTTATTTCCAATTTACTAGGGATAGAAGAAAGATTACTCTATACAAACTTAATCATGGTAAGTGTAAATTAGAAACTACAAAAGAGGATTTTTTAAAAGTGACTTGGGTTGCCTCTCAAGAAGTGATGATTTAGAGTAATTATCTTGGCTATATGCATATCAATTCCCTACACACAGGTCTGAGAGCTGGAGATCATCCCTTCTAGTGAATGATTTCCCTTATAATATCTCTTAAGTTTTTGTCCATTGACTAGGAATGTACTTCGATTTTCACAATGAATTTCAATGATTTCTTATGGGTAATATTGTTTACTACTATGAACAATAGTAACCACCTCGACCATACCTTCTAGGAAAAAGCCTAATTGATGAACTCAATAGTAGGAATTTGTCTCCATCACCCACATATTTCCTCTTTCAATGTGAGTCATGCTAGAAAGTAGTACTTTGATTGAGATCTAGGCATTCTCATAGGGATGCAACCTAAGTTCCTTGAGTTCTTGGAGTTGAAGGAATGTCTTTTATTTTTCTAGTTTTGTGTCCATATAGAGGGCCTTGATGGAAAAAAGCTTCTTGTTCCAGTTATAGTGGAATATGGCATGATTTTCCATTGATCATATGATATTGTGTGGCCTTATATGTAGTATTATATGCCAAAAAAGCATGATCGAATTTTGTTTCCCAATTCTTCCCACATCTTATTACTGTCTTCTCTAGAATCTACTTAATTTGTTGATTGTATGTCTATACTTATCCAGATATTGTCTAGTAGTAGGGGTAGATAGTTCGTGCGTCACCCTTTACTTTCATAGAAGTGATTTGAATTATCTTTCTACAATATATGATCCTCTATCACATATCATGGTTCTGGGCACTCCAAACCTTGGAGAAATCACTTTGATGAACATTTTCATGAATGCTTTGAAATCACAAGTGGGGTTGGATATGGCTTCAGCACATTTATGAATATAGTCCACAACCACAAAAATGTATTGATTACCATACAAGGATGGAAATGGCTACATGTAATCTATCCCTAAACATAAAATATTTCCTCCTCTTTCCGATCCTCTAAAGGTGTCTCATTTCTCTTCTGCATATTACAAATTCTTTATAAAGTGTCACATGACTTAACATAAGCTTTAGAGTCCTTAAATAAAGAATCAATGTTGAATTCAGGTTGCAAGACTTTCTACCTATTCCACCAGATCCCTAATGTTCTCCATTAGGTGAAGCATGTAAATTTTCAAGGATAAGTGGTGCTTCTTCCACTGGTATGCAACCGTGGTAAAGGTTTTCGATGCATATTTGAAACCAAAGAGGGTGCTCCATGTATTATTTTTCATCTTGTATAAGAATGTGTTCTTTTGATTATACTGATGTTACAAGCTATCAGGAAAAGTAATTACATATTTATACATACCAAGGTATGTAGATGTTACTATTGTTGTGCTTGGGAATTATTTGAGCTTATATCGATCTTCCGCTTAACGGAAGTCACCACGTCTTGTAATTTCTCTTTACTGATCCTGGCCAAAGGTTAGTCCAATTCCATTTAGTCTGTCTTCAATATCAGATTCATTGAGAAGTTTGGGTTTTCCTATGATCGAATCTCCTACGTGATTATAGAAGGAAGTCATCTAGATGTAGTCTTCTTCCTTGAGGCTGAATTAATAGTTTGAATAGTTAATTGATAGAGGAGTACCTTCCTCTACCCCAATCCTCATTAGGTGTTTGTCTATAACTTTTTTAGACCCCTTATTATCCACAATCTCACGATCAAAATCTTATAGAAGAACTACCAATCTGATAGCCTACTTGGATATCTTTCATTGTCCTCAAATAATTGATTTTTTTCATGGTTCATGTAGTACCTTTCTCCAGTGAGATTGGATCTGAATTTGCAAAAGCATATATTATTTCATGAATCTCCTTTTATATGGTTGTGTTACTCTCTCATGCTTCATCTAAAACTTATTTTACATATCATACAACATGATTTCTTTTGTCTTTCTAGTGCACATGCACAAATCCTACTACATAATCACTCACATCATAGATCAAACTAGTACATATACCACCTTTAACATCGGTTAAATTTCCCTATAGTGTCACCTTTTATCGACACCTTATCAGGTAAAATTTTAATTGATAAGGGTAGATGTCATCAATATTGGTTGATTCCAATAAAGCAATTGAAACTATTATAGAACTCTGTTGTTGGTTGTATCACCAAAGCAGACATTGTACTTCCTTATCAGGTAATATTTCAATTGATAAGGGTGGATGCGTCATTGATTGTTGTTAAAAAACCAATTCCACATGATAACATTGTAAGTTTTTTAAAAATAACCAATGCCACAGGTGATCTAGTGTGTCAGTTTGATGTCCAAAACTGACATTATTCTTCCTTATCAGGTAAAATTTTAATTGATAAGGGTAGACTTGTCATAAATATTGGTTTAAAAACCAATTCGACATATCTACAATGTTGCTTTTATAATAACGGAGACAACAATTATACCTATTTTAAATAGAAGGTCTGCATACCAATTGTTCAAATGTTTAGTATGATGCAAAACGTATAGTTCATTAGAGCTGTAGGTTCCATCATGTGTTCATCTTAAAAAAACCTTCAACATCTACTATGATTCATCCACCCACATACATTCCCATTCTTCAATTCATTCTCTACAACACTTAATTGCATTTTCATGCACATACATAATTTAGAAAACATACATACAAGATCCATTGTCCAATTCCATTCTCATGACATGTACAAATGTAATTCTCATTATATTCATTCATCTTCACCTTCATTCACACACATGCATATATACACACATCATTCACATATGAACCAACAATTCACTCACATCGAATTTGAAGTTGCAAAAAGTCATAACCACCACATGTATATAGAAATAATTGATACCAAGTTTTTAAAAACTCATATTTTATCCCGATAATATTTGATCTTGACTTCCTTAACAAAGGAGTGTGCCCACTCTTCTCGAATTTCATCTATTTCTTCTTTTGTATAGGGCTCTATCGTGTCAAATACATGCAAAGAGAATGACATGATTTAAGAGTTTGATTTGATTTGTTCATATTATCATATGATACTATTTACTTATGATGATCAAGACTATATATAGATTACCTTTTTTATACAATGGATGCCTAGTGTCACCTGTCTGACAATTAGGTCCATATACCACATCATGTAGTATCTGCATGTCCAACCATTGTATTTTATAAGGCACTATAAAGTTATAGCTACGTACAATGTTAATAAATAAAAGTAAGCATAGTTAGCATATATATGCATTAGAGTTAGAAAACTAACTCAAAATCCTTCCAACTTAATGATTTCTTTTTCTTATCTAACTTTCCTCCGACCTTCTGGAATTCTTTTATATCCTTGTAAGTTAAAGTAACATATTTTATCATATTAGGGAATAGTCATGTCACTAATGATGCTGACATTAATATATGTTGATGAATATAGAAATCTACTCATTTAAATAACTCCTATTCAATTGCATGTCCCCCACTATCCACTTTCTCATATAGAGGATTTATATGATACATAGTTAGCATCTCGGGGACAACTACCAACAAAACCCAATGATTATTGCTGAGTGAAAAGAAGGCAAACAAAAGAAAACTCCAAATGCATAATGAAATCTAGTCTATACATCAAAATTATAAGAAAAGTCCCTAAAACTTATAAACATTGAATGGATCTATAATCATGCTCTTTCTCACATTACCAAAATATTTAAATATGGTAGAGAAGTATTCACTAGCATATTTTGGGTCTTATCTACATGGATAATCAATGATGGAACTAGAAAAGCCACATTGTTTAGTGTGAATTATCCATACACCCTATATAAGTGGCTATAAAATGTATATGTATGTATTAATATATAAGAAAATAGATCAGAATATATTTTCACATATATAGAATGAGGTATTTAGCTATAAGATCTCATCATATCCAATGTTTTATCGTAGTTGTATTCAACCAAACATAAGTAAACAACTCCACAACATCTTGACCAAATGCACTAGTATCATGAACTTGACCTTTAGCATCATCCTTAATATGGACCATCGTATTCGACCCATCTTTTACGTTGCTTAGCCATAGTATCAACCCCCTACACCTAGGGCCTAGAGACTCAAATAGATCATTTGCAATCTATGTAGTATTGAATATCTAGAGGATTAAGTTGAGGACAAACTGTAAGGGGTTTCTTAGGTTCTATAACCTGCAATATATATGTGTGTGTATATATATATATTATCATATCGATTTTGAATTACTACACAAGTCAAATAGAACCACAGATATAAATGCAATGAAAATTCAACATATCTTAGTGTAGACAACTTCTACTTTGGGCCACACAACCATGCAACCTTTTTTTGGTAACCCAGGAGACTCTAAGGCTTGCGTCAAGCCCAACATGGGGAACTCAACCCCATCCTGTAAGGAGCATATCCCATTAAGTCACGTAGAGGCCGAATGTGCTATGGGAGAAACAATTCTGAATAGCACCACTGAACCCGGGACCCTTCATGAGGGGCCCTGTGCTACGACCACTTGAGCTACTGCTCGCCGGCTTCCACACAACCTTTTGCATAACATATCATCTCATGCTTGGGGTGGGCATGTGGAAATGGTATCTATTTCCAAGTGCCATAGACAAGCATGATAGATAGACAAACTGCATTGGCGGGCATTGGATGACCATGAAAGCATGTCACATGTAAGGGGTGGGTAAGTCTCAACCAATGCAACAACATATTCTTCTAGGAAAAGACAACCTACAAATTTGTATATAGTTTTATATACACCTAAACACAAACACATTATCAATTCACTTGAAAGGCTATTATATAACAAAAAGACTTATATCATGTGTGCTAGCTGGCAGGTCCATGAGATTACTCCCAACCACCTCTGTTGTAGGGGGGTCCACCTTATATGAAAAGCGGGACAACATATGTACTGTCTGAGGAGGTAGAGAAGGAGAAGCATGATATAGTCTAATTGCATCCTCTATTCCCTTTGCAATCATGTCTTGCACCATCTCTTGTGACAATCCTACTTTATTGATAGATTTATGCTTCTGTGATGACCCAAAAAGGATCTTATACCAACACCATCCCTAACAGCCCTAACCAACCATGATGATGTAGAGTACCACAACAACCGTCAATTCATCTCTTTGTCCCTTAAGGATGAACTTACCTTATTTTCTTTGCTCATAGTGCTATCACTAATCATCATCAATATTAATTGATAAGTACAACATAATACTACGTAATCTAGGTCAAAAATGAACATATAATATGCAAAGTTGAATTTTACCATTTTTGCATCCACCTCCGCGGTTGTGAGGTTGGGTGTTTCTCCAGACCAATTTTTCCTCACAACTATGCACTCATCATTGTGGGAGTAAAGGTGCTGAAGTAGTAGAAGACTTCATACACCTAGAATTAGACTGCTCTAAAAAAGACTTTTCCACTTTTTCTTGCCTCTACATGCTGTAGTCACCTGGACCTAATTTGTGGTTGTACACATTCTTTGCATGCCTTTCTTGTTTTGCATTGTCTAAATCCTGGTTAATCCAAATCATATGTTAATTACATAATATAGTGTATACATAAGAATGCATTTTAAATACATAATGTTTATGTAATACATTAAAGTCATCTGATTAGTCCTTAAGAATAATATGTACAAATAAAGGATGATTAATACCCTGAATTCATCTATTTTTCTTGAAGCAACAAATGCTTTCCACACCTTCAGATCATGTTAGGCCAATTTCTCAGTGGTAGACTTCTTATTCTTTTTCTCATTATGTATTCTCATGTCAGGCTTGTCCTATAATCCCTTAATAGCCTAACACAATGTTGCATCTCGACTTTACAATGCAGTTTTTAATCAAGATCAAAGATGCTCTGCAAGATTTTATATTTTTGATGGCATATTTATGTTGATGTAGTCTTTCATTAATTTCCTTCCATTATGGGGAATAATATGCATGTTGTAGGATCCCATCATTGATTTTCTTTGCCTCTGCATTTCAAGATAATTTTTGTACATCCATGGTATTAGCAAACAAGTTTTGAAACCATGGTATTATAGTTGGATACCACATAACCTTGGCAGGAGAGCCAATTTTATACTTACCTGAAGTTGCATTTTGTACCTTGATGCCCTACATTTGGATAATCTTTCAATATAATCCCATTTGTGTGCATTATCTTTTTATCCATCATTCCTATTGGGAACAACATTTTCTTTAATTTGTATGTTGAGGTTGTAAGATCATTGCCTTTAGGAAGAATTTCTTTCAAAAAAGACAACAGAGACTTGAAGATTTTTTTGCTCCACCTGTTGTTAGCCTTCAGAGTATACAATCTTAATACAACACTCAACTTTGTAAACTTAGTACAAACTAATTATAATGGTCTCTCAGCATCAAGAGAAATGTTTCTAAATAAGGAATGTGGATCACTAAGATTTACCTCACAACTATCTAGCATCGCATCAACCATGTCTATCAAAATTGGTTCATTCATTTACATCACATTGACTATTTCTTCTTCAACACAAGTACTACTATCGACACCTACTAATCTCACCGTAGGAATCTTCCATACCTGTAGCATTTTGTATAGCCCTGTACAATCCTATTGCACATGACATGATGTTTGATTTCATCAACAATGTCAACTTTCAAGTTGTTACTACAATTCCTACATGGACAATAGAACCTATCCCTGTTTGTTTCCTATACTCCTATGAAAATCTTATAAACTGATCAACTGAGTGCCACGAGTTGAAATGAAAATCCATGATCAATCCATTCTACGATCAAAGAGAAAATAAGTATTGAATCATGTATTTGGAAATTAGGATTTAGAGATTAGTTTTAGATATTAGGGTTTAAAGCTTAGGGTCTATCATTTAGAGTTTATGTTTTACAGATTTAAGGATCAGAGTTTAGGATTTAGTAATTAATGTGTACCACCTATCCCATTCTTGACACCTAATCTTACTACTAAGTGTATAATGTGTATTCAGTTTTCAAGAATATTTTAGAAACATTTCCCCACATTTATCTAAGTATACTGATGTAGATGGGCAAATACCCACCTGCATATGTTCTTAGAGAATAAACAAGTAAGTGCTGAAGAAACATCTTGCAAATCAAATACACATTATACACTTACATCCTAAGTTCGATTAAGTGTTCAAGGATACTTCCAAAATTGGGATTCTCCAGGATTTACTCCCAATGAGTAAATCTCAAAGATGTTACTAATCCAACATATAATGTTCTCATTATATACCTACGATCTAAGTGTCATCCATCATATCATTGGTGTAAAAAAAATACATTAAGATAGGCTTTAATGCATACATTTTCAAGGAAGTGTAGTCCATGTTTCATGAATTGTTGATGTTCCATCCTTTATATATCATTATTAAAATATTTAATTCAATTATGAACAAGAAATGTTAAGGTTCATCAGGACATGAGTATTAGACTAGTTATGAGTGGATAAGAGCCAAAAACCTCCTTATATAAAGGTTAATGTTTTAAAATATATATACATATGTTTATGTATGCAAAGATATCCAAAAGATCTAAATAAAGTCAAAATCTTAATTGAAAAATAAATAAACAACTATACATCCAAATAAATTGAATTCATTTCCTAATTTAAACAAGAAGCACAAACAAATACCATCGACACACACAACATATAGTTTTTGCATATTCATTCAAATATATAATGCAAACACCAATATCAAACAATATGATGAAATGACTCAAAACATGTAATGAGTTGTGGCAGTGGCAGTGCATCACAGGTAGAGAAGCAACAACACGTCACACGTGGAGAAGTGGTGGGGGAAGAAGAAGAGCATGAGAAGTGCCAATGGTGAGCAAACTAGTAGTTGTAGCAACATCAACAATAGGAAGCGAAGATGGCATAGAAGTAGTAGTTGTAGAGAACCAATCACAAGGAGAACATCGATGATGACATCAATGGTGACGACAACTCAGGCGGCGATGGAAATGGTGGCCAGAATGACCGACGACAACATCAGAGGAGCGCGACGATCTCGATAGAAAATAGGGTTTCTGGCGATGAAATAGAGAATGGCAAAAGAATTTTTTTACAGGTGCTAATAAGTGAACTTACTTATCAGTTGTTATAGAAAATTGATGACTAAGACTTTAGTCATTGGTTGTATTAAAAAATTGACACCATAGGTTAATCTCTTTCGTCATTTTCCCACATAAAAACTGATGACACATATACTTTTTTCTAATAGAAACACCAATCTAACTAAGACTATGGTCATCAATCCTAACTAAGGCTTTGGTCATCAATTTCAAGCACAAAACCATGACATAACCCAATTATGGCAAATATTTGCAGCACATGTGGCTGCAGCCCTTTGTCATCAGTTCATTTAGAAAAAAGACTAACGCCAAAGGAATTTTGGAGGCAAAACTTCTCGAAGTGTACTTGACATATAGTGTTAGTTTCTTTGGTAGAAACTGATGGCACAATCTTTTTGGAGGAAAAATTTATTTGATAGGAAGGGCTTTGTCATCAATTTTATTACAACTGATGCAACATGGCTATATGAAAGTTTTCCACTGAAAGATTTAATTTCATGGGCTATCTTTAACATCAGTTTTTCAAAAAGAAATTGACATTATAGTAAAAGAGGTACCCGTGTTTATTATTAATAGGAAAGACTTGACCAGTAGTGACATTTGTGTTATATCAACTGATGTTATAAGCTTGTAGCATATGTTTCTTGTAAAAACCAATGTTAAGGAAAGTGACTCTAGAGGTAAAAAATGTACTAGTGTCATCTCAAAAGGAAAACCCCAATCAAGTGCTTGAATAATTAGAGCTGAAGAATTTTGGTCCTCAGATTATGGAATTCATTGAGACAATTCTTGCCAAAGGTGAACGAGGCATCTTTCAAGATCAAGCTAGAAAGAGGCTTATGAATATTTGAAAATACCTTGATTAAACATTGATATTATCTAGAGTGGTCCAGAAAGCTTCAATCATTAGTAATTGAAGAGGGAGAGAAAAGATTTTATATTACTCCCACCTTTTTAGACATACTTCAATCCCTTTTCTGGTATCTTGCACCCTAGTACTATTCCTTCAAGGATGATGATATGTCATTTCTCTTAATTGAACACAAGTTGCTTCCCTATACATATCTGTAGTACTAGAGGGAGGTTTTCATAAAGATCTTCAATGATGGTCCATAAAAAGAAAATGTATACTTAAATACTTCCATCATATCATCTATAAACTCTACAATAATCAATTCCATGCATCTGTGGAAAGTGGTGGGAGGGTTCCATAGGCCAAATTACATTTTTCAAAATACATACATTCCATAAATGCAGGTAAGAATAATCTTATTTTTGTCATTAAGAAGGATGGGAACTTGGTAGAATCTTGATTAACCATCAATGTAGAAAAAGTAAGAGTGATGATCTTGACACACTAAAACTTGATCAATAAGGGTGAGGGGAAATGGTATTTCTCAGTGGCTGCATTCAAATTCTAGTAATATAAGCATATTCACCACCACATCATTGTTTGGGTAGCATGTTGTACTCTAGCTTCTTTCCTCACAACTATCATATCTCCTTTCACATGTATGACATTGACTAGACTGACCCATTACTATCACTTATTGTGTATGTAAGACAATGGTGTTTAGTTTGATTACTTCCTTCTTGATAACTTCTCTTAGTTTTTCATTAAGTTGTAATTGTCCTTGAGTTGTTGGCTTAGAATCTTCTTCCAAATGTATTATATGGGTTAAAACAACAATACTCAGACCTTTGATGTCATCTATCAAGTACCGCAATACCTTCCTCTTATCTTCAATTTAACAATGAGTAGACCTATTTGTTCTTCCGGGAGGGCAAAGTTGATAATGCTTGGATTCTTCCTTCATTTTAAAACAATTTATATTAGAGGTCCCTCAAGGGGTTCCTTGAACTTTGGCAAGGGTTTAATGTTCTCCTCATAAACATGCATCATATTCAAAGAAATATAGCTATCCATCTTGATATGTGATTCATATGAGTCCTCCTGGGTAAATTCCTAAAGTTTATCGTCATCTATGTCAAGGTCCACCAATTATTATTCAACTTTAGGGTCAACATGACTGATTTTTCAGGGCTCTCATCATAGGGTTTTCCATAATGTTTTTTAGTAGGATTCCAATGTAAAGTTGATTGCGACAGTCTATGAAATCAACAATTCAACTTTAAAAGACCTTTCATTGAATTGAGAAATTTGAAGTTGATCTATTCGTATCCCACACAAATGGTATGCTAACTACTCTAGAAACAACAAGAGATCTTCTAGCCGAGAGGAAGGGTCTTCTGAAGATCTTGGTGCAAGTTGGATCATTTGTGTCGATTATGACTATGTTACATTGTATAAAAACCTTCCCACTTTGATCGAAATGACTTATACTATTTTGATGGCCTTGTAAAGGTGTATGTGCAAGCTATATGATCATCCCCATATCTACCATATCTATCAAACCTAGACTCTTCACTGAGGTTATAGGTATTATGCCAATGGTTTCTCTAAGATCTACTTCACCATGCCATTTTATGGAGTAACCAATATGGAAAAATTGTGAATGCACCAAGATATTTCTTCTCAGTAGGAAAAATTGCTTGAACAAAAGTTATAGAAATCTTATCATGTTTCACACTCTATAATTACCCCCTACACCTTTTTGTAATGAGTGCTTTTAAGAAATTGACATAGACATGCATCTCCTCAATTGCATCCAAGAATGGGATGTCCAAGTGTATCTACATCAAAAATATGATTAATTTTTCATACCACTTTTGAGATGAGAATTGACAGGTACATGAGGTGTGCAAGGGTCCACTTTAGTGAATGTTACTTGAAATGAAACATCTCCCTTCATGAATTGTTTTGGTCTTGTTGTTTGATGTAGATGTTCCTTTCATAGGAGTTGGTTATGCCTCCTTTTCAAGTTCAACTTCTGCTAGTATGGTCTTTTCCATAATAACTAAATAATTTAGAATATTCCTCACCCTATAGTAGACATATTTGTAGATTCATGTCCACTAGAATTTGGTTGAGTACTACAAGGAAAGGTACCAATCAACCATTGAACCGCTTAAGATAATGATGCTAACTACTAATCAATCATCTTGTTGTGTTATTGGACGTTGGGGATTTGGGTCAAAACTATCCTTCTCTATGTCTACATCATGCTCATAGTGTTTATATTACTTATCATAGTTTTTACAAGATTTTCTTGTGACTTAAAGTTTCTTTTTTAGAAATCTATGCACTGGCAAAGTGCATCAAACTTAAGCTATGTGAGAATATTTATGCTTGAATTGCCTTGAATGTCCCCATGACCTTGGTTATTGACTTGGCTTTTGTTATATATTTACTGATTGAATTTCTTATTTTGGTAGAAATTAAATTTCTTTTGGAATCAAGGAGGCATGATACCTCCCCCAAAGTTGGATGGCCTAGGGTTTGACTGAGAAGGTGGAGATTTCCTCTATCAAATTATTTCCATAAGAGAACCAAAGGTGTGACAATCTCTTGTAGATCATCATCATCATCATCATCATCATCATCATCTATGCCTCAATCCCAACTATGTTGGTATCAACTACACATATCCTTCATTTCCATTTTACTTAATCATGAGTCATATTCTGGTCGAGATGTAGAGATTCAAAATCTCTCTTTATAAGCTCTTACCATGTTGACTTAGACCTTCTCTTCTTCTAATTATTATGCTTGACTCAATAAACATTACTTTGTATAGGCACATTAGTCGGTCTGTGTTGCACATGTCCATACCATCCGAGTCGACCCTCACGCAACTTGTCCTCAATGCTCGCCACTCCCAATTTATTCATGATATAGTCATTTCTCAAGCCATCTTTTCTTTTTGTCCCACAAATTCATCTCAACATAAACATTTAAGCCACATTCATCTTTTTAAGAGCAAGGCTAGCCGTATAGAAGTTCTATAAAACTTGCTTTTTAATCTGAGTGGGATCATTCAATTCATCTTTAGTTTCATCAATCAATACAATATCATCAGCAAATAACATACACCAAGTAATATCATCCTGAACATTCTTTGTCAACTCATACATAAAAAGAACCAACAAATATGGGATGAGTGTGGATTCTTGGTGTACCCCAACTGTGAAAGGAAAAGTTGGTGTCTCTCCTCTAGGAGTCTTCACAATTGTATTAGAGTTATCATACATGTCTTTAATCAAGTTTGTGTATTGGATTAGCACACCCTTTTTTTTCAAAACCATCCACAACACTTCCCTGGGTACTCGATCATAAGCCTTTTCCAAATCAATAAAAACCATATGAAGATCTCTTTTGCTTGCTCTATACTTCTTTCATAAGCCTCCTTATTAGAAAGATTTCTTATGTTTTTAATCTTCCAAGCATTAAATTGAATTGTTTGTTTGATATCTACATTATCATCTTAGCCTCTGCTCAATAATCCTCTCCTAAAGCTTCATTGTGTGACTCATCAACTTGATACCTCTGTAGTTTGTGCAACTTTGAACATCACCTTTGTTCTGGTAGATGGGGACTATAATACTATTTCTCTAATGATCTGACATCTTCTTGGTCTTCATGATCTTATTAAAGAAATTTTGTTAAACACACAACTCCTTCATCCCCAATAATCTTCCTTACAACAAGACTGCGTCTTGTAGATAACAAAAGAAAACTTTTCAATGTCTACTTCTTTTGTGGCCTTATGAAATGGAGACTAGATATGACGTTCAATCAGATATCCTTGTTCACAACACATAGTTCATTTATTCACTATCTCTACTTTTTCTTTGGTATTATAATCCTTCAAGGATTAACATTTTTGACTATTTTATCTATCTTTGATGCATGGATATCAATCACCTTAGCTTCATTAACATTTGGTGAATGTGGTACTACTACCTAACATGCCTCACTCAAACACAATTTGATTTTTTAGAACCATGTTCTCAGTTACTTTGGTTTTATTCTCTACATTCCTCCCCAATAAATTACCCCTAGACGCAACATCAATTAGTTTTCTTTTATCTTGGGTTAACTATTAAGAAAGATAGTATGCAAAAAGATATAAAAAAATCCATGTGTGGAACATTCTATTTTATATGATTCAAATCTCTCCCAAAGTTCATGGAAGGTCTTAGTTGGCTTTTGCATGAAGGCAATTATCTTTTTTCTACATTACACAATCCTTAAAACTAGGAATAACTTGTTAACAAAGGCATTATCTAGCTAGTTCTAGTTGTGGATGCTTTTAGATGTAATATCTTTATATGAGAAGGATCATTGTCCCTTAGAGAGAAGGAAAAACTTAGAGTAGAGTTCTTTCTATGAAACTCGATTCATCTTGTGAGTAGCACAAATATCATTGAATACGTCAATGTTTTATTACATATTGTCATCAAATTAATTTCCCTCAAAAATTCTTTGTTGCACCAGTGCAATCAATCCGATCTTAAGCTTAAAGTTATTTATAGTAACAATGTGATTCCTAACTAGTCTTCAAGCTTTATTCAACCTAGAATGAATGTAAGAAAAAAGAATGGGACAGTTGGTCGTCATTACTCCTCCCTTTTTAATGATAAGGGTGTATCATTTAAGGATAGACTAGCACTAGGTACCTGCAATTCAGACCTGCCTAGATTGAAACCAAATATGTAGCTAGATATTCAAGGGAAGTGCAAGTATGTTAAAAATAAAATGCTATCATATCTAGATTATGGAATAAAGCATGACAAAGTCAATGTAGACCTTGGGTTTGAAACATATTATATTTTTCCTTAACCCCAACAACATCGACCAATGATGAATGGGTAAAAAGAGGGGCCAAAAGTACATGTACAATATCCATTTTTAATTGAGGCAAGACTTTAAATTTGTACCATCTCTAAGAGACGCATGTAGTGAATATCAGGTCAGATGTACTAGTATGATAGAAAGTACGGACAAGGGTGGAGGAGCATAAGGACATTTGATCTGAGCACATCTTGGTTAAGTTGATTAGAATAGTATGTTTGTGTGTCCCAAAAAGGAGCAAAACATGAAACTTGATTAAAAAGAAAATATGAAACAAATCTAATTTATTAAACAAAAGAAAGGTAGCTATATCTTTTTCAAGTTATCATATCATAAAGGGGAACTTGTATTGGAGCTCACCTACCAAAATGGTAACCAAACATGCAAACAAATTTCATACCCTTACAATAGTTTTAAGAAATAATCATTAATGTTTATTCCCTCTCTATCTTGAGACCCGATAAGATTTAGGTTAGAAGAACGTCTCTCTCTCAAGATTACAAGTGAACTACTGAACTAGAAACTATTTAATCATTAGCTCTAGTGATTTGGCACTCTTGTGATTTCATACTACTCCTTATTCTAGATCTTTTTAGGATAACACTCTTATAAGGCCAAAGAATAAATCATCACTAAATGGTATCTTAGCACACATATAGTGCAATATAAACAAGAGTAAGGAGACAAAAATGGAAATAATATGTACATCAAATAGATATAGAGTACTAACATGGTTGGGAGGACCTGGTGGCTACTCCAAATCAAAGTTTAACAAACTAGATGCTCACACTAATTAAAATCATTATAGATTTACAATATGTCATGGCTTTTTTTTGTTTTGGAAATAGGTAAATAGTATTGCCAAAAACCATATAGCAAGCTATACAACTACAAAGGCACCAGGCCCAAATCAACAAAAAGGTGTAAGGCCTAGCATCTATGTGGGTGTGTTATCTACAAAGACCCCAAAAAAGCTTTGTATTAGTGCTTAGATTAGCAGTCAATTCGGGCTTAGCAGCAAAAGCCCAAACCAGATCAATCAAAATCATCTTCAGAAGACCATTTTCGTCCATCGAGCCACAGCTGTGGATTCTTCTATTCCTCTCTCTCCATATGTTGAAACAGACACACACAAGGAAGAGGCCATCGGCGCTGACCCTCTTGCCATGTCTATCAGGACTGTTATCAAGCCAGCTGAGGACTGCCTCGATAATGAAGGGAACCTGCAAGCCCCAATCATTTCGTAAGCAAGTGATCTTCCAGATGCTCTTAGAGTATTTGCAATAAAAAAACAAGTGATCTTTGCTATCGATCCCTATAGCACAGAGAGAACAAGATGTATCCACCTAGATGCCCGATCTTTCCATTCTATCTTTAGTGGGTAATTTGTTCAATAGAGCTCTGTATAGGAGCGTGCTCCATTTGGGACAGTGAAACCTGCCCCAAATAGCATGGAACCAAGTAACGTCAAGTTCGTTGCTATTATTGATGCTGGGTAAGGTAGGCAGGGAGCCAACCTGACCCAAAGGATCAACAGACGACACCCCAAACATATCCTTTTACTACTTGCACATGCTTCTCCAAATCCTCGACGGATTGGGGCATCCCTCCATGGTGATGGTGAGTCCATACCTATTTCTCATCCATTGAACCCACACATTCTCAGGTTTATTGCAAAACTTGTTGATCCTCTTCATAGTACATGTCTCCATGATCCTCTATCCATCAGTAAGATGCATCCCACCTTTTTTATAAGGTTTAGTAACCATTTCCCAAGAGACACCATGTTCGTGCCCACCCCAAAGGAAGGCATCAGACATAGCTTTAATCCTATTCAGGACCACACTCAGGATATCATAGAGATCACTCCAATATCTTAGCATGCTTTGGATCACCGTCCTGATGAGAACCATGCAGCCAGCCATAGAGATTTTGATACCAGACCAGATGTCCACTTTGTCTTTTACTTTTTCCACCAACATACTGAAGTCTTTAACCGAACCTCTGCCTCCCGTGATGGGTATACCCAAGTTTCTAGTGGGCCATAGACCTCTTCTGACCCCCATAGCCCTTGTCAATCTACCTCTTCTTGAGTCACATGATTTGGAGCTGAATATTTGAGATTTAATCGTATTGATGTACAAACTAGTAGCACACCCAAAACCCATCACTACCTTTTGTATTCATTAAGCCTGGTGGCATGGCCAGCCGAGAAAAGTAGCACATCATCAGTGAAAATCAGATGCGTCATAACTTTGCAGCCCTTAATTTTGAAGCTCTTTATCTTGCCCTGTTGTTCAGCAATCCTTATGGCATTAGTAAGCCCCTCCATCATGATTGTGAAAAGGAGAGGTGACAATGGGTCCCCCTGCCTCAACCCATTAGACACACGGAACAGGCCAACAGGAGCACCATTCGCCAAAATGGAGAAGGAAGTTGTTTCCACACATTCCTTCATCCAACTGATCCAAGTTTCATTAAAACCCATAGCCTCCATGATTTTCCAGAGTGCATTCCATACCACAGAGTCATATGCCTTTGTGATGCCGATCTTGACGCAGGATTTAGAGCTCGATCTCTGTTTATTGAAGTCCACAAGAAACTCTAACGCAAGCAAGGCACAATCCACAATGTTCCTTCCTTTAATGAAGGCATTTTGTTCAGTCGAGATGATATTAGGAAGGATGCACTTTAGTCTACTCACGAGTAGTTTGGAAATGATTTTATAAACGACATTGTAGAAGGATATGGGTCGGTAATCTGTGATGGAGGTGGCATGTTTGGACTTGGGAATCAGTTTGATGAAAGCGTTGTTGACCGCCCTATCCATCCACCCGCCATCCAGGAACCAATTGACAATATAACAGACATCAACCCTGATAAGAGGCCACATCTTATGGAAGAAAAGGCTATTAAAGCCATCAGGGCCTGGCACTTTGGAGTGGTGAATCGAGAGCACCGCTTTCTTTATCTCTTCCTCAGTCACACTTCTGCAAAGCTCCTCATTCATGCCTTCATTAACTCTATTGTTCGGTAGGTGCGCCTCTTTAAGATTAGAGCAAGGGTTGTGCTGGTTGTACATTTTATTAAAGAATCCATGGCAGCACAAGAAACCTCCTCTTGACCCCCCACAGTATGACCCTCCTCATTAATAAGCTAATGAATAGTATCAAGCATTTCCTTCTTCTTCATGACACTGTGGTATATTTTGGTATTTCGATCACCGTCATTCACCCATCTCATACGGCTTCTATGCCATAGGAACAACTCCTTAGCTTTTTCTAGCTTCATTAGTCTCTCCTCAGCCCTGTGCTCCTCCTTGATAGCATGGTCATCCATCGAGTTCATTCTAGTGTCAACAGAAGCCTTGTTGTAGGTGTCAAGAGCTGCCTTAGTGAGGTTAGGCAAATTCACTTTCTCTTTTGCCCACTTCTTAAGGGCCTTCTTCGTAATCTTTAGCTTCTTAAGGACAACAAAGAGAGGGTTCCCCACCACCTCCGTCCCCCAACTTTGCTCCATAATGTCTTTAAATCCAGGCCAGTCGCACCACAGATTGAGAAATCCCATGGCTTTTATATGAAAATAGAGTAAGATGTAATGAATCATGGGTGTAGTAGGAGGGAAACAATAAAATTTGGAGTAGATCTTTTCATATCTAGCAACTATACATGTATATCTCCATCCTCTTCCTTTGATGAAGGCATAGGAGTGAACCAGGGCCATATACATGCCACCATTTTCTTTCTAAGACCTTCATGAATAGGAAAGCGATTGATGGAGAGGTCTTGATGAGTGGTGAGAGAACTAAGCTAAAAAACACTTTCTTCCACTATTTGATGATTGTTGAAGACAAAGTATCACTTTCACGCGCGTCCTTCCTTATACCAAGGAATGTCTTTCAAAGTTCTCTCAGACTCTGGTCAATGATGGCTTGTTAATGAGGACTTTTTTCTTCATCAATTATTGATGGAAGGAGAAGCAACACCTCAACATGGGAATCCCAAATACCCCTCAAGTGAGGTAGGGACTCTATATATGTAGGAACCTATGGGGTAGTCAAGGTTTATCGTCATTCTCTAATTCATGAGTAATTTACTTTATCCACAAGTGAAGGATAACCATGCCATGAGGCATGTTTAGTTAGGTCTTCAGTGGGGGATATCTATGTTGAGATCTTCTCGATATGTGGGCTCATCGACCTGCACAACATGAACATTATTGTGTTTTCTTTATCATTAATTAGTTAGGTCTTGTATAGGAATGTAAATGTCTCGTTGATTTATAATCTTGTCAATCCTTGCTACATTTCCTTCCCATCAATCTATAATTTTTGTTGGAATTGAGGATGCACTTTGTTAGGATGCCACTTCATCGATGTCAATGGGTCGATATGATTTAAGTAGGGTGTAGATGATCACTTCCTTTGATTTTATTTTCCATTGGTAGATAAAAATTCTGACCAATGATGGTGTTCCATAGATGGAAATTACCCTCTAGTAGATCCAAACAAAGGTATTTGGTTGTGATATGATGATGCTTTAGCTTGATGGTTTTCTTTCTTGACAGATGTCACACTCAATGGAATTTAAGATTATTTTCTCTATTTACGAAGATCTTCATTGATGAAACCTCATGTCAAGGAGGTTGTAGACTAGTGACACCTTGCTCGAGAGCTCATATAGATGGAGACTTCATCCTCCATGTCTATGTATAAATGGTCAATGGTTGGACTGATGAAAGATATTAATACATGGATAATCCTAGAAAAATAGAAGATTCTCATTTCATAGGGTGCATAACATAATGTGTAAAAGTAAGAAATGTTGTACTAAGGTTTAGAGTATGAAAGGAAAAAGAAGGAAAAATAGGAATATACCATCTATAAAAAATGGATGTTATCACTTCCAACATGTCAAAACTAATATATAGAGAATCTTGAGCAACCAAGAATGGATTCATTCTAATTAGGGTTGATAAAAAAACTCCAAAAATTAATACTATCACTCTATATGATTGAGAATGATAATGGATATATGCAATGTCATCTTTTACACCGCTTGAAAAAGGATATTCCTGTATTTGCAAGTGAGATTATTTGATCAATATTGAAAACCTACAAAAATAGTGACCCAACTACAACAAAAGGACTAAAAGCCCCCCAAAACAATAAAAATATTTTCTTGGGTTGTGTTAGTATTGGATAGTTTACCACTAGTATCATGTGATAGGTAACATTGTAATCAAAGATATATTTAGTATGAACCCTCCACATCTTGAAATACTTTATGAATTGATTTGAACATGATGGACATGCCTCCCTATATTAGTTGCTGTCATTCAATTATGGATTAATATATTTTGTTTTTAGTTGATTATAAATACACCAATATATATGTGTATATTTATACGTATATATATATTTATGACTTTGACACTGCTTCCACAAAACCATCAACCAATATACAATTTTATGCATTGGTGATGGTTCACATCCAACACAATAGTAGAAAAATGTGGTTACCCTCATCTCAGACTATCTTTTACAATCATCCATGCTTTTCAAAATACAAGCATGCAAACTGACAAGTGTTTATTATTGTGTAGATGTAAAAGGGTGGGAAGTGTTCTATTAGTCTAGTTGTTGTGGAATTTCACATATTTTATATCTACCATGTGTATGAATTATATAAGTCAACATTTATTTCAAACACCATTTTTAATATCATGAGTAAATATTCAGCTCATCGTATCATTGGTGTGACTAATGTCTTAAACCCATTGATATCCCTAAAAAAGGTGCCAAATGTTATGTTATTAACAATGGTGTTTGGTCAATTCTATAATTTTAGAGTAGATGGGTATGGAACTAAAATTAACAATGATATCACCAATTATTTTATGACCAAAATCAAGAGCATTACTCTTCATGATATAATTTAGTAATGGAGCTAACACTATCTTCATGAGTGTCTTCCTCGTCATCACTAGTTTCACTTAATTGCACATGTGTAAATATTGGCTTGGTTCTATTGTATATGGAGCTACACCATTCGACAATCCATATAAATAGTTAAGCATCCACACCCTATTGTTAATAATTTTAATTTATTAAGGTGTTTTATATGATATACCACACACTATTTTTGACATAAAAATATGGTTGAATTTTACATGACAATTTCCTCACTTCAAGGTTATCTAAAAGTAATAAAGCACAATTCTAATCACATTTGATTCAAGTTATAAATAGACTACTTCCAATATAAAAAAATTATATGATATACTACATGAATTAAAGAATATGAATGGTATGTCTAAAATTCAATACTAGTATCAAATTCAGTCTTGAAATAAATAACCATTATGATCTAGTGAAAGATTGCATCTTTACTGAAGGATTTTTATATATAATGGAATTGGGTTTTCTAATGAGATACAATAGTCTGTGTTGGAGGGGAACTAAAATTGTGAGGGTAAGAATAAAAAATGACCATGTAAAGAATAATATATTGACTAGTAATGTGAATTTCTTGAGATAATCCAAAAACCCATGAATCAATAAAACATCTTGTAAAAAGTGGAATAAATAAGTTTCTTATGTCCATATCAATGGAACAATAAAAGGGAGGATTTAGAAATGTAAGTGAGAAGAAATTTTATTAAGAAATTGTGCAAAGCAAAAAAGTACTACCATATATAAGAAATTAATCATCTTCAACATTGACAAATTGACCCCGCCATGGTTTGCTTTTAGATACTATCAACTGTGAAAGAACTATCATGATAGTATTTATTGAGTGACACTGCTAAGAGGACACATGCATCTTAGTCAAGCATAAAGATCTACTTATTAAATACATATAGGTTATGTATAAGCATGCATTTGGGCCTTCCTCAAACAATCTTCAAAGATGGTTGGAGGTACACCTTGTTGCCTCATCTTCCTCCCATCTTGATATAATTCTTAAAATTTATGATAAATGCAAACATTTACAAGAATACAATAACTGACGTAGACATAGGAACAATTTATAAGGATAACAAAATACTTGCTTTTTGTTCAAAACACTTCCTCCACGAGAAATATATGTTTCTTTAAGTGAAAAACATCAATTAAGAAGAAGCCTTACATTTTATGGTTCCTTAGGGATGTTGTGAAAGTTATTCTGGAATGTGATAAAAGCACACCATTTTTAATATGGCAAGTCTAAACTTTTGCACATAAAGTGTAAGTAATATACTATAGAAATTGTAGTTAAAACTGTATGCAATATTAAACTACAAGTCAAGATCAATAATTTTAAAAAAAATCATCTTGATAAAGAAGTCGACCTTAAACTAGAAATGTAGCATGCATCCAAAGTCCAAATTATCAATTACTTTCACAAATTGTTTTGGATTCCTCATCACCTTACTAATAATAAATAAGACTAAATATTGTGTATTAGGACAATGTGTATGAAAACTAAATATTCTCAACATATTGTAATAAAATGGTAAGAATGGTCCTCAATGTATTATAAAAATAACATAATTACATAGTGATTTTTTAGAAGTTATTTTAAAACTATACAATTTAAATGACAAAAGAGTTGTGGGTTTCACTCCCAAATGTTTGAACTCAGATTTGACCTTATATATTTACATGTGTTCTACAACTTGCAACCAATATGAGACTGAGAAAGAAGTACACTTTTTATGTGCAGAAAGAAACTTGGTCAACATACACATGTCTTGGTGCACATCTAATTGCCAAGGATCTAGTGATGGCATATAATTTTACCATGTTGTCATGAATTTATTTGTCCATGCTTATTATTTGCTTCACTACCAATGCACCACAATTTTTAAAATAGTTCATAAAATTTAGTCAAAATGAAGCAAATCTTAATGCCACATGTAACTTGAATGATCTACATTAAAGTAATATGTATATATATGTCTATATACATATATACACACAAACACACACACACACACAAACACACACACACATACACACACACACACACACACACACATATATATATATATATATATGTTTTGACATGGTCTGGGAAAATGTTTTCCAATTTTTCCAGATACCCAATGCAAAATGCATTGTCGTAGTGTCACAAAAAAAGCTAAACTAGATGGTGAGACATAATCTCCTATTTGTTACTATGTGATTATTGATACCTCCTCCAACACCACACAACAGAAACTAATGTCATAGTCCTACACTCAAGATGTGGGTTTACTATAAAATTAGGTTTGGTGCAATCTATCTATCTATCTATCTATCTATCTATCTATCTATCTATCTATCTATCTATCTATCTATCTATCTATCTATCTATCTATCTATCTATCTATCTATCTATCAACATCATCAACTAAGCCTCAATCCCAAATGGGGTCGACTACATGGATCCTTCATTTCCATTCAGCTCTATTATGGTCATATTATGCTCGAGACGTAAAGATTCAAAATATCTCTTTATAATATCTTACCATGTTAATTTAGGCCTTCCCCTTCTTTTATTAATTGTGTTTGACTCAATAGCATTGCTTTGTGTAGGTGAATTAGTCGACCTATCCATACCATCTGAGTGGACCTCTGCACAACTATCCTCAATGCTCACCACCCCCACTTTAATCCTGATATAATCATTTCTCAAGAAATCTTTCTTTTATATTTTCCCACACATGCATCTCAGTATATGCATTTCGGCCACATCCATTTTGTTGACATCTTGTTGCTTCACCACCCAACATTCACTCCCATAGAGCATGGCTAACTATATAGCTGTTCTATAAAAATTTCTTTTTAATCTGAGAGGGATCTTCCAATCACATAATACTCCAGTTGCACTGCTCCATTTCAAACATGCTACAATGATTATGTGACAAATGTCATCTTGGACATCCCCATCTATTTGAATAATAGAACCCAAGTAACAAAATTTATTGCATTTTGGTATATCTACTCCATCCAACTCAGTGCTACCATCCACATTGTGAGATGGGCTGAAATTGCAATGCATATACTCATTTTTTCTTGTACTAATCATCAATCCATTTCACTCCAATTCCTTTCTCCAAATTTCAACTTTGTCATTCAATTCATCTTTGGTTTTGTCAATCAACATAATATCATCAACAAATAAAATACTCTAGGGAATATCATCATGAATGTTCTTTGTCAATGCATCCATGACAATAACGAACAAATATGGGCTAAGCGTGGATCCTTGGTGTACCCAAACTATGATAGGAAATTTTGGTGTCTCTCCTCCATGAATCTTTACACTTGTAGTTGAGATGCCATACATGTCTTTAATTAAGTCAGTGTATTTGATCGGCACACCCCTTTTCTTTAAAACCATCCACAATACTTCCCTGGATACCAGATCATAAGACTTTTCCAAATCAATAAAAACAATATAAAGTATTTTTTACTTTCTCTATAGTTCTCCATAAGCCTCCTTATTAGAAAAATAGAATCTAGTTTTTTATCTTCTAGGCATGTATCCAAATTTGGTGATTGATATCTACGTTATAGATCTTAGCCTTTGCTCAATAATCCCCTCCCAAAGCTTCACAATGTGACTCATCAACTTGATACCTCTATAGTTTGTGCATCTCTAAACATCTCCTTTGTTCTTGTAGATGGGGACTACAATACTATTTATCCACTTAATCAACATCTTCTTGGTCTTCATAATCTTATTAAACAATTTTGTTAACCATATAGCTCCTTCAACCCCCATACTCTTCAATACATCAATGGGGATACTATCTGGTCTGTATGACTTTCTCATTTCCATCTTTTCAAAAGCATCTTGACCTCAACTAGTGAAACTTGTTGTGGGTAAATGATTTCTCTTGTATTCATGTCACACGAATCTCGTACATTATTTATAGTTTCTTCATCAAAAAGCTTATGGAAGTTATGTCTCCATTGGTTTTCGATAGCATCATCCTTCACTAACTCTCTACCATCTTCATTCTTGATGCATTTTACTTGACTCAAGTCTCTTCCTTTACTTTCTCTTATATGAGCTGCTTAATATATATCTTTTTTCCCCTTCTTTTGTCTTCAATTTCTTAAAAATATCATCAAAGTATCTTGACCTTGCCTAGTGAACAAGCTTCTTAGATTCTTTCTTTTCTTGTTTGGATATCTAAAAAAGTTGCATCATCTTGAGATTTACGAAAGCTCCAACAAATTCCCCTTTTGAGTTTAACAACCTTTTGTACTCCATCATTCCACCACCAAGTCTCTTTCTATGGAGGCTCACATCCTTTGGACTTCCTGAAAACCTCTTTGGCAATTTTTGTTATGCAGAAGCTCACATTATGCCCAATAGTGTTAACATCAGGATTTAGGTTCCAAGTTCCCTCAAGACTTCAAGTTCAAAGTTCCATCTTTGATGAGTTTATCACAAAAAATCAATTTCTTTTCTCCTTAAGATTCCATCACTTGATACTGCTATCTTGGTTTTTGTCATGCTTGCCTTTATTGATATTTATGTTAAATCTAGAACCACCAACCTATGTTGGGGGGTCAGTTCTTTGCCAAGAATCACTTTACAATCCTTGCATACTTTATGATCTACCCTCCTCATAAGGAAGTAATCAATTTCACTACAATTGTGCCCACTCTTGCAAGTAACCTTATGCCATTCTTTTTTCTTGAAATGACTACAAAATCTAATATCCTCTCTCCTCCATTTCTACTACCATATCCAAAACCAACAAAAACTCTCTCATATATCCAACACTACTACTCCCCACATGTCCATCTAAGTTACTCCCAATAATATTCTTCTCCTCTATTAGTATTCCTTACATCAATTCATCCATGTCGTCTCAAAAATCTTTCTTAGCCTCCTCACTAAGGCCAACTTGGGGGGCATAAGTGCTAATTACGTTAAAAATGTTTCCCCCAAGAACAACCATGATAGCTATGATTATATCACCCATCCTTGTGATCTACATAACATTATCCTTGAACATATTATCAACAATAATGCCTACACCATTTATATGTTTATCAATACCTATATACCATATTTTGTACCATGTGTCTCCAATCTCTCTACATCATTCCCCTATCCACTTGGTTTCCTACGAGCAAGCTATATTGAATTTTATTCTAATCATGGTATCCACTATCTCCAAAGACTTTCTTGTTAAAGATATGACATTTCAAGATCCAAATATCATCTATTTTTGTTGAACTTGCTTCTACCCTCTTCGAAAATGTTGTCATTGCACATTGTTAACTACATCAAGGAAATGATGCAGTGGGATTAGCTTGTTTTTCCACACCCATCTAAGATGTGGAAACCCTTGCCTATCCTTCAACACAACTAGTCGAGACTGTGTTGAATCCCCTTGCATATTTATCACTACATCCATGTGCTGATGTAGCACATCACTACGTACTAAAGCACCCCCAAAATTTTTAGAAGGATACATGTCATAGAAAGAGTGACAAAGTTTTATGGCTGGTTGTCAAAGTATCACCATCCTTCGTCCTTTACTTGGGCTTGGAGAAACTTCATATTCAAATAATGTACAAACATAGGCCACATTTTTTGATGCAATCTATATATGGTCAAAACTATCCATGATAAGTAGAGGCTATGCTTTCTCCTTGTTGTTGGTAGTGGCATATGTGGTGTTCTTGATGTATGCAAGTAATCCTAACGGTGATGGAGTGAAAAACCTTGATACAACTTATGATGCTTTTGGTGGAAGCACTTTATCAACCTTGCATTGAGGGACAAACGTTGAATCTTATGAGTGACATGCTTCCTTCTATTGGATTGTTGTGTTGTGTATTAGGTTTCACTTGTGAGAAGAGTAGAGTAAAAGAAGAAGAATGAGGTTGTCTCAAGATATCACAACTAGATAGTGCACCATGATCTTTTCTGGAGTTGCATTTGAGACACAATGGCATCGATCATCATTTCTCTCTACATGAATTTCCATATGATTTCATTACCATTTGATGAAATTTAGAATATTCTATTCTCATAGTTTTCATTACATCTACTTTTCCTTAGTCCCCTTGGTTTATTTTCAAAAAATACAAATAATTCATAAGGATAATACTTTGCATACAGCTAAATGATCTTTATATTTTGCATCAAATTTATATATTTAAAATTGTTCTACTACTCCATCTATTTAAAGTTTAAGTACATGTATCTCTTGACTTTTGAACTTCTATATTAAAAAATTTACCCATAGATATGTATTAAACTACAACCTCTTGTATGAGCATGTCCATCAATAACAACCCAATAGGGAAATGAATGCCATAGTATGGGTTTATTCCCTCTATGGACATGCCATTAATTCTATAGATGATTTTCTCAAATACACAAGAACCATATATCTTTCTTGAATACATTTAGAGAAATAAATATGGTTTTAAATAGAAATTTATTATTAAAACCCTAACACACATTTTCCCTATATATGAGTGATGTATATAGACTATCTGAGATATTAATTTCACATTTTATTCAACTAGATGATAATTTTATAAACCATGACCATGACACATATGCCTTTGAGTTTTTGGTTTGTAGAAAAACATAACTAGCTATCTACTATTTTTTTCTAGAAAGAACTAGTGATGAGTTTCAATTCTATTCAAAACATAAATTTTGTACAAAGAAATTATTTAGGAAAGTCACACATTTATCTCTCCCATAAGATTAAAGGTGCACCTGCATATTAGAAAGTATTTTTGTTTTTGTGGGTCTCCTAGGAGAGAGAAGGCGGGGAGAGAGATAAATACATAGGGTGGGAGTTGAAGAGACAAATAATCTAGAAAATATAAACATATTAACAAATAGAGGGAATTGAATACATAAATAAATAAAAATAGATCAACAAAGGGAAGAAAATATTAGGTTAAATAAGATCTATGAATTGGTTGGTTTTTGGATATGTATATTATACATGTCATATCAGTGTTGTGAGAGGGTTTTGGTCTTTGTAATTATAATATGATACATTAAAATTCTCACAAAGGATGATATATATAAAATCACAATGATTAAATAATTTACATAAGTTAAACAATAGAATTAGATTAATAATAAATATAAAGTAAATGATATATATAATATACTCATGTATATTAAATATACAAAATATAATAATCCAAGGTAAAAATCGAAATGCCTAATTTTATCTCTTAATTTTATAAGTAAATAATGATAAAGTACGTGCACATATGACATGCAAGTAAAACACGTGTAAGATGACTTTGTCCTCAACATGTGTTTCCGCCTAACACATAGGGTAAGTTCAACCAGAAGTGGGAAATGACATACATCGTTGATTAAGTCTACAATAGTGGTGACATGTGACTACAACATATAGATGGTGATACCATCTATTTCCAATCAATGTTAGTGACATCAAGATGCACAAATGCTTACAACAACATAATTGTGTGGGAGAACAACCCACAAAATGATAACGTAAGCCCACTCTCAACTAACATGGTGATAATTATGGATCATTAGAGAAGATAAGGGTCTTATCATAAGAACATTAGGGTAAAGGTAGAATATTCCATTACTGCCATCCTTCAATTCATTACTTCACAAATAAACTTTTGATAAAAATACACATAATTAGTTTTAAAATAATGAATATAACCTAATAGGATTATATAGATACTTTTTATGACAAACATGCTCCTGAATGGGAATGATAGTGTTCATGATCCATTTGCTATCACTAAAAAATGGTGATAATATTTTTACTCCACCAAAGAGACTTCTACTGGGAAGATATTTAGTAGTATATATAACCTTCATCTGAGAGTGGTTCACTGACCACCTCATCCCCCACCAAGTTAGTTCAAAGGAATGGCATGGTCCTACAATCAACATCTTCCACACTAGTGTTAAAAGAGAAGAATACATTCACAATCATGACTTTTCCAAACAAGAGGGAGTTTAAATCCTAGCAATCCCATGCATTTTGTGCATTTAGGACACCACCCCAATCCTAAGATTTGAACACCATTATCAATGTGATATCTGCTCCTAACAACATACCCAAATGATATCAATTAAAAAAATCATACCACACCACATCAATAACCAGTGAGGAATAAATCTCCATCATAAGGTCATAACTACCAATGTCAAAAGTTTTCCACTAACATTGATATAAAATTCTACAAGAAGAACTGGTGATTTGATGTCACTAAAACTAGTCCTTAAATGGTCCAAACCTACAATAAAATAGTTATTCAGAGTCGTTGTTTCACCAAATCCTAGTATCTATCCCAAAAGTGAACACTTTCATAGGAAAATTTAGTGAGAATGAATGCATGACCCTTACGAATACCCATACTACATGTTAAGGACATTGAATATAGGTCTACAATGGCACATAAGCAATATACATCCACCTTCATTCAAGATCATTGTCACCTAAATACCTTGCACCATATCCCAGGTTGACTTGCTCTGGAAGACGCTATTATTACCTTGATCAATAGTTCCAAGCATACATAAAATTATGTTGCGGATTGTAGGTCAAGAATATCACAAACATGTGATGCATTTTAAGGTAAAAAGATAGCATTTGTTTCATTTAATATTTTTGGGCAAAACCTCAAGGTAGATATGAGAAAATATAACAAAAGCAAATCCAGTCCTAAAAAGCAAGAATAAGTCTATGGATCCACTTCTTCATGCAACTAGCCTTTATCAATATTGGGGACTTCCAAACAAAACCACTTCATATGACGTAGTTCATACTCTGCATAGAGAACTCATTTCCTTGAGTCTAAGTTTCCATGCTCAACATCACATAGAGGCTCTAGTTCTTACAAAGATCATGAAGGGTGTCTACTTGATTAATGGAAAAATCCTCCAACCATCTCATAGAAAAATAATCCAATGTACTGAAGTCAACTTGACACCTCTCAAACTTTCAAAGCAACTCCATTAGGTTATAGTTTGCATGATGCGTAAGTCCTGGGAGAATATTGAGTTTGTGATATCCTTCCATTTCTAAAGAATGTGACTCTATGCTTCTTCCTAATACAATCCAACACAAATAAACTTCATAATCAAATAGAGCCACCAAATAGCATGCCAAATGGCCATGAGCTCTAGGCATCCCAATAACAAAAATCCAAGAATATTTATAACATAAATGAACTATATTCATGTTCCTATCTTGGGATAGAGTAAACTCGATTAGCTAAGATTGTTTCCTACCAAATCTAGAGTGGAAATAAGGTCCACTATCTATGAACCCATGGTTCTTCACAATAGTCAGACACTAGACTAGTTTGTATAGGATTAAAGGAATGATATACACACCTTAGATGACAACCTTAACATCCAGAAGCACCTATGAAGTGGTTCATTCTCTTGGTTGATAAAATAATTTTTGGACAAACAATATGATCATAAGTGTTTCTATATGACTCTAAAGGCACGATTCTTGAATGTATACCTCTCTAATTTAAAGAATCTGCGTAACCTTCATAGATATACCATCTCTCTTCTCCTACTTAAGAAAAGAAACATCCATGGTCTTGTCACACCAAACAAGTTTGCCATAAGATGTATGGGGAGTCACAAACACACTAGAAGATCAACTATCATGCATTGATAGGCATGCAATGTATGCCATATCCTCTAATTTTGGCATCATATTGGTTTAACTGAGGAAAAAATTGATAACTTATGGATCCTAAAGTTGCACTGTAGAACTCAACAACTTAATATCTTCCAAGACATAGGGGATATCAAACTAAATTTGCACATGAAACGCAACCAAACAACCCTTATCTTCTCTGGTTAATCCTATTTCCAACATAACCACATTTTTGTCTCAAAGGGACGATGAAAGATACTCCCAATTCCATCCATGTACTTTATTTTTTGCTTCGAATCAAAAGACAAAATTTAGGTGGAGGTGAATGCCATCTTCAATGACTTGAGAAGAGTGAAGATAGAAGTGAAGGTAGATGGGGACTAATGCCCTGTGTAGCCTTTAAATGATATAAGACAATTTCTTCTTCATATTCATCAAAGATCAACTACAGTAATGATATTAGATTCAAGTTTTGGGTTGTGAGGCTATTTTTACTCCAAAGACGTACTTATAATGATGTACAAGGGGGAAACTAATAGGTTCCCCAAGATTTCTTTTTTAATATAGAAATATATGGGTGTTGTTGTCGTGCCTCTCCCCAAACTCTTATGCTTCTCATGTAGGAGGGGGAGAGGACCAATGTGTGCCTTGCCCTAATCTGGTTCCTAGTTGGATTTGTGTGCCAATCCTGTGGCTACAATGGTCCAACCAATCATTCCAAGTTTTAGGCCCAAAAATGTTGATTGTCAACCCTTTAAGTCGTTATCTAAAATATTCCGCATCTTGTTCTCTTTGCAAAACCCTTGGATGAATAAAATATCTAAATCTAACCACTTGGCCCCAACTAATACCTTAAATAAGCCTCACAAAGATGAGAAACTATATTTTGAAAGCCTTATGCTATAAGCACCATATGCTAAGCCTTGTACTTATAAGTAGTTCTTTTTTTCCTCCTAAGCCTTGTTTTAAGTGAGTATAAAGTCATGTGCATGATCCTAAAGCCTTACCAATGTTAGATACTACTTCCTAGATTGATGTTTCTCCTATGTGTATGATTGTATCTGATATCACACTACATTTTGTGTTTTTAAACCAAACAAATGATAGAAAATTGTTGCTAATTGTCAAGACTTCAGTGATCATGATGAACAAATTCATTGGCCATGCTTCAGACTTAGCTTGAGTGGAAAAAATTATTGGCATTCAATTTTAGTTCTACGTAATCTGATTGTTGAATGATTAAAAATTGTGAATAGTGTTTATGACAAAAAATAAAGAGTAAAACACAAATTCTGATCAAAATCAAAATTAGAACATGGTTCATATCTTGTCATAATCTCATGTGGTATCTACATCATCACTGATCAAGCTTATGTCACCCTTAAGGAAATAGACATCCCCATCTATCGAGGAGGATGTGGGATTTTTGTATAGTTGATCTAATAATGCCTAGAATTTAGTTACATTCATGGGGATCTATTGATGTAGAATTCAGCAAGTGGAACCTACCAGGTCGTTCATCATCCAACCAAAGTTGGAATGTTGCATAGATAACATAGTGGGTTAGACTTTGCTATTAAGAGAAATATGTATGGCATTAAGTAATGTTGTGTCTTTATGGTTGCATGAACCCATGCAAGGAAATATTAGAGTATACATGCCTCTTATTTCTATGAACTTGTTGGACATGTAGTAGACATGGCATTCACTGATGTGAACTTTCTACATAAGGACACTTCCATGAATTCTTCTATGATCGAGATCCTCAAAATCAATAGATGACCTTGTACATGAGGTTTGAGTACATGTGGAGTGGATACATATTGCTTCAACTTGTTGCACATAACTTGTCATTGATCATTGCAATAGTTGTCATAACTCTTGAGAAACAACTTGAAGATCAGTTTGCAAACTAGTGTCAGCTTCATGATGAATCAATTGATGTACTAGAATCTTTCAAGCAAGCCTTTAATATCTTCCTCCATATAAGGAGCGGGTATCTTGATGATCACTAGAGACTTCCCTAAATTGACCTCTATTCCTACATGGTTAACATTATACCTCAACATGTTTTTGGATGTGATACAAAAGTAACACTTTATTGGATTCAGTTAGAGGTTCAAATGTCAGTCTTTGGGACAAATTTTCCAAACATGACACCTAGTCTTCTACTTGCTTTGACTTATCTATCATTTTTTCTAGTAGAATGTGATTTTCATGTTTAGAAGATCATGAAAAAGAGATACCATGTCCTACTAATAAGTTGTACTTATATCATGAATCCAAATAACATTACTTTGATGCAGAATACTCCTCATTCTATGGTGAAGGTGATTTTCTCTAGTACAATGAATTCATCTAAATTTGAGTTCATGTCTAAGAGTCTTGTCCACAATAACATAAATGTGTGCCAGTGGATAGTCATCTTTTGGAATTGCTTTATTAAGGTCCATGTAGTCAACACATATCTGTACACATCTTCCTTTCCTTGAGTCTAGAATGATGTTGTCCATCCAAGATGAATATGACATGGGGCATATGAAGCATATATCATACTACATCTGAACTTCTTCTTGTGTTTTCACTCCCCATTTTTGCATGAAACATCTGACCTTCTACTTAATGGGACACATAAGTAACATGGGTAGGAGTAAATGTCTGAAGACTGACTTATAAAGCCCTAACATTCTACTATATCTCTAGGTGAAGACATTAATCAACTGATAGAGGATCAATAAATTTTCTTTCAATGATGGTGAAGAGGTATTGTTTAATTTCATAGGATGAGGGAGTGAGCCCTTGTTGATGGAGACAATTTATATTTCGTACTTGATTTGGAATGATTGGCGTTCAACATTCATATACTTAGGAACTGCCACGTCTTTGGGAGGCTCATTAGAATTGACTGTATCTATGACTTAAACAGATTGCTTCTGGATGGCACATCAATGATGTAAGATAACCAACTTATTTTTTCTAGGATTTTCGCAAAAGTGTTGGAAATGAGGGTGATAAGACCGTTGTGGGATCCCAAGGAGGAATCTAGCTCAAGATCTAGAACGGGAGCTCCTCTATGATCATTGTCCATTTTTTATTGACTTTGTTGTTGTTGATAGCATGATGTACTATACTATATGAGGCAGTTGTTGAGTGTTTTGCAACATTTCATCTTGCTATGGAAATTTTGGGGACTTGGGGTCCATTGTTAATGATTGTGACTTATATGGGACCTTCTTGCTTTTCTCCATTTGTTTGAGGTTGAACTTGGCAACTTATTAAACTTGATGATAGAGGGGTGCTACTCCCAATCATTATTGTGTCAAATATATATTCTGGAGAAGGTTCAATGACAATTCTTGCTTTGATGATCGAGGTACTTCTAAAACAATCATACTATGGTTAGGTGCGAGTATAGAGACTAGTAACTGAAGTGAATCCTTTATGACAAGGAAGTCCTTATAACTGACTCCAATAATGTCTTGCTTTTTGGGATATTAAACATTCTAAAATACCCTAGCATAGCTTAACTAGCCCTTGACCTAACTTGATGCTCATGTGCTTTAGTGCTCACAGATTGTGGTTATGATGATGCTAGATCAGAGCAAACAATCAAAATTGTTGGGGATGTAGTTTATTGTCTCTTCTGGCTACGAGTAGAGGTGCAAGTCTAGGTCCGGTGACCCAATGTGGGCCATTATCTTTTGTAAGAGATCTTCAATAACTATGATCATTATGTCACCATGTATGGATTTGAGTCATTGATGTGGGGAAGAAGGCACCAGTTTACTCTTGTGTATCTAGAAATGCCCTAATAAGAGGTTGAAGGAGGCATTGACCTCCATGACAATAACTATTTCTATGCATTCTAGCAACCTAGATCAACAACTTAACTTCTCACATGACTTCTTTCAGAGAAAAATTAAAGGTAACCACCATAGTACTAGTGTCATGGATCTTGCTTGATTTGATGCCAAGAGTGATGAGGGTATTTAAAAGACAGACATTGAGACCAATATCACTCTAAACAAACACCAAGGGTACATTCATATCTCCATGCTTGATTGTGATGTACAATGGTGTATTTGAATCACTTTAGACATGTATCTTGTCCTTATAGAACATGAAAATCTTTGGTTGATGATCAAAGTTATTATATCCTTATTGGGTTGAATGTTCTTTGTCACAAATACACCTTTAAGGATCTTTAAAATTGCCAAAATGGTGTGTGGGAAATATTTTTATTAGGTACCACATGAATATGTCCATGCAAGTCTTCTTCATATGTCATATGTGCCTTCTCTTGCAAAAAAAAATCACTAGGGAAAATTTTCCTTAGATTTTAACCTACTATTGGCTATCAATCCACTTGTAAGAAAGAAAATCAATTTTAGTGTAGAAGGTATAGACCCCAATGAACAACTTTTAGGAGTTAATTCAAACCAATTGTGGTGAAAAATATTTAAATTCTAGTTTGTTGAGAGAGTTAGTAAAATAAGGTAGAATTCATAAGTGTAGAAATAAAACCAGTTGATTGTGTTTTTGGTTGATGTTTAAAAGGTACTGGGGGTCCAGGAGATCTCCTCCATAGACCACATTTTTATTTAACCAATTCAACTCCTTAATTTTAATGATTAAATCAGGGCCATGTGGATTTGTGTCCTGATGGAATAGAAATCTCGCAAACAATGGACTTCTCTTAAACCTAGGGTTTCAATGTTTGAGAATCCTCATCAAAAAGTCCAACAAAATTATATCAGGGGTCTCACCAAGAATATGTTGGCTAAATGGACATCTGTAAATCCCTTTGTTTTGATAATGACAAACATTTCATTCTTGTTAATCTAACGTGCTACTTGAGTGTTGCAGGAATAAGGTGGATGACAAAGCAATTAGGGAAATCCATATGCTTACATATTTATATTTTCATGAAATGTAATCGCTTTGTAAAAACTTGTACAAATATATAATGTACAAGTACTTAGATTTCATGTAAATCAAGCGTTAGATTCTCCCTATCTAAACATCACATTCAGATAGGTCATCCCCTTCAAATAAGTTCACATATGCACACTCATACACACACTTAGTACTTTAATTAAAAAAAAATTGAAACAGGGTCACTCTTGGTCGACTAACTTCTCGACCGAGACACTCTCGGTCGACCATCTTCTCGACCGAGAAAGACCCAAGTAGCCGTTAGACACATCTGACAAGGTAGTTGGCAGTTGGAGATAAACGTTGCAAAACACTTGATTCAGAGAGCCTGTCGGTCGACAAAAGTTCGACCGAGTAGGTGTCTCGGTCGACCATTTCTCGACCGAGATGGACTCTGACAGCAACTGAAGAATTCATTAATTAGTCGTTGCTAAAGCAACAAACTTGTACCTAACGGCTAGTTAAGCACTTAGAAACCCCTAGAAGGTGTCTAGAACGTCCTTAAGCACTTGTAGGACATTCCTATAAATAGGACATGCCTTAGGACACCTAAACTCACTTGTTACACTTGAGAAATCTTTGAGCATACTTTGAGCAACCTGTTTGTGAGCAAATTGAGCATAGTGACAATTGGCTACTTCTTCTCTTAGCTCAAAATTCGTGTCCTATAGGCTAGCATCTCCTATCCACTGCAATTACATTTCCATACACTTTGGTTAGGAGATCTACACGCTTGATCTAGGCAAATCAAGCCTTGTGCTACAAAAGGATAAGTTGTAATTTCTATTTCCTTTCTTGTTCTCTATTGTTGTTTGTACTCTCCTTGCTACTCCTAGGTTGGAAGCTGCGGATTGGAGAGGTTGAAGATCTTCTTGGTGAAGAAGGGGACCTTGAGCTACTTCAAGAAGGCTGGTGCAACGGGAGGTTACTTCTAGAGAGGAAGGCTACTTCAAGGGGGAGCTTGGAGTTACTTCAAGAAGGCTACCTCAAGTTGGTGCATCTACTTCTAGTGAAGGCTGTTCAAGGGGTGTAAAGAAAGTATTGTATTTTGTGTAAATCCTTGTGAAGGTAATAAAATTAATACTTTCAAAATCCCGGTTGGGTAAGCAACCGGGTAGTGGACTGACAACTTTAGTATTTGCTAAAGTTGGAACCTCTCTAAACACTTGTCTCCTTCTTCCATTTTCATTTCTGGTTGTTTGAGTAAATTATTGCTAAAATATTTAAAAACTTTATTCACCCCCCTCTAGTGTTTTTCAATTGGTATCAGAGCAGGCTTCAAGGGGCTCTAATCGAGTCTTTAAGTATGAAGGGTGGTGATGTCTACAACCACAAACAAAGGAAAAGTATGGGGCAACCCTCAACAAGTTGCAGTTGGTGCTTAGGAACAAGCCATGCAACACTTGGTTGCCCGTGGAGGTCAAAGAAGAAAGATACACATAAAGAATGTTTTATTGCTACAATAAGTGAAGAAGAAGAAGAAGAGGTAAGTCTTTTTTATTTATCTAAAGAAGAGCTAGTTGCTTCTCTTGAAGAGACACACAATAAATATATTGAGTGCAATAAGAAATTAAAGAAATCTAATAAAGCAAATGATGAGTTACATGCTAAGCTTCTTTCTCTTACATCTGAAAATGAAGATCTCAAAAAGGTTATTGAAGATCATGATATTAAGCTAAAATCTATAGAAGCAAATTGTAATCTCCTTTCTCTAGAAAAGATTAATTTGCAGACTCAAGTGAATGATCTTCAAAAACAACCTGTTTTGTGCTCACATCTAGATTATGATACTATTGTGAAAGAAAGAAATTCATTATCATCTAATCTAGATCAAGCAAAGCTAGATATCAAGAAGAGAATGGATGAGATTGCTAAGTTACAACTAAAAGTTAGTAGTCTAAATAATAATGGCATTCTTGATAAAATCTTAAATGATCCTTACCATCAAGTTGGAAGGAGAGGACTAGGTTACAAGCCTAAAGGAAAATCTTATCATAAACCTAGTTGGAAAAAGACACAAGCACATCAATCTATGTATGTACCTAAAAGCACAAATACAAATATACCCAAGAACAACCTAGACCAAAATCATAGAAAGAGATATGAGGTTGATTCTATATGTTGTCATTATTGTTTGCGCCTTGGTCACTATTCTTTTTCATGTCCGTATAAGAAAAAGGATGTTGAGTTAGTTTGGGTTCCAAAACCTCCAAACTAAATGAACGGAATTAAGTTGAGATATGACCAAGGACCTAAGTTGTATATTTCTATGTCTATCTCAACTCAACATAATGGGATATCAAATTAATTCAAGTATCTAAACATCTAACTTGCATAATTGTGTTTTACTTGGAAGCAATTAACAGTTCAGAAAACATTTCAGAAATCTTGTCGGTCGAGAAACTGTCGACCGAGAGAACAGTCGGTCGAGAAATAGTCGACCGAGCAGGTTACTGATTTCTAGTCTGAAATAAATCTACTATTTTCGATTGGTCAAATTGCTATTAATAACTGTTTGTACATGCAAAACAAAGTATACATTCTGGAAATTATCTTTGAGAACGTATATGAGATTAATTTGGTTCATTCTCTAAATGATTTAAAACTGAAAATTATGAATCATATTTAAGTCAAAATTACTACCCACATGGTCCGTTCCAAGTATTCTTTGATTTATTCACATAGAAACCATATGTTAAATTTCATGTTTTATCATTACATCATGGATATATTTTCAACATTTCATTATTCAACCTTCTATAGATAAATGTTGATGCTTGAATAATGATTATTGCATCCTTGATGATACATAGGCAAACAAAATGATTTGTTGGTTATATGTTGTTTTTAATGCTTGCAACACATAAGATAAATATTTCTCAATTGGTATCTTTTAAGAACCGAGATATTACTCAAGAATCTTATGTGGATACAAGAAGAAGTGAAATTTGATATTCATGTAACTACAGCAAAGCTTATACTCTAAGAAAAATCAAGGACAAAATGTTTTCATATTGAGTATTATTTAAAATACTTCAAATTGATATCTAATCAAATTACATGCAGATATTATATACGAGTATTCAATTTGGAAATCTACAAATTTGCCTCTTGGTTGAAATAAAATTTGACCAAGGGGCGCTATGGTCGTAGTCAAAGTCAACCTAAAATAAGTTTGACACAATACTTATTTGAATATCATTTTCTATATAAATTGTGATTAAAAGAACAATTAATTTATGATCACAAAATTGTCCAAATATTTGTAACAATAATCACAATATTACTCCCTTAGAAAGTATATATGCTCTACAAATTTAGTCTATCATTTGCATTAAAAATTAGCTTAAAAAAATTCATACCCAGTAAGTCTGTCGGTCGACAAATTCTTCGACCGAAAACATCTCGGTCAGCCTATCTCTTTCGACCAACAGACCTCAGACAGAAATAACATCGGACACACTTCCGGTCGACAATTGTTCGACCGAGCCAGTGTCGGTCGACAATTGTTCGACCGAGAATTGACCGTTGGGATATAACCGTTGCAATCCGACCTTTGCAACCCATCAGTTGACCGTTGGGGGGGGGGGCGAGTGGCGCGTCTGGGATATGACCGTTGCGGTCGATCGGTCGACGAATTGTCGACCGACCTGGTCACTGATTTGCTATAAAAGGGACCAAAAATGGGTCATTGTTACACACTCTCATATTCTTACTTCCATAGCTTCTCTCTAGTGCATTCTTGTGCAATTCTTTAGCTTCTTAATCCCAAAGACTTTCTTGCTTCTTCTCCACCTTAAAGCAAAGAAATGGCTTCATCATCTACACGTGGAAAGAAGAAAGTCGCTAGCAAGAAAGGAAGGGAGGCTACTCCACCATTGACGATCATCAACGACATCCCCTTTGTCGACGCAGATGCTGGTGATCGCTATCTCAGGCTCTCCTCCAAAACTCCTCTTCCATGACGGCCAGTTGACATCATGGACTTCCTCAGCATCGTCGACCTGGAGGATCTTTTTGAGGTGAAAAATTTGAAAGAATTTCTTAACCCTTCTTTCCCTTCCTATTCTTCCAAAGTGGTAAATGAGTTCTATGCAAACCTAATCTCCCATTCCAAAAATGAAAACAACTTCTTCTACTCTATGGTCAATGGGCATAGCTTCTGATTTACTGAAGAGGATATTCTTGACATGCTCAACATCGACTTAGATGAATATCAAGACACTCTTGACCTTACAACTGGAAATCCACTCAATATATTTTCCCAAGGTGATAATACCGTCAGTCTTAGTGACATTAAAAGAGCCATTTTTCAATCTAATACTACTTTTCACGAAGATCGGGGTACCTACTATGCCATTAATCTCAAGCCAGCAGCTAGGATTGTCAATCTTATTGTTTCCACCAACATACATCCTAGAGCAAACAAGTATGAAGTTCCTATTTTTGGCATGTGTTTAATTTATGCCATTATCAAACGTATTCCCACAAATTTTATCCACATAATCCTTAAGAACATGCTTGAGTTTTCTGGCAATCCCCCATATGCTGATTTTGTATGCCAAATCACTCAACACTTTCTTAAAACACAAATTGAGGATATCAGATACACATGGGAAAGAAGACCACAAAAAATAAGTAAAAACAAAGTAGAGAAAATGGGAATTGGTTTTGGTCACAAGAGGGCTAGGACGGAAGGTGAGACATCTACTCAAGATATACCACCACCACCTCCTTCTACCAACCCATCCTATGATCCCATCCAAAATACCCTAACCTATGTTGCTGGGTCACAATATCATCTAAGCAGACAATTAGACTATAACCACCATGCCATGACCTACCTAAATCAAAGGATGCAAACCCTCTCTCCAAATCAACCAGATGAATATCCTTATTCTTTAAATCCTGGCATGCTCAACCCATATAATCCATCTTACAACTACTACCAACCTCCACCTCCACCATCTACAGATCTCACACATACTCAGTTCTCCTCAATACAATTACAAGACATTGCTGCTCATTTCCGTTTTGATCGGGTTCCTACCTTCTTGGAAGCATATGCTTTAACCAAGACAGGTGCTTTGGAGTGGCAAACTTTAGTCCAATATTATGGAGCTGAGTCATTTCTTGGAAAAGACCCTGATATTGATGTAATACTCAAGTCTTTCCAGTGAGATTTGGAGTGACTGTTGTATTAGTTGTAATGAAATGATTATTGGTTATCCTTGCATGATTGTAATAAAATGGTGATCTTTGAAATGAAATGGTTATCTTTACATGAAATGGTTATCTTTACTGATTATATTGGATATTCCTCTATGGCATCATTCGAATATGGATTATAAGACTACTCTAGTAGAACATACAAAGTAAGGGGAGTAATAAATATGTCATAAATAAAAAGGGATGACATTTTTGCAAAACCTGAAATTTAAAAATTGTGGCTAAATTGACCATCTATTTAAAACGGATATGTATTTAAGGGGGAGCATTCTTAAACGGATATCTTTTTGAAATGACAAAGGGGGAGAAATAAATATAAAACTTAGTATTTGTGCAAAACTCAATCAATGAGTTTCATAAACTCTTGGCTTTACATTGAAAGTTGCTATATTCCCTAAAGGATTGGATTTCATGTTCCATAATTCATGGGAATAATAAGCACACATTTTATAAACAAGAGAAGAAATTTACAAACGTAATCTTCAGGTATGAAACTCACATGTTTTTATACTTTCTTATTTTATATTTAGGAAATGTTTGTCATCTTCAAAAAGGGGGAGATTGTTGGCTAAATGGACATCTGTAAATCCCTTTGTTTTGATAATGACAAACATTTCATTCTTGTTAATCTAACGTGCTACTTGAGTGTTGCAGGAATAAGGTGGATGACAAAGCAATTAGGGAAATCCATATGCTTACATATTTATATTTTCATGAAATGTAATCTCTTTGTAAAAACTTGTACAAATATATAATGTACAAGTACTTAGATTTCATATAAATCAAGCGTTAGATTCTCCCTAGCTAAACATCACATTCAGATAGGTCATCCCCTTCAAATAAGTTCACATATGCACACTCATACACACACTTAGTACTTTAATTAAAAACAAAATTGAAACAGGGTCACTCTCGGTCGACTAACGTCTCGACCGAGACACTCTTGGTCGACCATCTTCTCGACCGAGAAAGACCCAAGTAGCCGTTAGACACATCTGACAAGGTAGTTGGCAGTTGGAGATAAACGTTGCAAAACACTTGATTCAGAGAGCCTGTCGGTCGTCAAAAGTTCGACCGAGTAGGTGTCTCGGTCAACCATTTCTCGACCGAGATGGACTCTGATAGCAACTGAAGAATTAATTAATTAGCCATTGCTAAAGCAACAAACTTGTACCTAACGGCTAGTTAAGCACTTAGAAACCCCTAGAAGGTGTCTAGAACGTCCTTAAGCACTTGTAGGACATTCCTATAAATAGGACATGCCTTAGGACACCTAAACTCACTTGTTACACTTGAGAAATCTTTGAGCATACTTTGAGCAACCTGTTTGTGAGCAAATTGAGCATAGTGACAATTGGCTACTTCTTCTCTTAGCTCAAAATTCGTATCCTATAGGCTAGCATCTCCTATCCACTGCAATTACATTTCCATTCACTTTGGTTAGGAGATCTACACGCTTGATCTAGGAAAATCAAGCCTTGTGCTACAAAAGGATAAGTTGTAATTTCTATTTCCTTTCTTGTTCTCTATTGTTGTTTGTACTCTCCTTGCTACTCCTAGGTTGGAGGCTGCGGATTGGAGAGGTTGAAGATCTTCTTGGTGAAGAAGGGGACCTTGAGCTACTTCAAGAAGGCTGGTGCAACGAGAGGTTACTTCTAGAGAGGAAGGCTACTTCAAGGGGGAGCTTGGAGTTACTTCAAGAAGGCTACCTCAAGTTGGTGCATCTACTTCTAGTGAAGGCTGTTCAAGGGGTGTAAAGAAAGTATTGTATTTTGTGTAAATCCTTGTGAAGGTAATAAAATTAATACTTTCAAAATCCCAGTTGGGTAAGCAACCGGGTAGTGGACTGACAACTTTTGTATTTGCTAAAGTTGGAACCTCTCTAAACACTTGTCTCCTTCTTCCATTTTCATTTGTGGTTGTTTGAGTTAAATAATTGCTAAAATATTTAAAAACTCTATTCACCCCCCTCTAGTGTTTTTCAATTGGTATCAGAGCAGGCTTCAAGGGGCTCTAATCGAGTCTTGAAGTATGAAGGGTGGTGATGTCTACAACCACAAACAAAGGAAAAGTATGGGGCAACCCTCAACAAGTTGCAGTTGGTGCTTAGGAACAAGCCATGCAACACTTGGTTTCCCGTGGAGGTCAAAGAAGAAAGATACACATAAAGAATGTTTTATTGCTACAATAAGTGAAGAAGAAGAAGAAGAGGTAAGTCTTTTTATTTATCTAAAGAAGAGCTAGTTGCTTCTCTTGAAGAGACACACAATAAATATATTGAGTGCAAGAAGAAATTAAAGAAATCTAATAAAGCAAATGATGAGTTACATGCTAAGCTTCTTTCTCTTACATCTGAAAATGAAGATCTCAAAAAGGTTATTGAAGATCATGATATTAAGCTAAAATCTGTAGAAGCAAATTGTAATCTCCTTTCTCTAGAAAAGATTAATTTGCAGACTCAAGTGAATGATCTTCAAAAACAACCTGTTTTGTGCTCACATCTAGATTATGATACTATTGTGAAAGAAAGAAATTCATTATCATCTAATCTAGATCAAGCAAAGCTAGATATCAAGAAGAGAATGGATGAGATTGCTAAGTTACAACAAAAAGTTAGTAGTCTAAATAATAATGGCATTCTTGATAAAATCTTAAATGATCCTTACCATCAAGTTGGAAGGAGAGGACTAGGTTACAAGCCTAAAGGAAAATCTTATCATAAACCTAGTTGGAAAAAGACACAAGCACATCAATCTATGTATGTACCTAAAAGCACAAATACAAATATACCCAAGAACAACCTAGACCAAAATCATAGAAAGAGATATGAGGTTGATTCTATATGTTGTCATTATTGTTTGCGCCTTGGTCACTATTCTTTTTCATGTCCGTATAAGAAAAAGGATGTTGAGTTAGTTTGGGTTCCAAAACCTCCAAACTAAATGAACGGAATTAAGTTGAGATATGACCAAGGACCTAAGTTGTATATTTCTATGTCTATCTCAACTCAACATAATGGGATATCAAATTAATTCAAGTATCTAAACATCTAACTTGCATAATTGTGTTTTACTTGGAAGCAATTAACAGTTCGGAAAACATTTCAGAAATCTTGTCGGTCGAGAAACTGTCGATCGAGAGAATAGTCGGTCGAGAAATAGTCGACTGAGCAGGTTACTGATTTCTAGTCTGAAATAAATCTGCTATTTTCGATTGGTCAAATTGCTATTAATAACTATTTGTACATGCAAAACAAAGTATACATTCTGGAAATTATCTTTGAGAACGTATATGAGATTAATTTGGTTCATTCTCTAAATGATTTAAAACTGAAAATTATGAATCATATTTAAGTCAAAATTACTACCCACATGGTCCGTTCCAAGTATTCTTTGATTTATTCACATAGAAACCATATGTTAAATTTCATGTTTTATCATTACATCATGGATATATTTTCAACATTTCATTATTCAACCTTCTATAGATAAATGTTGATGCTTGAATAATGATTATTGCATCCTTGATGATACATAGGCAAACAAAATGATTTGTTGGTTATATGTTGTTTTTAATGCTTGCAACACAAGATAAATATTTCTCAATTGGTATCTTTTAAGAACCGAGATATTACGTAAGAATCTTATGTGGATACAAGAAGAAGTGAAATTGGATATTCATGTAACTACAGCAAAGCTTATATTCTAAGAAAAATCAAGGACAAAATGTTTTCATATTGAGTATTATTTAAAATACTTCAAATTGATATCTAATCAAATTACATGCATATATTATATACGAGTATTCAATTTGGAAATCTGCAAATTTGCCTCTTGGTTGAAATAAAATTTGACCAAGGGGCGCTATGGTCGTAGTCAAAGTCAACCTAAAATAAGTTTGACACAATACTTATTTGAATATCATTTTCTATATAAATTGTGATTAAAAGAACAATTAATTTATGATCACAAAATTGTCCAAATATTTGTAACAATAATCACAATATTACTCCCTTAGAAAGTATATATGCTCTACAAATTTAGTCTATCATTTGCATTAAAAATTAGCTTAAAAAAATTCATACCCAGTAAGTCTGTCGGTCGACAAATTCTTCGACCGAAAACATCTCGGTCAGCCTATCTCTTTCGACCGACAGACCTCAGACAGAAATAACATCGGACACACTTCCGGTCGACAATTGTTCGACCGAGCCAGTGTCGGTCGACAATTGTTTGACCGAGAATTGACCGTTGGGATATAACCGTTGCAATCCGACCGTTTTTTTACCATTGCAACCCATCAGTTGACTGTTGGGGGGGGGGCGAGTGGTGCGTCTGGGATATGACCGTTGCGGTCGATCGGTCGGCGAATTGTCGACCGACCTGGTCACTGATTTGCTATAAAAGGGACCAAAAATGGGTCATTGTTACACACTCTCATATTCTTACTTCCATAGCTTCTCTCTAGTGCATTCTTGTGCAATTCTTTAGCTTCTTCATCCCAAAGACTTTCTTGCTTCTTCTCCACCTTAAAGCAAAGAAATGGCTTCATCATCTACACGTGGAAAGAAGAAAGTCGCTAGCAAGAAAGGAAGGGAGGCTACTCCACCATTGACGATCATCAACGACATCCCCTTTGTCGACGCAGATGCTGGTGATCGCTATCTCAGGCTCTCCTCCAAAACTCCTCTTCCACGACGGCCAGTTGACATCATGGACTTCCTCAGCATCGTCGACCTGGAGGATCTTTTTGAGGTGCAAAATTTGAAAGAATTTCTTAACCCTTCTTTCCCTTCCTATTCTTCCAAAGTGGTAAATGAGTTCTATGCAAACCTAATCTCCCATTCTGAAAATGAAAACAACTTCTTCTACTCTATGGTCAATGGGCATAGCTTCCGATTTACTGAAGAGGATATTCTTGACATGCTCAACATCGACTTAGATGAATATCAAGACACTCTTGACCTTACAACTGGAAATCCACTCAATATATTTTCCCAAGGTGATAATACCGTCAGTCTTAGTGACATTAAAAGAGCCATTTTTCAATCTAATACTACTTGTCACGAAGATCGGGGTACCTACTATGCCATTAATCTCAAGCCAGCAGCTAGGATTGTCAATCTTATTATTTCCACCAACATACATCCTAGAGCAAACAAGTATGAAGTTCCTATTTTTCGCATGTGTTTAATTTATGCCATTATCAAACGTATTCCCACAAATTTTATCCGCATAATCCTTAAGAACATGCTTGAGTTTTCTGGCAATCCCCCATATGCTGATTTTGTATGCCAAATCACTCAACACTTTCTTAAAACACAAATTGAGGATATGGGATACACATGGGAAAGAAGACCACAAAAAATAAGTAAAAACACAGTAGAGAAAATGGGAATTGATTTTGGTCACAAGAGGGCTAGGACGGAAGGTGAGACATCTACTCAAGATATACCACCACCACCTCCTTCTACCAACCCATCCTATGATCCCATCCAAAATACCCTAACCTATGTTGCTGGGTCACAATATCATCTAAGCAGATAATTAGACTATAACCACCATGCCATGACCTACCTAAATCAAAGGATGCAAACCCTCTCTCCAAATCAACCAGATGAATATCCTTATTCTTTAAATCCTGGCATGCTCAACCCATATAATCCATCTTACAACTACTACCAACCTCCACCTCCACCATCTACAGATCTCACACATACTCAGTTCTCCTCAATACAATTACAAGACATTGCTGCTCATTTCCGTTTTGATCGGGTTCCTACCTTCTTGGAAGCATATGCTTTAACCAAGACAGGTGCTTTGGAGTGGCAAACTTTAGTCCAATATTATGGAGCTGAGTCATTTCTTGGAAAAGACCCTGATATTGATGTAATACTCAAGTCTTTCCAGTGAGATTTGGAGTGACTGTTGTATTAGTTGTAATGAAATGATTATTGGTTATCCTTGCATGATTGTAATAAAATGGTGATCTTTGAAATGAAATGGTTATCTTTACATGAAATGGTTATCTTTACTGATTATATTGGATATTCCTCTATGGCATCATTCGAATATGGATTATAAGACTACTCTAGTAGAACATACAAAGTAAGGGGAGTAATAAATATGTCATAAATAAAAAGGGATGGCATTTTTGCAAAACCTGAAATTTAAAAATTGTGGCTAAATTGACCATCTATTTAAAACGGATATGTATTTAAGGGGGAACATTCTTAAATGGATATCTTTTTGAAATGACAAAGGGGGAGAAATAAATATAAAACTTAGTATTTGTACAAAACTCAATCAATGAGTTTCATAAACTCTTGGCTTTACATTGAAAGTTGCTATATTCCCTAAAGGATTGGATTTCATGTTCCATAATTCATGGGAATAATAAGCACACATTTTATAAACAAGAGAAGAAATTTACAAAGGTAATCTTCAAGTATGAAACTCACATGTTTTTATACTTTCTTATTTTATATTTAGGAAATGTTTGTCATCTTCAAAAAGGGGGAGATTGTTGGCTAAATGGACATCTGTAAATCCCTTTGTTTTGATAATGACAAACATTTCATTCTTGTTAATCTAACGTGCTACTTGAGTGTTGCAGGAATAAGGTGGATGACAAAGCAATTAGGGAAATCCATATGCTTACATATTTATATTTTCATGAAATGTAATCGCTTTGTAAAAACTTGTACAAATATATAATGTACAAGTACTTAGATTTCATGTAAATCAAGCGTTAGATTCTCCCTAGCTAAACATCACATTCAGATAGGTCATCCCCTTCAAATAAGTTAACATATGCACACTCATACACACACTTAGTACTTTAATTAAAAAAAAATTGAAACAGGGTCACTCTCGGTCGACTAACATCTCGACCGAGACACTCTCGGTCGACCATCTTCTCGACCGAGAAAGACCCAAGTAGCCGTTAGACACATCTGACAAGGTAGTTGGCAGTTGGAGATAAACGTTGCAAAACACTTGATTCAGAGAGCCTGTCGGTCGTCAAAAGTTTGACCGAGTAGGTGTCTCGGCCAACCATTTCTCGACCGAGATGGACTCTGATAGCAACTGAAGAATTAATTAATTAGCCATTGCTAAAGCAACAAACTTGTACCTAACGGCTAGTTAAGCACTTAGAAACCCCTAGAAGGTGTCTAGAACGTCCTTAAGCACTTGTAGGACATTCCTATAAATAGGACATGCCTTAGGACACCTAAACTCACTTGTTACACTTGAGAAATCTTTGAGCATACTTTGAGCAACCTGTTTGTGAGCAAATTGAGCATAGTGACAATTGGATACTTCTTCTCTTAGCTCAAAATTCGTGTCCTATAGGCTAGCATCTCCTATCCACTGCAATTACATTTCCATACACTTTGGTTAGGAGATCTACACGATTGATCTAGGCAAATCAAGCCTTGTGCTACAAAAGGATAAGTTGTAATTTCTATTTCCTTTCTTGTTCTCTATTATTGTTTGTACTCTCCTTGCTACTCCTAGGTTGGAGGCTGCGGATTGGAGAGGTTGAAGATCTTCTTGGTGAAGAAGGGGACCTTGAGCTACTTCAAGAAGGCTGGTGCAACGGGAGGTTACTTCTAGAGAGGAAGGCTACTTCAAGGGGGAGCTTGGAGTTACTTCAAGAAGGCTACCTCAAGTTGGTGCATCTACTTCTAGTGAAGGCTATTCAAGGGGTGTAAAGAAAGTATTGTATTTTGTGTAAATCCTTGTGAAGGTAATAAAATTAATACTTTCAAAATCCCGGTTGGGTAAGCAACCGGGTAGTGGACTGACAACTTTAGTATTTGCTAAAGTTGGAACCACTCTAAACACCTGTCTCCTTCTTCCATTTTCATTTGTGGTTGTTTGAGTTAAATAATTGCTAAAATATTTAAAAACTCTATTCACCCCCCCTCTAGTGTTTTTCAGAATATATGATTATCAGTTTGGCTGTCAAACTTATGAATCAGGTGGTCTTGTCACCAAAAGACATAACAAACAAGAAAAACTAGGTAAAAAGATCATAAACTTCTTCAGCAGTTCTTGTCAAAATATTATGGTTTTATTCTTTTCGGGATTAGGGTTCTCGTTACCCACAAAGAATATGATCTATCTAACTATAAAACAAGTGCATAATCAGATGGAAAACATTTAATATCTAAAGTATTGGAACCAAATACAATCAAGATAAAGAATGGGCAATGATGCTACTCCTCATGCCCTAGTAAAGAAACTACTCAAGCATAATAGAAATGAATAAAGGAACATACCCAAAGGAGTTTATGGGTGTTATAATATAAGATATCAGCTCCCCCTTTGTTATTGGACCCCCTCCCCTTTTATAGTGAGGAAATGGGGTTGAAAACCCTAGAAAAGGTTGTTGACAGCGGCAGTTGGGCGACTTGATCCACAATACTGGTTGATCAAATAGAAATCCATTCAGTCAAATGGCTTAAATGCTTGCTTTTTTCACTTGAAGGTAGGTTTGACTGCAATAATAGACCTTTACAATTCATCTTTTGATTAAGTCTTTTTGGTAATTCAATTGACTAGAATGCATTTCGATTAATTGGATTTAAATGTTTTCTTTGACCTGGCCATTTCTTCTGAAATAATGAGCTTTACTAAATTTGGGTTTGATTGGGTCTTGTTGGTGAGTCAATCGACTGGGATGCCAGTTGATCAATTGGAGTTAATGCTCACTTTGACCCAAAGGCGAGTTAGTCAAATGGTTGGTGATAATTTGGTCATTTCATATGTAAAAATGAGCTTTCTCAATTCAAATTTCCACTATGTCTTTGATGGTGAGTAGATAGACTAGAATGTCGATCGATGGACTAGAGTTTCAGAAGTTGACCAATTCTTGCATGCGAGTCAGTCTATCGGGAAGTCAATCAATCGACTGGAAAATTTGGGAGGATGGATGCACAAATGAAGCCTATGGATTGATTTGATCATTTTGGGATTTGGATTGATTTGATCATTTCCCTGCAAAAGTTAGTCAAATCTATTAAAAACTCCAATTAAAGGAATAGCTAATTTAAGACAAGTGACTCTAAAACTCAGGAATAATAAAAAAAATGCTCCTAATGAAAGATCTCAAAAGATGTAAAATAAATGGATTAATACAAATTTATCAAATACCCTGAGCTTGAATATTGCTCGTGTAGGGAAATATGACATTAGGTAGGCAGTAGAAACAAAACTTTTACTGACATATTTCCCATCAACCATCAGATCGTGTCAATAACAATGCAATGGGAAGGATGATTTCATGAAGATATACCTGGTCTTGGAGAAAGTCCAGTGACAATCCTCGTCAATGTAGATGTGAACTCCGTCTAAGCTGGTGTCTATGCAACTCCTAGTTGCACTCAAACTCATCTGACTGCTCCTCCATAGAAAGTAGACTTAAACACCTACTATAGTAGCTCCTCAAATATCACCATGGATTGTGAGTTGATGTTGCCCTCGTAGCAACAACCAAAGGACTCCTGTCTCTAGAGTAGTCCACACAGACCAACTAGAACTCCTATTATCCTACAGGATGGATAGGAAGGAGTTGTCCCTCCCATTGGTGTACTACTCACCAACATTCTATCCCACAACAATGATCCTTAGTTGTTTCTCTCCCGTGGATATCCCTCCTTAGTTGGGTAGGACTTGCCTGGGCTCTCATGGTTACCACAACTAGAGAGGGAAACAATTGTTAGAGCAACTAATTCTCAATTGTCTATGTAGTAGTTGTGTTCTGGGAAGTCCCCAATACCTCTCTATGTATAGGAGGGGTTCATATCAGGGTTCCCAGTCCCTGGCCAATGTAGTACTAAAGCGGGAGTGAAAGGACTATAAGATCTTGAATTTTAGCAACAATTCTGGAAGTTTCGCAACCAACATGTGTTGAAACGATCGTCTCGCATGTGAAATGATCATTTTTCTAAGTGAAACGGTCATTTTTCACCATCCAATTATGCACATATGTTGACAATTCAATTCCAATTAGTACTCAACTTGATGTCAACATAATCCTTGATGCAATCAAATTGCACCCCCAAGATGGCCATTTGGTGCATGTGAGATAGACATCTCGCACCAGGCCAGATGGTTGTTTTGCACAAGTGAGACGGGCATCTCACAGCCCAGGTCAGGTAGAATTCCAACCAATGTACAATACAATTAGCATGACACTTCAAACAATAATCTCAAAACTTGAATTGATTGTTTGGTAGTCTAGTCAGCTGATCCATTGCATGAATTGAAATACCTAAACACTTTATAATCAATTCAATCATCATTCATTATCAAACTCCTCTTCTTGATGAGTTCCTATGTGTGTAACCCTATAGGTCCCATATTCAATTGGCATTAAATGTCTATAACAACTTCTGACATCATAGGAAAAGAGTGGTGCCTAGAAGTCACACATCAATTCTACCCAAGTGAATGGAATGTCGGGGAGCAAATTCAACCTATAATCTGTATATGGTTTTATAAGGTTTGTATGGTTCCTTTGTCACTGATATCCAGATTGAACTAGAGGCATGGAGCAGTCATCGTCATTATTATTCAATCTTGTTCCTTGAACGAGAGCAACCTGCATGAGATTTATGTAAGCTCAATATCATATATTGACTGACATGCATATGGCCATACTTTTCTCAGTCTTGCTAATCAAGAGGCCCTAAATATCATACTCCTATTGAGGGACAAATCCCATCTCTATCACTCACAGTCTATCCCCATGTGTCAAAGTCACCCAATCATCACTGTTATAACAACCCATGTTTCAAGATTGTGTTTGATGATGTCAAAGTGTACCCAACGACATGTGATGAGTTTCATGATTTCAAGTTTAAGAACCACAATTACCACCATCACTGTGAGACCTGGCTATGACTTCCATAATGATGGCTTCCATGTGTCAGTCTCATAGTGGGTCTATCCGATACACTATTCTCTAACATGTATTTGTGTGCTTGGTTTGATATTGCCATATAATGACCAATGAGATTCAGTCCTCAACCAACTCACACTTTGACCTTATGTGTCATTTTTGTCTATCAACCTTCCACAATGATAACCGATTAGGGACATAATGAGAATATGTATATGTGCTCCTAACATCTGAATGATCTCATTTCTTTCAAGTCTAATGCTTGAAGACATACGTCATCGAGTAATAATATTCTCTAGACATTTATTATGATATTCATTATGTCATAACTGAATATACAAAATAAATTGGAAGATTGCCTTTGTTATTAATCAAATCATTTATATGTTATGTCATCACAATCATCATATGATTGGTTCTCTAGGCATAGATACCAACAAACTCCTATTTGCACTTAGATACAATCACCCACATATCTCATCCCGAGTGACCTAACATGACCATCATGCTTCTACTGCAAAAGTGCTTTTACAGGGGGTTTATCAATGTTTGCTTTAGGATGGTATCTTGCAATTTTCACATCTCTTAGTTGTACAACTACTTATATGAGATGGAAGTGTTGTAGTATGCTATCTGAGATTCCCAGCCTAACAAGTAGCTCCATTGTTGTCATCAATATTTCTATAGTTTCATTAATGGTTAGAAACTCACACAAGTTCACCCATATGAAATTCTTGATCCATACAATATCCACTATTGTTCTTGTAACATAGAGATACTTGAATTGTTTTTGTATATTTGAACAACTGTCATTATCTCAAAACCCTTTCTAGCTTACAGTTCTCATTTAATGTCAAACACTATTGTGATCATTTTTTTAGTTTGGAAGCTTGCATCTGTGTAACTCTTTACACCCAACTCTTCCGTATTACTGTAACCAAGGAACCGATCCTTTGAGTGCTTCACAAGCATCTAAGGATGTTCTTTATGGTATTCCAGTGACTCTCACTGGTCTGACATATACCCTCTCATCATGTTCAATCCATACGAGATTGCTAAGTAGGTATATATATGTCCTCTCATCATGTCAGTACATATGAGATGATTGGATATCCTCTCATCATGTTCTATACATACGAGATAATGGGATATCTTCTCATTATGTCCAATACATACAAGATAATGAGATATCTTCTTGTCATGTCCAATACATACGAGATAAAGGGATATATTCTCATCATATCCATTACATACGAGATAACGGGATAAGTACATAACATTGCATTCAAGATAGATCCAATTGCATATGTCATCTATATGTGTGTTCCTATTCTTCATAAAAATTGGGACACTAGGCTCCTAAGAGACTAACTCCATTGATCATGGACATCTTTTCTCTCATTGAGTCTTGCATGCTGAACCCTTCAAAATCTTATCAATGTATGTGCTCATACTTAGGTCATGAAGATTTGCAGATCTATCTCTATATACCTGATCCCTATCACATAGAACGCTTCACCTAAACCCTTCATATAGAAGGTACTTTTCTTGCTAGATTTTAACATTTACAGGATAAGGATGTCAGTCCCCATCATTATGTGGAATATAAATATGATCCCACTAAATATTTTGTAATCACAGATTCCATCTTCATTATGAGTCGTCAAACCCTTTGATTGTCTTGTCAAATCGAAGATTCCAATTCTGAGATGCTTGCTTCAATCCTTAGATTAACCTTTGTAGATTATAGACTTTATTTGCATTAATGGATTTATAAAACCATTGGGTTGTGTCACACACAAATCCTCTTAATTATTCCAATTAAGGAATGGAGTTTTAGTCATCCATATGCCAATCACACTGTCATACTAAGCTGCAATAGGAAGCATGATCCAGATGGATTTAACCATGGTAACTGGTGAAAGGACTTCATCATGTTCAACACCTTGAACTAGTTTGAAATCCTTTGTAACCAATCTACCCTTCCATGTTGGTCTTCATATAAAGACCCAAATTCACCATATGGGTTTTACCCCTTTAGGTGGATCCACCAAGGTCATACCTTGTTGGTTTACATGGAGTCCATCATTGATCTTATCCCCTCAACCATTGTTTATATTCTGATCCATCAGTAGCTTCTAGGTAGGATGTTGACTCATCTCTATGATCAACTTACTACCTTCTTGCATTATAGGATATTATAATCTTTCAAACTCAAGGTGTTTCTACTGGAACTATGAGTTCTGTGTTTACATGAGGAACTTGAGATTCCATAAAAACTTGTGATTCTCCTTGTTCCTATTGTACCTTTTAAGGTTCTATGATTTTTTTCTATCTCAAAACATTTTGAGTTCTACTTTTACTCCCACTGATTCCTTTGGAACTAAGTTCCCTTTTAGGAATTCAACCATCCTAGCAAAAACACTTTGTTGTTGGGTTGGAATATCAATATTATTCAACAAAATAACATTCATGTGATTTGTGGACAAAGCTATTAAGAAACAATTTTATTATATATGCCTTCAATCCTAATCACCACAAAATACTTATCGGGACACTTCCCATGCCATATTGAATATGGTGTCTTTTGAACAATTTTAGACAGTACATTATTTTAGTGTAAAGCATGTGCCCAAAAGAAATTGTAAGATCAGCTAGATTTTATTGATAATCTCACCATGACTTAACAAGGTGTGACACCTTCTTTCTGACACATCATTATGTTTTAGGTGGAGTCATTGTGATACATTATCATGATCTCTCCAAAAGGTCCTCAAACTCTTGGTTTAAAATATTTCAACATTGATCACATCAATGTATCTTAATATTTGTACCAATTTTGGTTATGTACTTCACTTATGACATCCTTGAACACTTCAAGAGATCCAAACTTGTATTTCATTAAATACAAATTTCAATATCTTTTGATTGCATCAGTAAATATAATGAGGTACTTGTAACTACCTTTAGCATTCATTATTAATTGGTCTATGTACATCAATATGCACTAGTCCTAATAGAATAGTCGATCTCCCAGTACATCTAGTAGAGATTCTTTTGTCATATTACACAACAAATAAGACATGCATGTCTCTATTAGTTCAATAACCAAAAGAGTCTAGATAACCATCATATGGATTCTAGAAATGCATTTCTTGTTTATGAGCTCTAGATGACAGTGCTATAGGCATTCATTGTTTGAGTCATCACATCATTCATTATATGTGTCATACACATATGTCTCTACAACTATCCAATATAGTTTATAATACATATGACATTGCCATAAAAGATCATATATTTAAAATGAAACATAATTTCCTTATCACACAAGAAATATTATAGATTCATTATTGGCAAGTACATAATAGCAATTCACTAATTCCATTATGTCCCCATGAATCACAATTTCCAACTATAGAGGAAGCAACCCTTGCTCCATACAGTTCTAGCTTACTTCTTATCAAGTCTTGAAGTAGAGATCTTTAACTCCTTCTTCTTCTTGAGATCCTCTATAAGGAAGATAGTTCTTTTTTTAATATCTAGATAGGTGACAATGATGGAAATTTCTTTTATCCTTTAAGTGAAAAAGACATATTTCCTTTACATTTACCCTTCCTCCATATACTGAGTGCAAAAGATTTGGACTTTAGCTTAGCCCTAGAACACTTGTTGTCTTTGCCTTTGCCCTATGACTCACTTCCATTGATCACCATCACGATATTGTCCTTTCTTCTTCCTTTCGTTGGCATCAATATGCCAAATAGTTGATAAACTGACTATATGATTCATGCAATGATTGCACAATCATATTCATGGTCAACTCTTGACCTAAGAGAAACCCCAATCATTCTACATGTCCAATTGTATTGAACACATGGGGTTCTACTAAACCTCCCTTTGTCAGTTTGCACTCAAATTAGTGCTTTGGGGACATTATACCTTCTTTGCTTTACATGATTCTTAAGATGTGTTACCATCTTGAGAATGTCCATGTATTCATGTTGTTCATGCATCTCATACTTCATACAACATAGCATTAGGTATTCAAATGTCTATGGAATCATTGGCATTCTTCCAATAAGCATCTAATTAGCCTTAGGTGCATTTGGAGTGGGTTCCTCTGGCATTGGTCTATCAAGGACATAGAGCTTTCGCTCATTGATGAGAACATTTCTCAAAGTCCTTAACAAATTGTGGAATTTTATCCTGTTTTGTCCTTCTAAAGGACTGATCACAATTTTAAGGTTTTTGTGTTAGACATTTGATTATACAAAGAAATATCACAACCTTTTCAAAACACTTTTGATTTGGTTAGATTTGATAAATTTGAGGATATTAATTAGATCTTTAATTATTATCACCCCCACTATTTTATTCAAATTGATAGCCCTCAATATCAATTCAGAATATTGCAACGTACAATATTCTAGTGGTCCAAGATCCAAATATTATCAAAGTCATGAGCCAGCTAGGGTTTTCACCCACAACTTGATTCTATCTAGTAGGCAACTTTTGCCAATTGCATCAAATGCAACTCCTGATAGATGATATGTGCAACTCCTTGCCATGATCATTTGTATGCCTCTAGGTTCTTAATCAAATTAAGGTCACCTAGTTAAGACCGACCCAAAAGACAACATGATAAATATGTATCCTACTAGGATAAACCCACATATCTACCCTCATACTTCCATAAGATAGATGACGCACCACACTAGAGCATGCCCATGCTTAGTTGATCAAGATTTTAATGTGCGTTGCTTATGGAAAGAATCTAAGACTTATTATTCAAGTTGAGGGAGCTTGTTTTTATAAATACATATACTTTATCCAATCACCACATATATAGTATGTATCATATACATGTTATAACCACAAATGAGAACCTGCAATAAATAAAACACACAAGTCATGGTTATGGCCATACTAATGTAATTCCTTGGAGCCACAAGTAATTACTACTACCTATAGTTCACATCATATGCAACCTATTGTTGGTGAATATATATACTTGTACCAATCCAAGTTGATCGGTTCAACTCTTGAACCGATCGGATAGCCTCCTAGTTGCTCGGTTGGTCTCTTCTGAAGTGGTCATTTGGTTCTCAGGTCCAAGCAACATCTGGACACCTCCAGTCATTCGGTTGGGGCACCAATCAATTGGTTCATCCTCCTCACATCTGGCCTCCTTGATCCTCTAGTTGATCAGGTTGTTTCACAAGTCAGTCATTTCGCCTTTGTGCAGATTGTCATCTCACTCCAAAACATGTATTAAAACTATCCTATTTCTTATTACATTGTATATGGGAAAAACCTCGAGTTACATTTAAGGGGAAATAGTAACAAGAACATTAATTTACATTTGGAAAGGAGAGGGAGGCTCAATACAAAGTCTGATTAACAACATAAATAAATAACCACAACCATGCACACACATATCTGAGGTTTTGGCCATAACCATGCTTCACATCCACCATCAAAACCGATTTTATGGCGGCGCGTGTAAATTTCATATATATATATATATATTCCAAAATCCAATAATATTAATTATCCCAAAACTTAATTAATTGAGGTGGCTCTAATACTAATGTAGGGAAATACATCATCAGGTAGGTAGCAAAAACAAAAAATTTACTTACATATTTCCCATCAACTAGTAGATCATGTCAATAACTATGCAATGCGAAGGATGGTTTCACGAATATATACATGGTCTTGGAGTAAGTCCAGTGAAAATCCTCGTCAATGTAGATGCACACTCTGTCTTGGATGGTGTCTGTGCAGCTCCTAGTCACACTCAGACTCGTCTGACTGCTCATCCATGGACAACAGACTCGGGCAATTGCTGCAGTAGCTCCTCAGATCTCGCCATGGACTGCGAGTTGATGTTGCCATCCTAGCAACTGCCAAAGGAATGATGCCTCTAGAATAGTCCACATGGACCGACTAGAACTCCTTTCATCTTGTAGAAATGGATAGGAAGGAGTTGTCCCTCTCATTGGTGTACTAGTCACCAACATGCTCTCTCGCAACATTGATCCTTAGCTGTTTCTCTCCCGTTGCTATCCCTACCCAGTCGGGTAGGACTTTCCTGGGCTCTCATGGTTTCCAGAACCAGAGAGGACAATAATTGTCAGAGCAACTGACTCTCAATTTTCTACATAGTAGTTGTGTTATAGGAATCCCCCAGTACCCCTCTATATATAGAAGGGGTCAGGGTTAGGGTTCCTAGTCTCCGGCCAATACATGACTAAAGTGGGAGTAGAAAGGACAAGAAGATCTTGAACTTTCACAAAAATTTTAGAAGTTTCACAACCTGCATGTGTCAAAACGGTCATCTAAAATATGAGACAGTCATTTGGCACCTTCCAGTTCTGTACTAATATCAACAATTCAATTCCAATTAGTACTGAACTTTACGTCAACACCAATCATTGATGTAATCAAATTGCACCCCTGAGACAACCATTTGGTGCATGTGATACGGACGTCTTGCACCAGGCCAGATAGCCATTTTACACAAGCGATATGAGTGTCTCGCATCCCAAGTCAGGAAAAAATCCAACTAATGTACAATACAATCAGCATGACAGTTCAAACAACAGTCTCAACACTTGAACTAATCGTTTGGCAGTCTAGTTAGCTGATTCGTTGCGTGAATTGAACTACCTAAACACTTTAGTAATCAATTCAATCATCATTCAAGATCAAATTCCTCTTCTAGATGAGTTCCTATGTGTGTGACCCTATAGATCCCATATCACGTTAGCAGTGAATGTCCATAACAACTTATGACATCACAAGCAAAGAGTGGTGCCTAGTCGCACATCAGTGCTACCCAAGTGAATGGAAAGTTGGGAAATAACTTCAACCTACAATCTGTGTATGGTGTTACAGTGTTTGTATTGTTCCTTTGTCACTGATATCCAGATTGATCTAGATGCATAAAGTAGTCATCCTCATTATTATTGAATATTATTCCTTGAACCAGAATAGACTGCATGAGATATATGTAAGCTCAATACCATATATTAACTCACATGCATATGGCCATACTTTTCTCAGTCTCACTAATTAGTAGGCCTTAGATATCATACTCTTATTAGAGGGACAAATCCCATCCATATCACTCACAGTCTATCCCCATGTGTCAAAGTCACCCAATCATCACCGTAATAACAACCCATGTTTTAGGATTGCATTTGATGATGTCAAAGTGTACCCAACGACATGTGATGAGAGTAGTGATTTTAGGTCTAAGAACCACAACCACCACCATCACTGTGATAGATGACTATGACTTCCAAGATGATGGCTTCCAAATGTCGGTCTCATGGTAGGTTTGTCCGATACACTATTCTCTAACATGTATATGAGTGCTTGGTTTGATATTGTCATATCATGACCAATGAGATTTATTCATCAACCAACTCACACTCAGATCTTATGTGTCATTTTTGTCTATCAACCTTCCACAATGAAAATCGATCAGGGACATAATGAAAATATGCATATGTACTCTTAACATTCATATGATCTCATTTCTTCCAAGTCTAATACTTGAGTAATAATATTCTCTAGAGATTTATTATGTTATTCATTATCTCATAACTAAATATACAAAATAAATTGGAAGCTTACCTTTGTTAATAATAAAATCATTTATATGTTATTCCATCACAATCTTCATATGATTGGCTCTCTGGGCATACATACCAACAGCTCATCCCCGAGCCACACAAAATTATAGACTCCCACCAATTGATAGAGACATCTTATCTTCCTCACTTGCATAACATGATTTATTCCCTTACCACCTTTCATGGCCAAGCGACCCTGATTTCTCAAAACCTCTATAGAAATTTTTTTGAACATTCTCCACTCTAATTTTCTTCATAACTTTATTTTATTTCAAGACTTACAAAAAAATAGATGTTATATCCCTTCTGTGATCGGTATTCTCACATATTCTTATAAGGTTTTGTACTATACTAGGGTTTTCTTATTGATGAATTGGGGGTATGGAAAATTATCGTGGGTAAAAAAATGGAGTGAAGGGAGGTATGGAAGTAGGTGATCTCTCCTCTATTCAGCTCGAGATCTTTTATTTTTTGTTGCGATTACATTGACCACATTTTTTGTGTGCTCTTTTGGCATCTTTTCTTAGTGGTATGCCCCTATTAAATTTACAATGGGTATGGAAGAAGTGGTACAGGGAGAAGGGTGTTCCACCCCGAACACAATGTCCAACTAGATATAGGCCTTAACTAAAGTAAGAAATGGAAATTGAAAGATTGGTTCCCTACTTGTAGGGTCAAAAGTCTACATTCAATGTGAATTAAGACCCTGGCTATGGCAAGAGATGGCCTGCCAAAGATAAGAGAATAGTGATGATCCTCCTTGATGTCTAAAACTACAAATCACAGGGAATGTAGAACTACCCAACTTTTACTAGTACATATTTAATGATACCAAATGTGTAAGTTGTGGAGGAGTCAGTGAGATGGATAGACATGTAGGTGGGTCTAGCACCAATGAGGCCAAGTTTTCTGCAGAAGGTAAGATGTATGATGGAAATGTTGGATCCAAGGTCAGTTATCCCCATTTTTAAAGTAGAATCATCGATGGAGCATGAAATTTCAAAAGAGTAGTGGTCTTTTCTCTTGTGAGGCATCTAACTCTGAACAACGTATGATGATGTCCTTGCCAAGTTAACCATTTCACACTCTATTGTTATGAATTAGAGATTGAGCAGGGGTTTAAAGATTTTTGTCCTCTGGGTCACTTCGATTATGGAATCAAGAAATGGATATCAACATATAATCTTTTTAGGGTATCTTTAAGTTTATTGAACTCGGTGTATAGTTTAGTTTGGTTCAATCAAGCTTGGTATGGCACACGAGGTTTGTAGATGGGGGGATATGAAGCAAGTGTATATTTTTTTGGCTGAGATGTTTCCATATTGTGGGTGCTGAGCGCCTCTTATTTATCTTCATGGATCACTTTCTATGGAGCGTTAAGGCTAGAGAGAATTATCACGACCTTGAGTTGTTCCACCTTCTTTGAATTCTCTTTTGGTTGCCCTATAAATACTCCCGCGGGAGATCATACAAATGATGTCGGTTGAACCAACTGAGAGTCAATAGATTTTGGATAGGCTTTCTAACTAACAATTGTAGATAACAAGTTAGCAATCATGGATTGTTGAGACTCGATGATTTTTTCTATAGAATGGAACCTCTCATCAGTAGAGAGAGGGACAGAAGGGTGTTGCAATTTGGGACTTGGTTTAAGTTCTAGAATTGTTGTTCTCGATAATTTCCTTGATTCCATTAGTTCTACTGGTTATTGTACTGGAGCCCAAGAGGACCTGGGTAAATTGAGAGGACCTCTATTGTGCCACATTGGCTGCACCATCCGGGTTGGCATACTAAAAACTAGGGTGAATCCTGGTTTGATGTTGATGGTAATAGGCTTAACCTAGTAGGCTATTGATGGAGTTGAGATCCTGCATCTACTATCCATTTTTTGGACTATTGTAGAGGAATTGACATTATTCCATGGAGTGATCATGTCCCTAGCAGATCCTACAAGGATAATTTGCATATTTTACTTGTTGCTATCATATATTACAGCTGTCCCATTCTTTCATAGGCATTGAAGGAGGAATCCAGACAATCTTGCTTCAAGACATGCATCTTGATGCTCTCGATAATAGATTTAAGCTTTTAACTATCTTCATATTTAGAAACCTTTATAAGCCCCCTGCCCTTGAACGAATCGGGATTGGGTCTCATCTCTTCTTTTGACAACTTACCAAGCACTATCATAGCTTTGAAACATTAAGTTAGCTCTGGATAAGTTATCAAGGAAGGTCTTAGTGTCCTTCTTGACCCCCCTGATAGAATATCTCAATCAATTGAACTTGAGAGATGCCATGACGTGGACAAAGGCATAGCGGATCTTTAAATCTCTTCTAAAATTTGTCTAAAATTTATCCTGGAACCATGGTGAATTGGGTGATCTGTCCCCAAATATGATAAGCAAGGGACACAGGGAAGTATTTTTCAAGATACTTTGCTTAGAGGGACTGTGATGTAGTGATGTGATCTCCCTCCATTGCATTATACTAGCCATTGGCCATGTTAATCAGGGAATATTTGAATAGTACTAGTTTTAGAGTGTTGTCTAGGACGCCTGACATCTTATACAAAGCACAAAAATTAGTGAAGTGCTGGATATGGTCTTCACAACTTTCACCTATTCTGCTAGAAAATGCACAACCTTGCAACATGTTGATCCATTATGACTGGATCTCGAATTTTAGAGCCGTGATGGCATGTCGCACAATGGGTGTAGTGCATTGGTGGACTTACGGACTGAGAAGTCCTTAAGTTACTTTTTCCGCTCTACTTCTTGTTGTATGGCACTTGGGCTTGTAACTCGAGGCTACTTTTGATTTGGTCATGATGGCCTCTCCCTATGCAGCTAAGGCCCTCTATATCTACCAGTTGACCTCCTATTGATTGATTTGCTCTTAAGGTTTCAGCTCAGATAATGGAAGGTCCTTTCAATTTTTGGAACATGGACAACTGGTGTGTTGTGAACGCCTTTCGAGCATCACATATACTGTCATTTCCCGAGCAAGAGTTCAGACAATAGAAGATTAAATAGGATAAGATTGAAAATAAAGTGAAAAGAAAAATCCTAAAATGTTCAAAGTATTGGGGGGTCGATGGAAAACATTGTTTACCTCGACAACAATGCCAAGATTTTATGTGTGTCATCTCTTGCACAATAAATTCACTAGGGAAACTTTCCCTAGAGTTTAACCTTTTAATGACTATCAATATACTTGTAAATAAGAAAATTGATTTTTAGTGTGGATGTATTAGTCCCAAGGAACATGCATATTAGTAGTTAATTAGAACTAGTTATGATGAATAATATTTAAATCTTGATTTGTTGAGAGAGTAATAAAACTAAGCCAAAATTTTGAGTTGTAGAAATAAAACTAGTTGATTGAGATTTAGACTGATATTTAAAGGTACTAGGGGTACGAGGGATCAACTCCATAGACCACATTTTTACCTAATTGATTCAACTCCTTATTTTTAGTGATAAAATCAAGACCACATGGATTTGTGTCCTTATAGAGCACAAATCATACAAGGTTCATACTTCTCGCAAACTCAGGGTCTTGGCATTTGAGTATCCTTGTGTAACTATCCAACAAAATTCTATCAGGGGTCTCATCAAGAATGTATGATTTCTAATCCAACGTTCAAAATTATAGATTAGGTGGTCTTGTCACCACAAGTTATAGAAACCAAGATAAACTAGGAAAAAAGATCATACACTCCATTAGTGGGTCTCATCAAGATATTATGGGTTCATTATTTTTGGGATCAGGGATGTCATCACCCACAAAGAATATAATCAATTGAACCAAAAAACAAGTCAAAATCAGATGGAAAACATTTAATCACTAAAGTATTAGAGCTAAATACAATGAAGACAAAGAATGAGCTATGGGGCTACTCCTCATTCCCCAATAGAGAAACTACTAAAAAATTAGAAATAAAACAAATGAACAAACCTAGGGGAGGTTCTAGGTGATAGAATAGGATATCGAAGCTCCCCTTTCATGATTGGACTCTCCCTCCTTTTGTAGGAGGGAAACTGGGGTGAAAACCCTAGAAAAGGCTATTGGCAGTGGCTGGATAGCTTGACTTGTGACGTGGATCGATCAATTGGGAATCCAGTCAGTTGACTAGATTAAATGCTTTCTTTGACTTGAAGGCATGTTAGACTTCAATAATGGGCCTTCTTGATTCAATGTTAGACTGCGTCTAGTTAGTGAGACAATCGAATGTAATGTCAATTAATCGATTGGCTTTAAATGTTTGCTTTGACCCAACTGTTTCATCTGAAGTAATGATCCTTCCCAACTCTAAGTTTGATTGGGTCTTGTTGGAAAGTCGACCGAATGGGATTCCATTCGATCCATTAAAGTTAATGTCCACTTTTACTTGAAGGTGAGTCCATCAACCAGTTGGTGATAACTTGGTCATTTTTTCTATAATCATGTGTAATAAATTCTTGTATGGGAGTCATATGACTGGGAAGCCAATCGATCAACTAGAAAATATAGGAGGCTAGATGTGCAAGTGAAGCCTCTGATTCTTGGTTCTTTTTGTTCTCTGGATTGATTTCATCATCTCCTTACAAAACTCAGCGAAATCTTGTAAAATCTCCAATTAAAGAAGGAAAAACTAATTGTGGAGAATTAACTCTAAACCTAGGGAATAATTAACAAAATGCTCCGAAAGAGAGATCTACAAGATGTAAATAAAATGGATAAATATGCATTTACCAAAGTCCTACTATGTCATAGGGTGGATTATCTATAGTCGTCTATGGCATGGATGCAAGTGGGATGGAAATACACCCCTTATTAATGATATGGGAGCATAAGAATTCAATTTGTGGTGGCACCTAAATGAGTTTCAATACTCCTAGTATTTTGATAGAAGCACTGGCCATAACTACTAGAGATTTTTTATCAGACGAGTTAGATCCCAATGTCAAAGCAGATCCTATGCAAGTGTTGACCTTTGTATTCCCTTTTTAGTAGTATGTTTGGCAGACAATCAGTAATTAGGGGACTGAACCACCAATTTAAGGAATTCAAGAGAAACTTTTGCTTTGTCTAGTTGTGTTATTTTGACGGATGGTGTAGAGACATACCTCACATTCTTAGAGATGTACATGGTTGTAAGGAAGGCCCAACCAACACTTGTTGGGGAGGTAAGGGTGGTGACTTCACAGATGGGATTTGGTTATAGTCACTAATTCCATCCTTCGTTGGTGGAATGAGTTTGGCTGCTGAAAAGTTTTGATGCTTGTGGATGAAGTCATTTCTTCTGAAGATTCTATAGGGAGTTTTATCTACACTTTAGTGTTGATGTCATTCCTTGTTCAATAACACAAGGGCCCCTATGATGGTGGGGAATGCAACATGATGAATTTCTCTGACCAATCAAAGCCATATGTTTTGTCCTATTGTATCAATTAAGCTCCTTGTGCAAGGCCTTACAAATTTTTATGTTATGCCACTACTACAGAATAGGCTTTAGCATCAGTTAATTAAGGGCTTTAGTGTCGGTTTTCAAGAGACACCCAAGTGGGTGCCGCTAAAGGTGGGGGCCTTCGACGTCGGTTCCCAATCGATGCCAAAACACTTTCCGCCACCGAAAACGTGCCAGCAAAGGGAATATAGGTATATGTTATTTAAGAAAACTGACACTATAGAATGGTTACAGGCGTCGGTTACTAAAACAACCGATGCCAAAATGCTTCCCGCCACTGAAAACACACCAGCAATGGGACTATAGGCGTTGGTTTTCTAGTATAATTGACGCCATATCCCCTGCCACCACGACCATGCTTCTCAGGACGATCGTGGTTCCTGTCAATATAAACATCAGTTGTTTTTTAACAACCGCCGCAGTACATCTTTAATGTTGGTGTCTTACACATAACTGACACCTATGTTATCCCCTTGCCACCATGGTCATTCTCCCCAGCATGGACGTGCTTGTTGGGTACATAGATGTCAGTTTGTTGTAAAAAACCACCGCCTTACATCTTTGGTGTCAGTTTTTCCAAATAACTGATGACTTTGTCATGATTTTTTAAAAATTAGTTTGCAGGCCTTCTGTATGGCTGGTTACAGGATGAGAACCTGCAGTTCAATTCTGAACTGTAGGTTTACGACATCCATTGATATCATCCAACAACAGGACACAAACCTACAAAATGAACAAGATGAACAATATTATATATATGTGATTCACACACATGTATAAGCACATTTAATTCATATTATTTTTTCATCACACACATGTAGAAACCAGTAGCAATCTGTAGTTCCATTCATTTCATCTCTTTTCACATTCAGACACATGTAGAAACATTTATGTATTGATCATCTTCACACACATATGACAATTCATAAAAATTCATTCACATTCAGACAAAATTAAGTATGAGAACAAAGTTATTCTTTATTCATCATTGTCAATAAAATTATATCTAAAAATTCCCACTCTTTGTAGGGCTTTTTCCCATTCTTCTCTTACACCATCTAATTCATATCTCGTATAGGGAGCATGTACATCAAAACACTTTCCACCTGTGCTGAAGTTAGTAGTTTTAAAGACCTGCAAAGAGAATGACGTATATATATAATTAATAATATATAATAAGATTGATATATTTCATATTATCTAATGAGACTATGTATAATACCTGTTGTATCTTATCAATTTCCATTACAACATGTTTGATGATTAGGTCCATAAATCGCATCACATAGTAGGCACATGCCCAACCGTTGTCTTGTGTAGCACACTATAAATTGAAACATACAAAATATTCAAAAATACAAATAAGCACAATTCACATAAATAATATATACATTGGAGTCAGGAAGTTACTTTCTCATTCTCCCAAATTAGTGACAAATCCTTTTTCCTGGGGACCTTTCCTTCAGCTTTTTTGTACTCTTGTAAAGCCCTACACAAGTTAATGTAACACATTAAATTGCATAATTAAATAGTAATGTATTAACAGATGCTAACGGATATAAAAACATGAAATATTTCTCACGAGAATAATGGCCTTTTAATTGCATGTCCATGTAATGTATTCAACTCATTCCCCACAGGATCTACATAATAGACAGTGAACGTCTTGGGGACAATAACTAGTAACTCCCAATGTTTACCACTACATGTAAGATAGTAGAAAATTAATAACTCAAAATCCACAATAAAAATGTAATTTGCTTAAGTCCAAATTATAAGAAAAGTAAACTTACTCGACATTGAATGGAGCTATTATCATCGTCTTATTATTTTTACCAAAATATTGAAAAGCATCACAGTAGTATGAAGTAACTGAAGAAGGGTCTGTATCTACAAGACTAATCAAAGATGGAACCAAAAATCCCACATGGGAAAACCCAAAATCTGTACATATCGTGTGTAAGTGGCTGCAAAACATATACATTAATATATAAGAAACCAGATCACCGTATATAAAACAAGGTATATGGATGTATAAATAAGATCTCACCATATCCACAACTCTATCGTAGATGTGTTCAGCCAATCATAACTAAACAACTCCAAAACATCTTGTATAAATATCTTATTTTTATACGATTGACCTGCATTAATACATATGCATTAACATGTATGTAAAACTTATATTACATATGCATTAATACGCATGCTAAACTTGTATAAATAGATTGTTATCGTATGATTTACCTGCAGCATCCTCTGGAATAGTAACATTTATAGGGCAATTTGGATCATGTTCTCCGATCCATACTGCCACACCCCTACAATTAGGACCTATCGAGGCGTGTAGGTCCCTTGGAAGCCAACTTGGTAGTCGAGGAGGTGGAGGCCGAGATGTAGCAGGTCTCATATTTTTTACCTGTATATATAATTTCAGATCAATTGACTCATATATACAGACTAAAAAATTAACGTAGTGGAAATTTATCATATAATATTAGTATAAAGGACATCCGCTTCGGGCCACTGTATCACTCCGCCTACTACATCACCAAGTGTTTCAACATCTGGGTGTGCATGAGGCAGTACAAAATCTGTCCAACCGGGGAGTATATGTATTGGACTCACGTGTACCACACCATCTGGTACTGGATGCCCATGAAACATGCACCCTTTAAGGGGTGGGTAAGCCGACGCCTCTACAACGATATATTCTTGACTTTTTAGTCGGCATGGCTTCAACCCCTACAAATTTACGTAAAGAATGTTATATGCATATATACACAAACATATCATCTTGAACATACTAGCTACTATGTCATAAAAATACTTACAGAGGATGTGCTAGCTGGTGGGTCTATAGGATTACTCCCAGCCTCTGTAGTAGGAGTAGTAGGAGAAGCACGACACGTCTAAGTGGCCGTCTGAGACGCCTGCCACTGAACCATTGCTTCTTGGATTCTCTGGGTAATTAACAAATCTACCTATACATGGATTAAAGAAACACTAGCTTCTGATTATTGAATTCCCTTTCACAATAACATTCTAAAAAAGAATAGGTTACCTCAGTTTGTGAAAGTCCCGCTTTTGGGACAGATTTGTGTTGGGATGGCCCAAAGAACGCTTTGATGCCCACACCAGCGCTTGCACCCCTAACACATCTAGGATGCTCTGGGTTACCCAGAGCAACTATCAGTTCATCCCTTGTGCCCTGAGGGATGAACTTGCCTTCCTTCCTCTACTCATGTAGCTCCTGCTAATCACCATCAACAAAAATTATCTGGTAAACATAACAATAAGCAATATCGATCGATTGCTCTAAGAGTTGATTTTTACCATTTTTGTAGCCGCCTCAGCAGTTGCGGGCTTCGATATGTCTCCCTTTTTGTTTTGCCTCCAAGCTATCCACATAGCATGGCAAGGCAGAGGTGCGGGAGCAGTAGTAGAGGACTCTACAGTCTCCTGAGTAGCAGTAGGCTGAGCAGACTCAACCTGTAGTCTTTGGCGAATGCCTGCATATCCTCTTGGACCCATTGTGTAGGCATGCACATTCAGTGCGCGCCTTACTCGTTGAGCATCACTCTTAGCCTAGTTAGTTAGCACATTGATTTGATTAGTAACACTAAAGGTTAATCTTGAATAGGTGAATACATAAGAACATATATTAATTAAATTGGGAGTGGCGCTTAATACCTTGAATTCATCCGTTTTTCTTTGTGTAACAAACTCCTCCCAGTCTTTGGGGTCCAGGTAGTTCCATTGCTTTGTGGCTTCCTTTTTCCTGAAATTATTTTTTAAAGAGAATACAAAACAAAAATTATTAGTGTAGAGTTAGTCAAATAGTGTTCAATGTCTAGAATTGGAAATCAATCAAGAACCTCTTCTCAGCATCGCGTATGTAATCTCGGGTGAGATTGGTCCTATAGTTCCTTAGGACCCTCCCAAAATGTTGCATCACACATTTACGATGCAACTTTTCATCCAGATCAAATATGCTCTGCAAATTAAATAGAATTGCTATTAACTAGTATCCTAAAAATTAGTAATCTACACAAATTAGTAATCTACACAAATAATAATAACTCACACATAGTTCCTTCCATATATGGTCTTTCTTCCCCTTAGGAACTTTATGCCAGGATTCTATGTTAGGACTGCAATGGATATGAGTAAGAACCCCAAGATATGAAACAAATGATTTGCGGTTCACTCCATATGGATTTCCTGCATTATCGAAATCCACAGCCAATTTGGGTCCATTGCCCCTTTGCTGTAGTAACTTGTTCATCGTTGTGATGCCCCTCACTTTCTCAATTTTCTTTTGCTGCTCATCAAGTGCTGTAATTTCTTCAGGGAGTACATCACCAACCTAAATTTTGATAAAAAACACACTTACATGATATAATTATAAATGAACATATAGATAGAAACCTCATGGATATATTCTTAAAACTTACATTGTCAGGCGACGTAGGCACGTCCTCACCCTCACGATGATCATCAGCATGGTCATCATGGGAATGCTCAGCCATCTGAAAGTATACATTCAAATTATAAATTTCACATTGTTAAGTAATTCACATTGTAAATTACACACTCACATTGTAAAGTAATTCACATTGTAAAGTAATTCACATTGTAAAGTAATTCACATTGTAAAGTCCACATTCACATTGTAAAGTTCACAATTAGAAAAATAAAACATATAAAAATATAAACATTCATGCCTCTAATATTGTGATCTTTTATCAATTAACAATCCTTCATTGTGATCTCCGCAAACATACAAGTCATCGTGATCCCCAGCTTCAATGTTTGGTGGTGTTGGAAACCCAACCGAGAATAGACTGGAGTCATCATACTTATCATAGTACTCTTCTTCATCTATAGGATATTCAATGAACTGTCTTTTACCATGAAGAACAACCGACCATTTATCATTTGCAGGATCATAGATACAAAAAACTTGTTTTGCCTGTGATGCCAATATGAATGGTTCACCCTCTCACCAATCTTTTCAAAGTTTACTAACGTGAAACCCAATTCATCCACTATAACTCCTTTGTTGTTGTCAACCCAATTACATTTAAAGAGTGGAATTCGGAAATCTACATAGTCAAACTCCCATATGTCTTCAATGACACTGTAATGTGACATTTTAGCTTCACGTGGACTCTTATCCTTTGCACTTGCAAAAAACAATGAAGATGCTTGAAGGGTGACCCCACTGTTTTGGACGACACTCTTATCATCTTGACACTTTGTGTAATACAAGAATCCATTTATGTCAAACCCTTCATAAGACATACCATTCAATTTTGGTTTAAAGGCGAGGCATTTGATGGTTTCAGTAATATTATCTGGTGTTTGAGATAGTTGTAGTAAGACTTTATCTTCAAACCACTTAATAAATGTCTTATTATGCTCTCTAGCAAGCCACATTGAATTGGATCGAGGATATTGTCTCTTGATGAAATTGGTATGTTCCACGATATAAACACTCACTTCATCGATGTTGTGTAAAATATACAAATGACCTTGCTCCAACTGCTCACGGCTGATTACTTTCACTCGTGATCCCAAAATTCCTTTGCCAAAATGCTCCTCAATATTCTTGTCATTCACAGGAGCGTCATTGCCACTCAAAAATTCATTGCAAAAATCCATAACCTCTCTCGCCACATAACCCTCAATAATACTCCCTTCAGGCCGATAACAGTTTCAAACATCACCTTTAAAAATGCTCTTGTATCGTTCAAAGGGATACATCCAATGCAAGAAAAATGGTCCCAACATTTTCACTTCCCTAGTCAAGTGGACAACAAGATGTACCATGATATCAAAGAATGAAGGAGGAAAATACATCTCAAGCTGACATAGGGTAACAACCACTTCTCTTTGCAATTTATCGAGAGCATCAGGGTCAATAACTTTGCTGCACAGACTGTTGAAAAAGAAACAAAGTCTGGTGATTGCTAACCGTACATGCTTCGGAAATATAGATCGAATTGCCATGGGTAATATTTGTTACATTAGAGTGTGACAATCATGAGATTTAAGACCTATCAACTTCACATCTTTCATTGATACCAATGTATGGACGTTGGATGAGTAACCCTGTGGCACCTTAACATTTACCAAGCATTCACAAAAAGCTTTCTTCTCTTTTCTAGACAACGCGTAACAAGTGGGAGGTAAGTATGTTCTCTGATCACTACTAACTACTTTTGTTAATTTTGTCCTTATTCCCATTTCACGTAGGTCCATTCTAGATTTTATCCCATCTTTAGTCTTACCTGGTATATTCAACAGAGTACCGATGATGCTATCACATTCATTTTTCTCAACGTGCATGACATCGATACAATGCCTGACTGTCAAAGAACTCCATTAAGGAAGATCCCAAAATATTGACTTCTTGAATAAAGACTTGTCACTCCGTGTGGCCATTGTACATTGTGATATCTTACCAAATTCATTGGCGATGTATTTTACTCTTTCATAAACATCCTCCCATGATATAGGTTTAGGTGCACTCTGTTCCTCAGTCCGTCTATTGAATGCTTTATGCAACCTACGATATGGATGAAATTTTGGAAGAAACCTTGGATGACCAAGATATATAGTCTTTCCGCCGTGTTTTAGTCGTATTGAATCAGTGTTCTCTTCACATATAGGACACGCTTTAGATCCTTTGACACGATATACAGACAAATTCCCATACACTGGAAAGTCATTCACAGTGCAAAACAACATAGCGTGCAAACGAAATGTCTTTCTTCGTGAAGCACCATAGGTCATCACACCTTCACCCCAGAGCTTCTTCAAGTCATCAATCATAGGTTCAAGATAAACGTCGATATCATTTCTAGGTTGTTTAGGGCCCGATATCAAAGACGACAACATAACATACTTATTTTTCATACACAACCAGGGAGGAAGATTGTATATAACAAGCATAACTGGCCAAGTGCTATGTTGGTTGCTCAATGTCCCGTACGGATTCATCCCATCTGTAAAAAGCCCAAGTCTTAGATTTCTATCTTCTTCACATAATTTAGGGTATAATAAATCAATCTTCTTCCACTGTGGTGAATCAGACGCATGTCGTAGGATCCCATCATTATTTTTCTTAACATCTGCATGCCACCTCAAATTCTTTGCATCTATAGGATTGGCAAACAAGCATTGAAACCGTGGTATTATAGGTAGATACCACATCACCTTAGCAGGAGAGCCAGTTTTGGACTCCCCCAAAGTCGTCAATTTATACCTTGACGCACCACATTTCAGACAATATTTCAAATCCACATAGTCCTTTTGAAATAATACACAATCATTCAGGCATGCGTGTATCTTCTTGGCCTCCATTCCCATTGGCACAACAATTTCTTTACCCAGTATGTTGAGATTGGCAGCTCATTTCCTTCAGAAAGAATTTCTTTCAACAAAGACAACAATGACGTGAAGCTTTTCTCGCTCCATCGATTGTTAGCTTTCAGTTTATACAATCTCAACACAACACTAAGCTTCCTAAACTTACAACATGTGTATAATGGTATCTCAGCATCATGCATAATGTTTCTAAACATGGGAGATGGATCGGTGTGCTCTACCCCACAACTATCCAGCATTGCATCAACGATGTCTACTGGAACTGGTTCGTTCAAATCTACGTCATCATAGGTAATTTCTTCTTCCACACAAGCATTGCTATCGGCATCCACTGGTTTCGGGTTTGAAATCTCTCCAAGCCAGTGCCATTCTGTATAGCCTTATATAATCTAGTTGCACATGACATGACTTTTGATTTTGTCACCAGTGCTGACTTTCAAGTTGTTACCGCAATGCCTACATGGACAGAAGAACCTATCTCCAGGTTGTTTCCTATGTTCCTAGGAAAATCTAATAAACTGATCAAGACCATAAATAAACTCTGGGGTGCAGCGATTACGAATGGACATCCATGATCTATCCATTCTATGATCAAAGAGAAAACAATTATATATTACAACAATATTAGGGTCTAGGGTTAATTAACATATTAGAGTTTATGCATGGTTAAAACTTTAGGGTTTAAGGTCTTATATACAATTAATGGTTAAAACATCCTAAGTGAGATTAGGTGTTCAAGAACAGTCCCAAACCGGGGACTATCCAAGATTTACTCCTAATGAGTAAATCTTGGACGGGTTTCTAGGCCAACAAATACATGTGTTGTCATTCTTATATACAATAAATGTGTAACACCTATCCCATTCTTGAACACCTAATCTCATTAGTAAGTGTATAATGTGTATTGGGTTTTCAAGAAAATTTCGGCAGCATTTCCCCACTGTTCTCCAAGTACATATGTACTTAGAGAACAAACGGGAAAATGCTGCTGAAATTTTCTTAAAAACCCAATACACATTATACACTTACATCCTAAGTGAGATTAGGTGTTCAAGAACAGTCCCAAACCGGGGACTATCCAAGATTTACTCCTAATGAGTAAATCTTGGATGAGTTTCTAGGTCAACAAATACATGTGTTGTCATTCTATAACATTGATTTCAACATTTCGAGTGTCCATGCATGTTCATCATCAAGATAAAGATTACACATAAATTAGTATGACCTAGGGATGGAGAGATTCATAATTAATTGATTTCAAAATTTCAAACTAGCTGATGCATTATCATCAATCTACATCATACAATAGGGATTCATGTAGATGTTAGGGCGACACATCGACACATCACTACAAAATCAGAGATTTAATATTAGGGTTTTAATATCTTACATAGATTGATCACAAGATTTCAGTAATATAGTTAATTCAAGATTATGGTGAAATGTGTATTAGGGTTTTAATATCTTAATTCAACATGCATCAAAATTTACAGAATTAGGTCAAGCATTAGTATTAAATTGCAAATGTATCTTCTTCTTCCTGATCCCTCCTTACCAAATGGATAAAAGCAAGGCACGACCTGTGGGCTGGACACGACGGCTGTGGCTGTGCTAGCCAGCCCGACCGTACTGGCCAGCACAGCCATGGTCGCCGTGTCCAGCCCACATGCAGCTCCTGCCTTGCTTTTATCAATGCATTTTGGTAAAAGGGGAGCAGGAAGAAGAAGAGGTGGAGGAAGAAGAAGAGGTTGGGTTGGAGGTAGGTGATTGTACCTATGAAAAGCTTAAATCTTGTAGGGAGTTTCCTTGCCGGCGATACCAGGAGCAGCAAGCAATGAAGTAGGCGGCGACCAGTGAAGTAGGCGGCGACCAGGTTGGGTTGGAGGTAGGTGATGGTCGTTCAAAGCAGCAGTGGTAACCAGGGGAGCGGTGACGGTCATAAGGAGCAGGGGAGCGGCACACAAGGAGCAGGCGAGCGGCGGTGGCACGCAAGAAGAAAAGGAGGGGAACCGGCGGTGGAATCGTGAGACCCTAGAGCAGCAAAATCGAAAATGAAACATAGAAAGGGGAAGAGCCAGGCTCACGCGGGTGCTATTTAGTCAACAATAAGCATCGATTATTACAAACAACTGACGCTAATAACTATAGGTGTCGGTCACCAACAAAACACTAACACCATTGTTCATTTATAGTCGTCGGTTTCAACTAGCAAAATAGATGTCTATCATTTATATGCTAACAAAAATAAATGTTCTCAAATTAAGACCATAGTCGTCGATTGCCATATAAAAATTGATGCCAAAGGGAGGTGAAAATTTTAGCGGTTAAGCGTACGAAAATACAATGGTGTCAGTTATTATAAGACAAACGACAATAAAAATTGGTCAATTTTCTATCCTTTAGACGTCGGTTTATTTGTTAAAAACCGACGTTGTATGTGGAATTTTGGAGGTAATTTTTTTCACTGGAAAATTTGATTTGGCGGTTACTTTTCGGCATCGGGTGCTAGTTAAGGAACCGACGCAAAATAAAAGCGATACCCATGTCTGGTCACCCTTCACAGATAGATGTTGGTTTTTTTATTTAACCGACGTTGTACATTTAAGGTGTCATCTTTTATATACAATCGACACCTTCAAAAGTGACGTTATAAGACATTTATGTAGTACTGTGTTGTCTAAAGCCTACGGAAGAAACAAAAGGTCAGGGAGACATGGTTCTTAATTTTGTGATGAAATGAGCCCATCTATTTATGGTATTGTAAACTTTACCACATCTTAGGTATGAACTTGCTAAAGGACATGTCGAACCCTTCGACCTTCGATAGGGTAGCCAATTGTTGACAGACATTGGAAAGTATTAGGCATGTGGCTTTCATGATGGCTGTTGAGTCATAAAAGGTCGCTTATCTGTGCACAATTATA